>WBMV01009428.1:0-91125 GCA_013396655.1 Campylorhamphus procurvoides
TCGCTCCCTGTGCCGGGCAGCCGGCCCGATCCGCGCTCGGCACTGGGGCAGCACTTGGGGCTCCCAACGCTGCTGCTGCCCGGGCTGGGCAAGAGGACACCCCGGCCCTCTCCTCCTCCTCTCCCTCTCCTCTTCTCCTCTCCCTCTCCTTCTCCTCTCCACACTTCGAGCGCTCCTCAGCGGGAACGGAGAGCTGCCAGGCACCGCGCTTTCGTGGGTCCCTACTTGTGTGCGAAGCCCGGCTCTTTCGTGCTGCCTTTGCCTTTTTTTTTTCTTCTTCTTCTTCTTTCCTGCCTTTCCTCCTCTTTTTTTTTTTTTTTTTCCCCTCCCACTTTGCATCAAGGCTCTGTTAGAAAGCGCTCGGGAAGGGAGGACGGGTGGGGGGGGCGGTTGCCGCCGCCTGGTAGATGGAAAACTATGAATTTTACATCTGAATTGCCAGATGGAGAATGGTTAATTTATAGGTTATGTATTGTTTACGCTGGGAGCCTCCGGTCAGGAATCTAGGTCCGTCACTTCATCCCGCTGCAAATAAATCACTATCTGTTCTTCAAAAACAAATCAACAATTAATGATGGTGAGCAGTCCTGGAAAATTAAACTGCAGCAGACCAGCTTCTGTAGGGCTGGATTTTGTCTTGCCAGCCTTATTCTGACTTTTATGCTTTCTTGCTGCACGGTTGCTTTCTGAGCGCTGTGATTATTTAGTTAGGCGTTGTGTTTCCCCATGTAACGCAACTGCTGAAGCATTCTCGTGTTGGTCTTTGTTTTGTGCTTGCCGGGTAGGTGCTTTGACTGTAATTGATTTTTCTTTACTGGAGATAGAATAGAAGGAGCATTGAAAATTTGAATGCCTTTATAGTTGAAAATGGGTGTCAAATCACGTTTTGTGAAGGGGATAAGATGACGTGAATTCCTTCAGGTTTTCATCTTCCAAACTAGTGGAGTTGTTCAGTTTTCAGGTGATAGAAATTTTGCCTGGTATGCCTTGTATGTAATATAGATATGCTAAATATTATATTGTGTAAAGTAATACATCAGAAAGGTGTGAAACATCTGGATGCATGCCATGCTCAGACCATCCTAAAAGAAGACTGAGAGTGATAGGCCATCAGGTGAGGTAGTTTAACAGACGTGTGTGTATCATGTTCATCACAGAGTTTGAAAGTGTGCACTACTGGGGAAAGTAGTTTAATGCTTTAGCACTTGCATGACATCTTGTGTCAGTGTTCAAAGCAACGTTGTACTTGATTACTGTAAGGTGGGGAGCTGTGGAATGGCTGTGTGTGTGGTGTTTAGTTTTGATGTATTTTGTTGAGGGTTTTTTATAGTTCCTATACCTTAGTATTTGCTTATGTATCTCTTGCATTCTCTTTACTGGTTAATGTAAAGACTGGATAAACTATAGTTCAGTTTTTGGTGAGACAACTAAATCAAATTAAAATTATTAAAATGGAAAATCATATGCAACTTTTTTTTCTCTTGTGCCATGTAAATATTGAGTTTATATTGTATCTAGCAAACTTACTTATGGACTGAAATTGAGCAAGTCAGCTAAGTCATTATTAAGCTGTAATTAACCATATAAACCCCAACAGTCATTGCTAGCATTTGGAAAAGCACAGTAATGAAATATGGGCATGACCTCAGGCTTTATCTGTAATTGTCTGTACAGCAGAAGGCTCTGTTACCTCCAGTAGATCAAGGTGCATTTTCTTTTGCAATATGTTGCTCTCTACCAGGCTTTCAGGTTATGCCTTTTTCCTCTCTGTCCATTCCTTCTCTAGTCGCCTAATTTATATTCCTGCAGAAGAGTAAGAGGGTACGTGAGTATGTGTAGGAGTCTTTTAGTTTAGTACAGGATTTTCATTTAGAGGTGTTTGGAGTAAATGTTTTTTTCTTTAAACCTGAGTTTGGAAGAGGTGATAAAGGCTACTTGTTGCACAAGCAGAATTTTCATGGAAGCAATGATTAAGAAAATGTAAAGCTGAACAGTAAAAGCGTGCAAAGTAGGGGATGAAGGAAAATGTGATAGTATAACTTGTTATTTTTTCCAGCCAGTTTTATTCTAATATCCCTTTCTTTTAATATTACTTGTCCTAAATAAATACCTTCCTCTTTCTTGACATAATCTTTCCCACTGCCTTCAGACAAGCTCCTTTATAGAATCATAAAGTAGTTCTGATATGTGGTGTGTTATCACTTGTCAGTACCGTTCTCCTTCTAGCAGATTTCTAAAGTAATGATGTTTTTACTCTTAGCACAAAATGTCAATAACGCAACCTGAAATTATCTTTGGATAGACTGAGAGAATATTGGAGGCTTTCAGTCAATTTTGAAACTGGGTGGTAAGGGAAAACCGTGGAAACTTTTAAAAGGATGTGTTAGTTTGATTATTCTTGGTGGTGAAGTGTTATGTTAATTTTCCAGATCTGTTGACTCTCTGGACTGTTTGGGCAGCATTGACAGATCCTGGAAGGAATCAAGGCTTTTAAAGAATTGCAAAATATGTGCTTGAAAAAAAAATCATCTTTCCTTGCCCTCAGAGGTTGAACATCTGAAAGTCAGGACTGTGCATGTATATAAATGGCATATGTATTGCTTTTCCATTGGTAGCCTCTTCAGTTGAATGTAATCTCACAGAAAGGGTGAGGGTTTTTTTGTCTGCTGAGTTCTAACACTTAAGTAAAATACATCAAAAGTGCAGTGTGTGATAATAAACTTTGTTATTTTAGCAAGTTGGTGGTTTACTTCCAAACCTCTTTGGAACATTTTGGATTCCACAGTAAAAATGCTATAAATGTGAATATTTACTGTAACACACATAATTTGAAGGGATTCCATGTAATACAGCTAATACTTTAGCTTAATTTCTAAGAAGCAGTGTTAACACCTCCACTCTTTTGAAAAGTTATTAGTCTGTCTCAGCATATACTGCTTTTCAACCCTTTCTAAAGTGTGAGGAGGTCCTTGAAGTATGTTCTGAAGATTAACACCTCTATTACTTTGTCCCCATCTGTGGAATTTACTCTTTTGCATCCCATCCTAAGCAGTGGAAAAACATTCTGCATCGTTGTGCTGGTTTTATACTGCCTGATTATCAGCTGGTTTTTTTCACTTCACAACAACTTTGGTATTGATGTGCTTCAAGAAACAGTAATAAAGAAAAAGTGCCATACCTCACTTGCAACAGATGGGCATGTTTGTGCTAACCATCTTGTGTCTGTCACCATTTATATGGTAGTACCATAACCAGAGATCAGGACCCCATCTGGGGTGTTCAGATTTAGACCCTCTTCTTTAAAGATTGATTCCAGACAATATTGTGTGTCCTTTTTCTCTGACTTTATTGAAAATCCTGGTGGATGTTTCTGCTGCTGAAATGAGATGTCACTTGCATGCTTTTTAATGGACAAAAAAAGACATGAAGTTAGCAGTTAAAAATGTGACTGTCTTAATTGCTTCCACTATATTCACCTAAACTACATTTTCATAGAATCGTAGAATGGTTTGGGTTGTGAGGGACCTTAAAGATCATCTAGTTCCAACCTCCTGCTGTGGGCATGGACACCTTTCACTAGACCAGGTTGCTCAGAGCTCCATCCAGCCTGGCTTTAAACACTTCCATAGATTGTGCAGGCTCTCTGGGCAGCTATTTCAGTGCCTCACAACCCTCACAGTAAAGAACATTCTCCCAATATCTAATCTAAACCTACTGTCTTTCAGTTTGAAGCCATTCCCCCTTGTCCTGTTAGTAAGTGCTCTTGTAAATAGCCTGTCCATCTTCCTTGTAGGTGCCCTTCAGGTACTGGAAGACCACAGTTAGGTCACCTGGAAGCCTTTTTGGTTTCCTGAGCAATCTTAATTCTCTCAACCTTTCCTCATGAGGAGAGGTGCTCCATCCTTCTAATCAGCTTGGTGGCTCTCCTCTGTACTTGTCCCAACAGGTCCATGTCCTTCCTGTGCTGGGGACAGGAGTCTGTAACTCTTTTTTAAAGAGTACTAGATTCAGCTAAAATGTAATTGCTTAGAAAGTGACTGTTGAGTGAGGTTTTCTACTTCTGTGCAAATACACCTATTAGTCGTCCATGGCTTCTGTCAAAGCAGCTATTGGTTCTCTCTGAGACATCCCCAGTGTATCCACATTGTAGGTCCATTCAATGACAAAAATCTGAATTCTGAAAGTCTTAGAAAGGAAGGGAGCAAATAAATGACTATTAAAAGAAAGAAGGAAAGAAACAAAAAATAGTTACCCACACTAAGCACAAACATACTGCTTGTGAGGAAGTCTTGAAAAAAATTTTCATCAAAACTTCCTGTATGTAATCTTTGGGCCACCTTGAGTTTGACTGTTCACTTCTATTACTACAGCTTTGTTACTTGGATGTACAGTTTCAGTGAAGACATTCAGATTTCTACAAAATCCGTGTTTGGCACTAGATGTTAGATTTCTGTTCTTAACAAAAAAGAATTGAGTTGTTGTCAGTTATGAGACATAAGCAGAAGATACTTCGTGGAAAGTTTTAATTGCATTTAGGGATTTTTTTCCCGCCCTGCATCTATCTGCTTAAGCTTGCTGTTAGGTGTGGTACTGTCTCTGATAATTTTGTTAATTTTGTTATTTGACAATTCAGTAGGAAGCATCGTGTGTAGTTCCTGAACAGAGAAACAACATATATGGAAGAACCTGTAGTTTTTTGTGCCATCAGTTTGTGGGAGCTTTTGTGAGGGACAATGTCTATGGACGCTCCAAGTGCCACCTAGTGCTTTTCAAAGGTCTAAAGGAGACAAATTGTCTTAATTCATGGTATAAAATAAAGTTTACATTTGTTTGTCTTTTTTTTTTCTCTGTGTATGAACTAGTCAGAATAAGGCTATAACATTTTGCCTTCCTGAGTTTTGAAAATGAAAGAATAGAAAAGCCAATGATAAAATCTTCAGATTTGTGAGTTAGTTTTTTAGAGAGACAGTGAGGAGGAGATGCGTTTCCTCTTCCATTTACCCAACTTAAATGATGCAGTTTGTAGTTCTTGGAAACATTTTTGTAACTGAAGGAGTTAAGAACAGACATTTTCATGCATGTACAGTTTTTGTGAAGAAATATTCTGTGCTCTTTTTTAAAGACTATTATATCTGTAGTTGGCGAACAAAAAAAATTTGGAAGTTTTCCCCAAGTGACAGATGTTGCCTGTAGTAAGCTCTCCATTAGGTTGTCCATACTGTGTTTTTATAGATATATGAACATATTTAGAGTAACTTCATTTCTTAATAGGCCATTGCTGCCTTAATATTCTGTATTGAATAAAAAAGAATAAAAAGCCTTAAACTGGTATTAAAATTGCAATTTCTTTTTTAAAAATAGGAAATAGTTTAAATTAATTTCTGTCCCTGTAACTGTACGTTATGGTAGTCTGTTGTTATGATATTTTTTTCAACTCTGTGTTTAGGAATTAGAGCTGCATATCAAAGTTGGCGGACATATTTTTCAAAAGCTGAGAAATGTAAAATGAATTGACAGGGGACTGTGGGAAGGGAAAGCATATCTAGTGATTTGAATGATTGAATGTCACTTTGGGATACTGGAATTCATTCTTTCTGTCAGTTTCTTGTGATCCCAGACAAGTCTATTTAAACCAAACTTTCCACAAGAGCTTATTAGTAGTGCATTGATTTCCTGGGAGACAGGCTCTAGACCCAGTCTGCTTCTGCTTGTCTCAACAGAAGCTTTAGTTTCAGATACAGTGCTGCATAAAGTGGTGTATTTGAAAAGTTGTGTCCTAAATTTCTCTAACTGTGCAGGCAAAGTTGGGGGACAGTTTTTAAATTTCAGTTTGTAACTTGACTTGCTTGTCTGTAAAATAAGAAGAAAACTAATTTTTATGAAAAAATCTGTGAAAGTGCTGCGAAAACAAGTTATGGCACACTAACATAATGCAACGATGAATCCTTACAAAAGCCCATGGAGAAATTGTTTCTTCAGAGTGTGGCTTAAATATAGTATAAAGGACACACCTAAATTTTAAGGAGAAAAGTTGAATAACTTTGCTTTGGATGAGCAAGAAGTCCCCTGGGGTGGAAAAAATGTATCGAAGAATAAGGTATATGAGCTTCTTTGTGTGTATTCTCTTTAATATTGTATAAGAAACTTTAATTCTGTTTCCTAACTCTTAAAAACTGATTTTGCAACTCTTTCCATACTTTCACTGTTCCTTTATAAGCAAACTTAGTAAATACATTCACTGTATGGATGTGCTCTTGAGTCATTGGGTTGTAACCTTTAGCCTCTTGTACCTACGACTAATTGATGGAATGCTATTAGCAGCAGTAAATTTTTCTCTTGTAACCAGCATTAAGTGGAATGAGGTATGAGAGCTTTTCAGTGGGTTCTTTCAAGCCTTTGCTATTGGGAGAAGGGCAGTGTAACATATGATGATTGCGTGTTGTGCTGCAGGCCCTAGGAATGACTGAGTTCTGCTGAGGTGTGTTCCCCTACTACCACCTGCAGCTGATCTTTCTGCTCTGGTCTTTCTCTAGTGACTTCTCTGTCTAGTTTGTCTTCGTAACTTATAGGCTTCTTTCTGCTTCCTATCCCTCATTGTCCAAGTTCATCCTACTTCCTTTCTCACCTTGTTCAACACTTCTTAGACTTCACAGAATCATAGAATGGGTGAGGTTGGAAAGCACCACTGGAGGTCATCTAGTCCAACCCCCTGGCTCAAACCCTGGAGTGTCAAAACCTCCAGTGTCCCCTGGAGCACGTTACTCAGGACTGCGTCCTGATGGCTTTTGACTTCTCCAGGGAAGGAGACTGCACAACCTCACTGGGCAGCCTGTTCTCATGCTCAGTCACCCTCACAGAAAAGAAGTTTTTCCTCATGTTCGGAGCCTGGGTCCATCCTCTTCAGATACTTAGGTTCATTATATGTATTAGGAACCTCAGGGCTGATAGGTTATATAAACTGTGTGTATGGAGGTAGGGTTTTTTTGTTTTTTGTTTGTTGGTTTTTTTGTGTATGTTTTGATTTGTTCCTATTTTCCCACATTTTTTCTTTTCCCTCTCCCATTAACTTTGCATCTTGCTTGTGTGTCTTGTTCATAACCCTTAAACTTTCTAGTCCATTTGTCTGATACAACTTGTTGGTCCCTGCAGTGGAGTTAGAAATAGGTGTATCCATACCTCAGCTGTTTCCATTGTAAGTTGAGCTTTTTGTCTTAAAAACTTAATTAAGACAGACTGCTCTTCAGCTGAGAATCTGGCTGAGGTGTGAACAAATCCAGCTTTTTCTGCTAAAGAAACAGCAACATCTGGCTGTGAGCAGACAGGTGGATTAGTGATGGATTCACCTGTCATCAGGATTTACCAGATGTGTTTGTTAGTCTGGTTTGGCTTTGTAAACCTTCTAACTTCAGGGGAATGAGGAGAGAGCAACCTATTATGTACACATGAAGAGTTCTTGTACCTTTAACTAACAGGTAGAAACTATCTGAACTGTTTTATCATGGTTATATGCTTACAGTCATAGTGCAAGCAACTATATCTATTTATTAATTATTTAAAGCTTGCTCCTTTCGGTTGCAAAACCTATCCTTTAAAAATTAGTTAAGATGAGTTTTCTATAGGTGTTACTTTTGTCCTAATGGATTCTGTTTGTGGAACACAGTCCAGTGGGGAGTGTATAGAGTTTTTCATCATTATTTTTGATTTGATTTTTTGTTAATGCTGTGCTGGATAGGAGAGGTCCTTCTTGGGGAGAGAGTTACAGGGTATTGTAAGGAAGTGATCCAGTGTAGTAAAATGAGGTACGTGTCTTTACTGCGTATCAGCACAGATCTGAGCCTGAGGGGGAGCATAACCTGAACACTACTGCACACTGTGGAGTGGCTGTCGTTGTGCAGTGAATGTATCACAGAATTGTAGAAATTCTCAAGTTGGAAGGAAGTCATAAAGATCTTTAAGTCCAACTCCTTGCTCCACGCAGGACTACCTGAAACTAAATCATATGACTAAGAGTGTGGTCAAGACAGTCCTTGAACTCTGACAGGTTTGGTGCCACGGCCACTTCCCTGGGGAGCCTGTTCCAGTGACTGACCACCTGTCAGTGAAGAACTTTTCCCTAATCCCAATCTGAATTTCCCGTGATACAGCTTTATTCCATCTCCTTGTGTCCTAATGTGAGTGATAAGTTGCAAATAAAGGATAACTAATTATTAAACTTTGTTTTCAAACCAGAAAACAAACCACAGAGTTTGAAAATTTTCTATCAGAAAGGTTGACATAGCTGTGCATTTATTTGCTCCTGTTTATACTGAAACCAGGATTAAAAATGTATCAATGTACGTAAATTTCTGAAAGTGGGATGTATAAAAGGTAGAAGCAGACTCTCCTCAGTGGTGCCTGGTCCAGAGGCAGTGGGCACAAACTGGAACATGAAGTTCCCTCTGAACAATCAGCAACACGTTTTCACTGTGATGGTGATGAAGCACCAGCACGGGTTGCTCTGCCAGTTTAGACTTGCTGTGTTTGGAGGTGCTCGAAAGCCATCTGGGTGCACTCCTTGACAAACTGGCTTTAGGTGACCCTTGAGCAGGGGGATTGAAGAAGGTGACCTTCAGAGATCCCTTGCAACCTTAACCATTCTGTAAAAATATAACCCCCTAGGGCTAAATAATTGTAAGCGGTGAATAGATTATAGGCAGACACATTTTGGTTGAACATTGAGGTAGGTGTCAAGGGTAGGTTAAGACTTCAACATCAAAAGAGTCTTCAGCTTCAACTTTTATTTTTTAAGCGATCTTACTGGTAGATTCATGTATGATAGCAGCTGACTAGACTCTGAACTTTAAGTTTCTTTGAGTCCTGCGGTCTTATAATGCACTTAGTTCACCTTGTTGTAGTATGTCTTCATTTAATTTGTGCTTTGTAATCACAGTTGTGGGTTCTTCCACTGTCTTTGGGGACACAATTATTTTTTCAGTCTATGGTTTTCTGTCACAGTTTTGCAAAAAGCAAAAAAAAAATGTTTTAGCTAGGAAAAAAGCTGGTAGAAGCCATCAGGGTAGACAGCTTCTATTTGTAAAATGCCTATCTGAATGTGGTTTTGGTACTGAGATTTCTGTATGCAATTATAATATAAATATTTGTTTATAGTTCTTATCGATTACAAGTGAATGCTGTGTTGTTTAGCACAACATTTGACTTTGCAGTTCAATACCCATGCTTTCTTGTAGGTCTTACAATTCAACCCATCCCATTAGCATTCTTTGTTTGATCCTTAGCAATTCTGTATCAAATAATTTGCAATAGGATGTGAGGCATTGAATTTTGGGGATTTTTAATATTATATGCAAGGTTTGGAATGGAAGGGTATCTCATTTAGGTGTGTACATTCTGACTTGTTATAAAAGCAGCTTTATATTGGTTGTCCACCTGGAAAATTTTAGAAAACATTGTTTTGCTTCTATGGTAGTATGCTAGTATTCTTAATATTTTTTTTTTGCTGTTGGTTTTTATTTTGTCTTAATTTTTTAAAAATTTCTTCTAGTTCTTTATTTTATTCCTTTTTAGTATTTTTCTTTTAGTATTTCTAGTGTAGTTTTTGGTGGGTTTTTTTGTCAGTGGGGAGGAGTTTTGTTTAATTTTAATTCTAACAAAAAAACCCCAACCCCAAACAAAACAGAAAAGCAACAAAGTTTCATGGTAGGACTCAATAAGGCATTTTTAGCCAAATAAGTGTTATGCTAAATGCCAAGTGTTGTTTCCTCCCAAGGGGCAACAACTTTAAACTTGATTTGTACCTAACATCTGTCTGTTGTAGTTTTTTATTTTCCCCTTAGTTTCCCTATGGCTTCCATGCCTTTCTTGCATGTTTTTTTTTTCTCCCCTTCTGTGAAATTACTACAGCTGTTAATAATTTTAAATTTTGTAATGCAAGATATCTGAGGTTTCTATGACTGGTTTTTATTATGCTGTTTTTGAAATAGTTAATGTAAAGGAAAATAATAATTCCTGCCTCTTTCCCCTCATTATTTTTTAGCAGTTGGAGGAAGGAAAGAAATCATTCCTGCCTTACTAAATCTTAAAGTAGTTTCCCTACTAAAAGAGGGGTATGCCAATATTATGGCCATAAATTAGTAATACTGTGAAATTTTGATACCTAGATAGGTTGTCAGTTCTTCTCTTGTTTTAAAGTACCAGCCTAAGCGCTTTCTCTCATTGTTTCTGGCAATTCTGGTGAAAGATCTGTTTTGTGGAGTTCAAGGTCTGCTTTTTCAAATAACTACTCACCTACCATGCAACAGCAAATTACTAATCATCTCTGTATATTGATTGAACTGGGTTATATTCTAATTGGATATTTTTCTTCAACTATTGACGAGAAAGTAGTTTTTGAATTTTAATTTAAAATCTAGAAGTCTTTCTCTAATGATTAGTTTTTCTTCACTGGCTGACCTATTTATCTTGGAACTTTTGTCTTGTAGTTCATTTTCTTTGGGTGGGGTCTCCTAGTATTTTTGGTATTTATAGTAATTTCTGATTCTCTTCCACTTACCCTACTGTCAGTCTCTTCTTGTTGCCTCTGTGTATATGCTCTCCTGATGTAATAGACTTTGGGTTCTTTTTCCAGTTTAAATTATCTGCGTGAATAGGTGATGGTAGCTGAACAAGTCTTGTCAGTACCTTGAAATGTGTGTTAGATATTGAGGTTTTAGTTTTGGGGGATGGTGGGATTGTTTGTTCCACAGAATCACAGGATGGGTCAGACTGGAAGGACCACAGTGGGTCATCTGGTCCAACTTCCCTTTCAAGCAGTGCCATCCTGGAGCACGTGGCACAGGATTGCATCCAGATAGTTCTTGAGTATCTCCAGTGAGGAGTTCCTTGAAGCACCTTGTTCTAGAGTTAATGCTGCATAGCACAACTGCTTAGGAAAGTCACCATGAGACTATACCTGGACCTAGACATAGGACTCCTCTTTGGACCCCTTTTTTTCCCTCCTTGCAGTTGATTTTCTTTGACTTGTAGCATGTATTCTTGCTTGGATTGTCATGTGCAGTCTTTATATTTACAGACATTTCTCTTTCTCTAATATTTTCTTTCAGTGTTTTACTGAATGACAGTCTGATTCATTTATGCATCCATCCATCTTTGGTTTCCAATTAATGCTTACATAATAAGTGATTTTCGGTGCAAGAAAAGTGCAAATTGTTTTATCACAGACTCAACAAACGAATTGTCCGAAGGTAATACGATAGGCCTATAAGTTACATTTATCCCTGTTTTTGAAATTCTGACTTTAGCATGCAGATTTTTTCCTTATAATACTCTTCAAGTATTATTATTATCTAATTAGTGCAGGTGTGGTGACAGTATTATTATTTTTTTTGCTCTGCACTATTAGTGACAGTTCTGCCTTCATTTTCTTGTACTATATCTTAATTTTTATAATTCAAGTGTACTACACCTTGATTTTTGAATACCCTTAAAAAGCTTTGCATTCCACAGTGGTTCATGATTTCTCGGATAGTGCCTGTACAGTTGCTTTGATTTGAAAATGTGAAGTTACTAAGTGTAGATAGAGTAATTTCTGGTAAATATACGTTACCAGTTGTCACAGGCAAGTTTTACCTGGTATATCTTTAAAATTCGGTATTCAACTGACTTTCTGGAATATTTCAGTAACTTCTTTCTCTCCAGTCATTACTATACAGCAGTACTTTTTCTTGATTTTAGCTATTGAAGTGCAATTTTTTTTTAGCTTATTTACAATGGGCATCTCAGTTTGCCTCCAATTCTGTCTTTATTTCTGTATTTCTTGCTCTTTGTGGTATAGCTCTCCTGTTTTGAGGGCTGTAATTGCTACTCACAACTTTTACAAAGTACTTGTTTAAATATACTTAGTAGTATGAAAACTTTTCTTGCACCCTAGTCAAGGGGGCAAACAGCTTAAAAACTCAGTTATGTTCCTTTGGCATGGACGTTGCCTTTGACCACTGTGTTGGAGTTGTATACGTCACCAAATCACTTCTGTTTGAACACTCTGAGGACTGGTCACAGTTTGTATTCCTTAAGATTTTTAATAGTATGGTTGCATAGTATGACGACGTAAGGAATGTTTTCTGTAGTACTTGGCTGACAAATATATTGCAGGTGTCTATTTTCTTAACATCATATTTGGTCAGCCCACACTCTTCTTTCTCTGTCAGATTCTTTTGCTATTGTCTTCCAGTTTTTCTCTCCTTGTAATTTCTTTTCCTGCAGCCATGTGCAGAAATAAGAAATTTTAATTGTAAGTCCTACAGTCCCTTTTACTTAGTTTTCTGTAGAAGTATGAAAGCTGAGATCCCACAATAGTAGTGCAATTTTATTTTTGCTTAGATCATTTGCTAACTGATTGCAATTCTCTAAAAGTTGCTTGAGGCCCTTTAGTGGGCATATGCTGATTTTGATACCATGTCTTGTCTTAATGTTCTTTGTTCTTACATGTGTGTTATGTTCCTGAATCCCCCAAATGCTCTGTACATTGCAAAGATATCTCTTTGTGCAGAGTTACTACCTGCACATCTTTTTAATTGTCCATGAACTGTTTACTTAATATATTAATAAAGAAACTTAATGTACTTTGCTGTACTTTGTGATGTAAGGTTGAAAAAGTGTTTCCTAATTTAAGCAGGTGTTATTACTTATGTATTGACTGTCAAAGGATTGCCATTAATGGAATTCCATAGTGAAATACAGTGCTTTTCATGTCATTTCTTGGACTGAGAGTGTTACTTTTACTTATAATGTGGGTCTTCATCCCAGAAGACCTTTAATTAGTGGTTTCTGGAAATTCTTCCTGTATCAGACCTTACTATGTAAAGTGCTTCCTTCCAGAAATAGGAAGCTAATGTTTTCTTGATACTGTGGATTCTAAAAGAGAATGGAAAGTATTCAATCTAGACATTATTTCTGAATCAGTATGAGAAATAACCTGGATTTACATGAGTACACTTGGTCCAACACTCTGAAGTCTCCTATTTTACTCAACAGCAGAAAATTAACTGCCAAGTTTCAACTTGGAGTGGCTTTTTATGGCCGATTTATAACTCCTTAGCAGTAAATTTATTACAGGAACAGATTCAGTTTAGTGGTACTTGGCTAATGCAAGCCTTTTACATCTAAGTCACTTCTCACCTTGACCAATTGTTGTCAGTCAGCTATACACCAGGAAAAATTTGCCAGGATGTAAAAAATTTCTGTAAATTGTCCAAATCATTAAATTATTTGGTTTTTATTAATAATCCTGATGAAGTAGAATGATGCCTGCCTATTCCACATCTATAAGTTGCTGAGTAATCTCTTCAGGATATCTTGTGTCTTTTGTGGAAATTACATCTTGACTAGTTCCTTTATGCATACTGTGTTGTTGAAACAAAGTTAGTGATCTCAAAGTGTTTGTTGTGGTTTATATTTATTCATACAAGGATGTTATCCACCTAGGGTGCAAAAATAAAAAAATGTATATAAATCACAAGAAATTACAAACAGCATGTTGACAGAAGAATAGACTTTGGAGTGAAATCTGTATTGTGATTGATGAGACAGAAAAAATGTGACTTCCTCGCAGTTTATCCTGAGACAACGTAGGTAAATATTCTTGTATCTTCTAAGCTTTTTTTGTGTTTTTGACAGAATGGCCTATGATAGTGAGAGGCTACTTATGATACTGGTTGATTGTGAAGAACATGTTGAGAATATGTGCAAATCCTTTTTCTTTTTGCCTACACTTTTTTGTTGGAATGATATGAACTGTGAAAACATTTAATTGTCTACAGATTGCAACTGCTTTCTGTTTCACCCACTTATTAAATTCACTTATGTTTCTACTACCTTTGTGAACATGAAGAAAGTGTTAGTCTCAGTGGCTCATTGGAAAATGTCTTGCAAACATAGATATAAATGTGTATGTATTAGTATAGTTCAAATTTATGTAGGCCTTCATAGGTTTTGTATACGTAAGATGTAGCTATATAAATCATTCTCTATAGTTCAGTGAAAGTTCTGAAAAACAATAATGATGATGAAGTTTGTAAGTTGATTACTGTTTCTAGTGATGATCTGAGTCCTCGTTTTTGGATTCTGGCTTTTAAAGAGGAGACAATAGTAAAGTAGGAGACAGAGCTGCAAGGACTATAGGATTGATTTGCCAGAGCTTGCTTCACCAGTTGGATAAGATTTCTACAAAACTATCTGAACAATTAGGGTTTAAATGCATGTATGAATCTCTGGAAAGGTACTGTTGACACATGACTTCATGTATGTTAAGCCGTAGTTTTGCTTAATGATTAGCTCAGTTAATTAAATCACCATAGGCAATGTAAACTGTCAAACAAACAAAATACAGTTAAATGGAGTGTGGTTTAAGTCTTCCTTTTAGATCATTGACTTAACATCCTGTAAAGATATTTATTTACTTATTAACTATATTGCATAGGTACTTAATATGCAAGATACCCATCCATGTTTTATTTGCATAATTACAATCTGTATTTTATACTATTGAGCAAGTAGTATATGTGGAGTTACATAGAGTTACATGCTATAGTGAAACCATCTCAGTATTGAATCTTTCAGTAATATAATGGCGAGTAGGCTTATCTGGACTTGAGTAGCTATTGGGGGATACTAATTATGTACAAAACTCATTTGTATTTTACTTAGTTGAGTTTGACCAAATTTTGGCAATTATATTTATTACTAATTAACTCTTTTAGATTAATGAATTGTTCCCATCTATGGTCTGGCTGATAATTGTAATTTTACATTACATATGATCTTTCAATTTAACTTCTGTCACAGGAGGTGGATGACTTTAATCCATTCTATTTTCATGTCCAATAAATGGAGCTTCTAGTTTCATTTCTTGTTCCGTGCTTTAATATTCCTGTTATTTTACAAAAGGTGTATATTTTGTCTTCTTTCTTTTCTCTGTTTCTTTTCTTGTACTAGTTTGTTCCACCTCACCTCCTTACAATTTAGTTTTTAATTTGTAATGCTTTTTTATACATGCTGTTTTTCAGTGTACTTCTACAGACTTGCTCTTGGTTCCTGACTCCAAATCTTACATATTATAGTTGCAAACATGCTTCTGTATCAGAAGAAGCAGTGCCTACACATCTTAAGCCTTACTGTCATCTCCTTGGGTAAAAGAGCCGAGTTTGTATATTAAATGCTCTATTGGCTTTAAATATGTTTATTTTCTTTGTAGTTTCTGAGCACTTGACTTATAATATTGTTTAGCGTAATCAAAATCTGATTGAATCATGATTTTTATGCCTATGTATTAGAAATAGAATTTACTTGTTATATATTTCTTGAAATTTCACGTTATATTTGTTTCCCTCTTTTGTTCTCATATAACAAGCTGAAACAGTGCACATCTTAATGTTTAGTTTATATGCTTACATTCTGCCTGTTGCAAAGCATCTCATTGTCTGGAGTGTTTTCTTGCCTAAAAAAATGCACCCATATGAGTGTTTGCCTTATTCATAGATTCATTAAAGTTGGAAAAGACCTTTAAGATCATAGAATCCAACCATTAACCCAGCATCGTGTTCTCCCCTAAAACATGCACCCAAGTGCTATATTCACATACCTTTTGAACACTTCAGGAATGGTGGTTCTACTTCCCTGGGCAGCCTGTTCCAAAGCCTGACCACCCTTTTGGTGAAGAATTTTTTCCTAATATCCAATCTAAACCTCCCCTTTCCTCTTGTCCTGTTGTTACCTGGGAGAAAAGACTGACCCTCACCTTGCTACAACCTCTTTTCAGATAGTAGTAGAGAGTGATGAGGTCCCTTGTGAGCCTCCTTTTCTCCAGGCTAAACACCCTCAGCTCCCTCAGTCATGCCTTGTAAGACTTGTGACTTGTAAGACTTTATATATTTTCTAATTGTGTATATGGAACGATACTGGATTTCTGAAAATGTGGAGAACTAAAATTTCAGTTGATAAAAAGTAATAAAAGCTGACTCTGTCAGCTGAGTCTCTTGTTGAACCTCAAAGAAGCTTTCAAAGAATTTTATTTTTTCAAAATGCTTATCTTCTAGTGTATTCCAAAAGAAGACAGTGCATCTCTAGAAACAAATTTTAAAAGCTTTTTGAAATTCAGTCATTGGATATTACCTCACTGACTTATGGATTTTCACACTTAACGTGTTCTACGTACAGCTGGCCTTGAGGCTGTTGTTCTTAGCTGTCACTGTCTTCTTTTTCCGTGAGGGAAGTTCACTGAATCAGCTGATGTAATTTTTCTGTGAAATCATAGAGATTTGCTTATGGCTAGAATCAGGTTGAAAACAAACCTTCTCCAAAAAAAATAATCCTAGATCCTACTAAGTGTTCACCACAGGTTATTTTGACAAAGCTAGGTATGCACAGCTGTGCTGGCAGTCCAGAAGAACAGGAACTTTTAGCAGTGTGATGTAACAAATTAATTCAGTTTTATTTAGGTAATGGTTGAGGTGCTAACTGTTATACAAGAGGGTGGTTTAGCACTGAATTTTCTCCTGTTTGAGGGATAGATTTTGTTTTCTACTGGTTCTTTTCAATGATTTTTTTTTCCTCAGTAAAGCTTATCATTAACTTTCAGTAGCGACCTGAAAATTTATAACATATAGGAAGTTTAAAAGGTTTGTGATTTTTTTATCTCTTATGGTCTAAGTAATAGACTGTTTCATTGAGCCTTTTAAAAATTATTTTTGGCTCTATAATATTAGATGTATTAATTCTATATAAAATTGATTCCTTTCTAGTTTTTTTCTATACTTCTGTACTCTGTGCTATGTACTCTACCTGTAACCTTGGCTGGCTGCTAAGTGCCAACACTGCTGCTATCACTCCCCTTGCCTAATGGAATAGGGAAGGAAATAAGATGAAAAAGCTCATGGGTCAAGATAAATGCAGGGAGATCACTTTCCTCCTTCACTAACCTTGGTGTCTGAAGGGTTGTTTCACATTTTTATCGCTTTTCTTTCTCATAACTGCTGTGCAGCAGTTTTTGCCAGTTCTTAAAATACGTTATCACAGAGGTGCCACCACTGTCACTGATGGGCTCAACTTTGGTGAGGGATGAGTCCATTTCAGAGGTTTCTGGAACTGGCTCTTTTCAGCATGGGTGCAACCACTGGTCTTTTTCCACAGGAGTCATCCCTTCAGCCTCTCCCACTACCAAAATCTTGCTACATAAACACAATACAGATGTTCAGTTTCAAGCCCAGACCTTGGATGCCAGTCAAGCTTAAAATCTTGATTGTTTGGCAGTTGGACGTATTGGCTGGACGGTTCAACTTGACTATAATGTATGAGTTTCAGTCTTTGAATTATTTCAAAATGTGCTCCAAATGGGACTACATCACCATGTTCTAATCAGGTTTCCACTGCAGTTGATCTGATCTGACAGCTATCCACCACTGCAAAGCGGAGTTTTGTTCCCCAGTTTCCGTAGTTCCTATTGCTTCCCTTCAGTTAGCTTTGATGCTTGTCACACGCTTTTCAAAAACAATTAGGCTTGTTTTTTGACTTGGTGAGCTTGATTGGTCCAACAAAGCATCTGATGCTTTTATACATTCTCAGATTGAGGGGAGCAAGACTCCCTTCTGCTGTGATGATCTGTTAAAGTTAATTTAACTATGATATATAACATCATCCAATCTGAAAGCCAGAATGGAATATCTGTGTCAAACAGCAAGAAGAATGAATTTAATTACAACTTCTATGTGCTTTTGAGGAGTCCTAGACTTACTGTCATGACAGTGCATTAAAAAATACAACCTGGATAAAGGTGAAATCCTATTTTCCTGGGAGTATTAGGAAAAATTACTTCAATGAGTTTTGTTACTTCCCAGCTTTCTTGTGATCAGTTTTTACTATAACTGCAAGTATGTTGCTCTCTTCAACTGCTGGGTATGTGTGGATACAGAGAAGATGGCAGAAACTGAGTAGGCTTTTGTGTATCTGTTGAAGTACATTGGGTAGCATGCCCATTGAATGAAATCTGATTATGTTCATTCTATTAATGTTTCCCCTGTTTCCAAAAATAAAATTTGTTGTGCTGGATGTATTCTTTACAAAAATTATTTAAAAGTCAATGTTAACTTTTTGTTGGGTAAAAGATTAGTGAAGATGAAGCAAAATCTGTAACTGGTTGTTATAATGAAATAAGGACTGAAGATACAAAAGATACAAAACGTTGACTTGGGGGGGGGGGGGGGGGGATAATGAATGTATTTCAAGTTCCAATTCTCTTTCAGTGTAGAATGAAGGAGCTATGGGGACCCTGGCTTGGGGACCAGTGAGTCTTAATTATAGAACGTGATGCTAGCCCTTCTCTTCTTGTGAATTCTTGTGTGATGCTTATTTTTAATGTTACAGTTTTGAGAAGTTCAAGGTATACAGAGATCCTTGTATAGGAGTTCCATAGTAGGAAAATGCTTGACTTGGAATTCCCAGTTCAGGACAGTGATGACTGTTAGAAGTGATTAATAGTTTTAGCGAAATAAATAACAATATCAAGACAGTGGCAAAAAGGAATTTGTTTCCTTTGTTGCATTCTTCATTTGTAACTGCCTCTGGTACAGTCTCTTTCTAAAATTCTAATTGTCCCAACACATGCCATCTAGTTTTTTTCACTGGTTTTTGTATTAATTGCTTGTCCATAAGGAAAGCTTTCTGTTCAGGTTCCTTCTCTACAACAGTGGAACTTTGCGTAATTTAGAATGGATTAGGTGGCAATCTGTTTATGCATCAGTTTAAAGGGTCTGAGAGACCAAGTAACAGTTCTTTTCTTAGCTGGAATTTAGGAAGACGATACTGTTGCTTATCTGCAGTCTTTTGCTTGAAAACTTGGCTTTAATGGCATAAAGACTTAGTCTGCTCTGTTTCTGTCCTTGCTTTCATTCTTTGTCGGCTGCTTATCTGGCAATATTGGCAAATTAAAATTAGTGATGAGTAACACTTCAACAGCACTGCTGTTTAGTGTTTTGGGAAAATTGTGTTTTCCAAACAAGTAAATAGAGCACAAAGTCCACTTCAGGTTTCTGTTCTCTGAGAGCTGAAGAATCCAGTCTGGCTAAGATTTATTATTACCAAGTGGTGGAAACAGATCATACACTGTGATAAGAAAATTCTTAGTTGCATCTTGTGTGAAGATCAAATATGTTCAGGAACGAGGAATTTTAGCTTTTTTCTGTTGTATACTTCTTGAAAGTTTTATTGTGTCATAGGGCGAGCTCCCTGGATATCAAAACCATTGCTGTTTGCCACAGTATGGATTACTGAAACCAGTCAAAGTCTTTTGTCTGGGTTTTTTTCCCCCCTCCATTTGTATGGGTTTTGTCAGTATATATCAAGTTGGATTTTATTTGTCAGCATGGGACAGATAAGGTAAACATGAACTAGCTAAACAACATTGTCTTCTTAATTTCTTTCTGCAGTTTTAAAACCGTGAAATCATGGCTCATTCAAAGACGAGAGCCAATGATGGAAAAATCACATATCCTCCGGGAGTCAAAGAAATCTCTGATAAAATATCTAAAGAAGAGATGGTGAGAAGGCTAAAGGTTAGTAAACGAGTAATTGTTTGCTGATTAAAGTTTCTTGTAAATAGTGTTGAGTGATCCTACTATATTTTATATCTGAAAGTTTGTGTGGGTTTTTTTTTTTTTTCCTTTGGCCTTTACCTTTTCTGTGTGCTTGGAGGGAAGAACCTGTTGGCTGTTTTGCCTTCCCTTCTACCACTTCCTTGAAGTGGCTTGTCCAAAAGTGTTTAAGTGAATTAAAAAATCACTAATAGAAATAAGCTCTATTAACTTTAAATACCTTTAAATACAACTTTATGTACTTAAACTTTATTTCAGCTCCTACAGTAACTCGATACTTGTATTGTTTTTCCAGTATTTTCTTCTCTAAAAGAGAGTCATAATTTTGGAAATAATTTGGGTGCCTCAGAATACTTTCCTTTTATGCTTTTTTGCTCTTTGGGTTGATTATAAACCCCTGTATTCTCATTATTTTAGCCTGTGAAGCCATGGTGAAGATAGTCTTTGATTATACTATGTATTTTTGTCTTGAATTTCTGGACCACTTTATTTGGCTTAACTCTACAGAAAGGACATGTTTGGGCTAATTATTTTACTATAGCTCTCTATCTACGCATGTACTCTCACAAAAAGGCAGGCCAGTATTGGGCAGAAGGAATGCCTGCAACTTGGGCTTGCCCGGTGAAACAGGAGGGAACAGATATGGGAGAGGAACCTTAAGTATTATAACAGATGGAAGAGCTTAATTTGAAGTTTGTTTTCTTAAGAAGTAGTTTCAAGTCAGTTGAAACTACTGGTAAATGAGCAAAACCAAACAAAATCCCAAAACACAAGGATTGCTTCTCCCCTCCTCTCAGTAACCTGTCTGTGCTTTGAGATTTGGGCTGATAGACTTTAGTCAGTATACTGCATCCTATGATGTTGAATAAAAGAAACATTTATGAATTTATATATGAGTGATTCCTAATAGAAGGTATTCTTTGTTAGCACTTGCATGTTTTTTTCAACTTGTGGAAGTGCTGCGCACAATTCTTACTGATGCCTTTTCCCTATAGCTTAATTTCATTTTTGGCCTTGAATGTCTAGTCCCTTCTGTTTTGTTATCTTGATTTGTCTTGCAGGAAGAGTGTACTTTGTAGGATGTCCTGTATTTCTAGTCATCTCTTTATTCTGCTTGTGAATTCATCAGGGTGCAGGCAGGGAGAAAACTGCATGGTATTTCTTTTATAAAGGATTGGATGAGCCAGGCTACACCACAAGTGTATAGACCTGAGTATAAACACAGTTGCAGGTGCTAAAGAGCAGTAGTTGATAAATAAGTGAACTATTAACCTCTTGACTTGTCTGACTGACAAATTTGTGTAAGTATTAGGGAAGAAGCACTTTTCTGTAGATTTTGTTCCATTTGCACAAGCAGAAGATCTGCTGTTTGTTTATGACAATGTATATAAATATGAATTATTGGGAAATCAGAGAATATATGGAAAATATGCACAGCAAATTTCTGTATTAACATAACTTACATAAAAAAAATTGTGTTGCTTATTGATATCCTCTCCAAGTTATAACAGATCTGGAAAGGAGATAGAAACTAAACAATTATAGTCATGAACTAGCACAGAAGGAAGGTGATAAACACTTGGAAATTACGGATAGTGTGAGAAAAGCATTTTTTCTGCCGTTTTTTTAAATGCACAAGAACCAAGGCATCATCTAATGAAACATTAATTTTAGACCAGCAGTCTAATAGTATACTTTTCTGTAAATTTTATATAAGGAAACTCCAAAACTTGTTACTGTAGAATGATGTAGTAAAAATTGAATGGGTTTAAGAAATACAGGTGACATCTGGAAGATGAAGCTTCAGGAATATTAATCATGGTGGTCTGGATGTGATTTCAGGCTCAGGAATCCTCTAACCTATTGCTTTACAGGAAGCTAGAAAGCTGTGCTAGGGCAACTAGCTTGTTTTCCTATGTTCTCCTTTAAACACTGTGACAGATTGCTCTGGAGACAAGATGACTGATATTTGTTGTGCTGGTGAGTGTGGATGTTCATGTTGTCAGGGAAGAAAAACCGGAGGTTCATTTCTAGAGTAGGCAAAATCCTTACATGTTGCGAGAACACTTGTGACACCTGAGTATTTACACATTGCCTTGTTAACTGCATAAATCTAACTACTTTTCATAGAAATGAAAACAATTGTGATTTATAAATTGTGTATAAGAACACCAGTGCACTTCAGATAGTTCATCTTGTGTCTGATGGGACAACTTTATTTTTCTCGCAATGGATGTTAAATTTCTGCATAAGTTACTAATCTTCCTTACCTTTTAGTAAAGGATTCTCATGTGCTTGAAAACTACAGCTTCTGTGGTCCTAATTATGCAGAAGTTCTGGGGTTTTTTTTGAAGTTGGATTTCTTGTTCAGACCAGCTATGTTAAATCTTTTTTTTTTTTTTTTTAAAGCCCCAGACCTAAACAAATGGCAAACTATAGCAAAGGAAACTGTTTTGCTTTATTTTAGGATTCTGGGGGGTTTGGGTGGGGTTTTTTTTAGGAACTTCACTGACATCATTATTCTTGGAAAAATATCTCTTCCTGCACTGGTGAAATAGACATGGGTTTTGACTTTAATTCTCAGGATTGTGTAATTAAATATTTATTACCATTTTGGTTTTTTAACAAGAGTAGAGCTCCTCAAAATAGCTCTGCCTCTGTGATTCTAGTAAGGAATTGGAGAAAAGCATAATTCCTTTGTTTTGTCCATAAATTTTTCTCCTTCAGACAGTTTTTTTTTAAATATAAGAATTGTCACCAACTAGGAGTTAGTAATTATAACTTTTCTTGCTTTTGCTTTATTTAGCATGTTAAATGCTTGGTATCCCAGACTCTTTTTTCTGGTTTTTTCCTTTCTTCCATAACTTCAGTCTACTGGATCCTAACAATACTAGTGGGCATTTTAGTCCCGTTGGACAACATCCATGCTGCTGGGGTGCCTGGATTTATATATGCGTTTGCTGAAAGTGTGTGCTCTGCTTCTGGACAGCAGAGGCGTGGACTTGCCCTCAGAGCAGTAATAGAGAAAAACCTGAAATTGAAAAAGAATAGAACAAAAAAAATCCTCTGAATAGTTTAGGTAGAAACAAACATTTTGAGTAAAGTTTAGCTGTTTTCTGAATTTTTAAGTGAATGACTGTAACAGTGAATGCTGTTGCATTTTTTTAATTGTCCAACTTGCCTATTTGGATTCTCAAAAGGATCTGGGAAGTCTTACAGCCATGCTTTCAGTAGCCTTGCTGAGACAGTGTGTTGGGACAGTTGACAGAGGACTTGACTGGGTCCTTCCCATTCCCTAAAATATAAGACTGGATAGTCAAGTAAGTATTACTGCATTGCTAGTAATGCTTCTGATAGAAGTTGCACAAAACCAGAAAAGAAACTTTTAGTAAGGACCTTGTTACACAGAGTGTTTAATTTTAGGTACTAATGTGTGTCTGTCTTATTTAGATGGTTGTGAAAACTTTCATGGATATGGACCAGGACTCTGAAGAAGAAAAAGAACTCTACCTAAACCTTGCTTTACATCTTGCTTCAGATTTTTTCCTCAAACATCCTGATAAGGATGTACGTTTGTTGGTAGCATGTTGTCTTGCTGATATTTTCAGAATTTATGCCCCTGAAGCTCCATACACTTCACCGGATAAACTAAAGGTAAATTTAATCTCTTTTTCCATGCCGGGGTTTTAAACTGAATGATGGATATAATTGATTATAACTTTTTTACCCCCCACTTTATTTCTGGTTAAACCTAAGCAATTTGAAGTTTCCACTTGATTTTGAGATATGATTGTTTTGTCAAGTCAATTGTTCATGAGGTAAAGGGATATACAGTACATCTTCCAGTAACTTGTAGAATTTTGGATTTGTATTGAAAATAAATATTTTATTGGGACTTGCAGATAGCAGTCTGTTACTTTAGAAATATTGATATCATTATAGCTTTTGTCATAATCTCATGCAAGATAGCTAATGCCTTCGACCAGGAAAGTACTCCTAGGTTTCTAAGTAAACTGCCAAGAGGTGAGTCCTTCTATTTTTGTAGAGAAAGGCTCTATTGAAAAAAAGACAAAGTATTTTTGTACAGAGGATAATGATTTCTGGTGCAGCTTGGAAAACTGCAATTACAAACATCGCTGATCCCACTAGATGGAGATGGTTGATAGAGAAATGCCAGGTTTGAAAAGGCAATACAGATCTGCCCCATTTGTTTCAGAAAAAAAATAGATTGTTTTGTGGTTTTATTTTTTTACTTTCTTAGTAGGAATCTAACTTTGTTTCCAACTCTCAGAATCAAAGTGTTTCCCTTGCACAGTCAGATTCTGGAGTGATGAACTGAGTTTTAGAGAAAATCTACAAAAAAGCAGGTGAAAATAATGCTGAAAAATGTGGGTTTTTGTCTCCTTGATTTGAGTGTGTGGTCTTTTTTGTTTGGTTTGGTTTGGTCTTTGTTTATTCCACAGCAGGTTAAAAAAAAAAGATGGTCAGTGGAAGGTCTATCTATCATCACTTAAGAGGAAATCCCTCAATTTCTCTTCTGGTGGTTGCGCCAGCAGTGCTTCCCAAGTAGGGCAAACAGTTCCGTTTCAACTGCAGTGCATCTTCTGTTAACGGCTGTACTGGAGTCATACCTAGGGGTTTTTGTTAGCTCTGTTTTCTTAATTCTGAATTAGTGTGTAATCAGAGGTACAACGTCTACTTACCTTACTTATTGATTACACCATCTTCAACTGGAGGCAAATGTTCGCTTTATCTCCTGTGCTATTTTTAAGTCTGGTTTTTGGGCATCCTGATTTCTACTTCGGTTTTGAGTATATGTTTTCATTTGCTTGTTGTGCTTAGAGTTTTTTTCTCTTTCTGAGTTGGACTAGCTAAGTTCCTCCTTACAGTATTTGATCTACCAAATGGTACTAAGTTTCAAATTTCATAGTGTAGAGTATTGGAAGGTTTAATTACTGATCTCACACTTGAAGTATAAGCATACTACAACAACTACTTGGAACAGAGCTGAATGCGCTAGGAACTTCCATTGCCAGCATTGAGTTCTGTAATCTGTGCAAATTTCAGAATTCAGTTTCTTGATGCTGTTTTGTAAATACATTTTGATAAATAAAGAAAAGCCAAACAATAGGGACTTTTGCCTAGGGCTGTTGAGGTAGGTTTTTTGCAAAGCCATTTCCTTTGAATACAGCTTTTGTGGTTGCAGGACAAGCTCTGATAGAAATGTCGAAATGTTCCCTGCACTTTAGGACAGAGGTAAGAGGAAGAATGCTTCCTCTTGGGTTGTATCTTGCCACTGTTTTTACCCAGTGTTTAGTATCATATCCATACTGCATCTTTGAGTCTATTCTTGTATGTTTAGCACCAAAGTTAAAAATGGGAATGCTGAAAAGGATTAAATTCTTGAGAGGAGAAAACTTAAATCCTAAGTTTTTGCCCTTGCTTCAGACTCTTTGGATCTCTTTGTAACTTATACATTGTGCAAGTGAGATGCTGAGGAATGCGATCAGAATTTCAGGGTTCTCTCTTTTATGTATATCATCGGTATAAATCTTACATTCCTTGCTGAGCATTGAAAGAGCTTTGATAACGGGATGGAAAATGCCACAAGGAGGTTAAAATCAGAACGGGAGCAGGATTGCTCTTCTGGGATCTGGAAACTTCTAACTTGGAGTCCTCAGTCGGTGGAAAGTCTAGAGCCCAAATCTAATTTTTTCATGGGAAGATAATCTAATCACTGATACGTGTCCATTGAAAACAAAAGGAGTGTCTGCCAGACTGCTGAAATGGAGATGTTTAAGAGTATATATGGTAGCTGAACTTCAACACACTGAATGTGTTATCTGGTGAGAACCATGGCTCTGAAGCTTGTTAAAGCCATTATGTGGTTAATGGGCATCAAGACAGCAATCCACAAAAAACATTGAATGTTCTTCCTAAACTTGAAGTATAAGCACTTTTGGTTTTAGAGTCTGAGTTGTAATGCAGACTTGCTTTAGGGAGTCTGATGTGAAAACATACTGTTGGCAAAGAGTTGCAATTTTCTAGCTGCAGCCAAAGTTTATTTTAACCTGTGTTTTGAATTTATAAATATATGTTCAAATGGTATATTGTGTATGCTTAAAAAGTGGGAAAATGTTGGGCATAATAAGCAAGATATTAAAAATTTGGTGAGTACTTTTGAGTTTAGTCTTGCTTTCATTCAAACAAAATTGGAAACAAGCATATTAGGAATAAGTGATTACTTTTTCAAATTATGGCATTATTTTAAGTGTTCAAATGTTGGACTTACTGTACATGTATGCTCTGCATTAATGCATGTAGTTATATGCAACACAGTTATGAGAACTTTTCAAAAATTCGAAAAATTAGTAAGGTCTTTGAATGACATTCAGTAGATAAGTGTTCCATACTAAGCTGGAGGATAAAAAGTATATACTTTGTTAAATGACCTGATTGAGACTAACTTGTACAAGTATAGTTTAACAGAAATAATCAAGCTAGAGCATGAGTTCTAAGCGGAAGTAGTTTTTATATTTGGCATTGGTCTTTTTATCGGTGCTCCCTTTCTTCTTTAATTGAATCTTACGCGTCACTGAGCCTCAGTTTGTATGTCTTCTAAACCTCACAGAACCTTCCAGTGAACTAGTTTTCCAGAAGACAGCACTCATTTTGGGTGGGGACTGATGGCTTGCTATTGGTTCAGGCACTAGTTTTTAAGGGAGGAATTCTTCAAGTGGGCTTTTGCCTGTGGACTGTGTTCTTGAGTGATTGGAGACCATTAGATGTGTCCTTTGAACTGTATCCTTTGGTTTTGTTCCAGCTAAAGAGTCTAGATTGTGTGCTCTGTGAGTGTTCTCAAGTGTGACCCAAACAGTCATCCTTCTGATCATCCTTAACACTTCAAAATCATAATCTCAATCCAAATTAAAACATTAGTGTAGCTGTATCTCTGAACAGTGTGCTTGCTGTGCTTTTTTACCAAGCGGTGATGATGTCAGTTGTAATTTAATTCTTGTTTTTAGCTAGAACCACAGTAAGTCCTCAGCCTTCTGATTAAGGCTGGATTTTGTGGTTGTAGCATTAGAAAAAAGGAACTTCACTTTTATCTTTTTTCTATCTCATTCTTGGGGGTCAGAGGGGAAATGGTCCTTTTGAAAATGTTATGGAAAAGCTTTATACACCTTTCTTTTCAGGGTTAACAGTAAGGCTCTCATGTATTTATTAGGGCAACTTTATACCTTTTGGAATTTATTTGAATTATACTTAGATTCTTAGACAAAGTATTAAAGGTACAGTTGAGGTTTTGAACAGTGTTTCTAGTGAAACGTATTTCTAAATATTTTGATTTAGTAAAGTAGTTGTGAATTTTCAGCTGTTAATAATCTGAATGTAAAAAACATTTAACCCCCCCCCCCACCTTTCTTTGTGTTTCCATTGTGTTCATAATTGATTATTTGTTCCTTGTAACCTGCTTCAATTTACTCTGTGTGAGACTTTTTCTGAAGGAGCCTTCTGGTGGTGAAAGTTGATAGAGGAAGCCAGAGGCTTATTAGTTTTTGCAAGAGATGTGATCTGTGTCAGTATCATGATGACTGAGAAATGCACAAAAAATACAGTGTCAACATATGATAATACTCTCAGAAAGGCTGTAGTTGCCTGTTGCTTTTTTCCCCTTCTTTTGAAACCTATTGCAGTATGAAATAAAAGTGTAAAATTCGTTATCCTGCTGTATAATAATCCCTTGACTTTTGCAGCACTTCAAGCAGTTGTAGCTGTTTGTCGAGTGCTTTTCTTTGGAAAATGAAAACTTTTGCTTTCTTTGGAAGAGGTTGCTTTAAAGAAACATCAAGTATTTTAAAATTACTCCTTGACACTTTCCATAGTGTTTTTGCAGATCTTCTTTTGAACAGTGAAATAATGTCTGTCAATGTATTTTGTAGTGATAAATAATACTGGTAAATTAAAAAGGTAGTTATTTTAATTTTGAAAGTTTCATTGCAATTAGCAAAATAATGCTTGCTTCTTTCTTTTCAGGATATATTTATGTTTATAACAAGGCAGCTTAAAGGTTTAGAAGATACAAAAAGCCCCCAGTTTAATCGATATTTTTATTTGCTTGAGGTAAGCTTTGTAACTTTCTTCATAGTAACTGTTAGATTAGTTTTTCAATTTAATCTTGTATTAACTACTCCTTTTATTTTTTTTTCTTGTTCCAACACAGAACATTGCTTGGGTCAAATCTTATAACATATGCTTTGAATTAGAAGACAGCAATGAGATATTTACACAGTTGTACAGAACACTGTTTTCAGTAATAAAGTAAGTATTGTCACCCCCACTTACAATATATTATTGCATGATTGAGGTCAGTTGCTTCTAAGATAGCTGTTCAGTGTGACTTTCAGTGTTAATGAGCTTAGTTTTGTGATTCAGTTGGACTAAATGCAGCAGTATAAATGCTACAAGCTGTCAGTTTTGCCTGTCATAATTAAACAAAACTGCAAAAAATCTTTTTCCCTAAGAAACTTAAATTGATTGTAATTTACCACATTTATTTCATTCTGTTCTTGACATTGAATGGTACAATATGCAATTCTAAAGAATTAGAAGATTATTGCTAGAAGACCGTAAGTCAGAAGGTAGTGGACACTGGAGGGTACTGCTAGAGATAGTCCAGTCTCCCCCTTTTGCTTAAACCTGGTTGGCTCGAACAGATTGCCCAGAACTGTAGCGAGTTGGGTTTTGAACATCTCCAAAGATGGAGAGTCCCTGCCCTCTCTGTGCAACCTTCTAGTGCTCAATCACCCTTATATTTCAAAAGTTTCTTATGATTAAATAATAGGTCCTGTATTTTTCTGGTGCCCGTTGGCTATTTTTCAGTCGCTGGACAACACTGAGTGTGTCCAGTCTTGCCCTGTCTTCTTTACTCCTAACTTCATGATATTTAAACTTAATGATAAGTTCCTCACTAAGCCATCTCTTCTCGAGGCTAATAAAAGATGTCAACTCTCTTAGTGCTTCTTTGTGTGAGAGGTGCTCCAGTCCCTTCATTGTCCTTATGACCATGTGCTGAACTGAGTCCAGGATGTACGTGTCTCACTTGTGCTGGGAAGCCCAGATCTGGGCACAGCACTCCAGATGAAGTCCCACTGGTGTTGAGGACCTATCTTTTCATGGCAGGGATGGATACAGTCTTCTTACTACAATAGTAAATGAGGAGAAATTCAAGAACGTTTTGAAAAGTGGTATATGTAACTGTGGAATTGAAGTATTTTGACCTGTAAGACAACTTGTGATTTGCTTATTATATTCCTTGTTGCTTGGCATCACCAGAGGGAGTGCTCTGAATGGAACTTTTGTTTTATATATATAGTACACTAAGAATTCTTGTTTCTAATTTCAGCAACGGTCATAACCAAAAAGTACATATGCACATGGTTGATCTAATGAGCTCTATCATCTGTGAGGGAGATACTGTGTCGCAGGAACTTTTGGATACGGTGTTAGTTAATCTAGTGCCAGCACATAAGGTAAGACTTAGTAGTGGCTTAAGTTTTTTGGGTTTTTCATAATCATGATTTATTGGATGTATATATTCAGACACGTAGATCGCATTGAGAGAACAGCTGTAGCAAATGTCTTCATAATATTTGGATTTCTTTTAGCAGTTTTTAGTAGCCAGAAAATTGAGTAGTTTCGTTGCTCTCATATACTTGCTGTAAGCGAAGTATCAGTGGTCATAGCAATGTAAAAAATGTCATATGAATTTAAACACAGGTTTTTTATATGCTGTTTTACCAGTAGAAGTGAATATAAAAGTTACATATATCCTTTGGAAAGTTTTTAATTTGTGTAATGGTGTATCAACAATTCAAAATAATGTGGTGCCCTGAGTGCTAGGAAAAATTTGTCAGAACTGCAGATTTGTAAGTGGCTCTGTGGTACCAATAATGCCAAGAAATGCTGGCTTGGTATTATTGAAAGCACATTAGTATGTTTCTGATGCAGCTGTAGAATTAACTACGTGCACAAATGGTGGTGTGTGAAGAGCCTAAGGGATGACTTTCTTACCTTAATGAATAGTGTCTTGTCCAAAAACTGAAAGCATCCAATATAGATGAACCAAAGGCAGAACTTCAGAACTTTGCTTGTGTTGTGATGCTTAAATTTTTAAAAAGCGTAGAAGTCTGACTTCTTAATTCAGAAAACTAGCTGTGTCCTACAAAATCTCTTAGGCTACAGTGTAGAAGATGACTTGTAAGTTCTGTGTGACAAAAAAGGATTCTGGGGAATTATCTAGGAAGTGAGTATTTAACTCCATTTGTGACAGTTCTAACAGCTTGTTGGTTTTCTTTTTTTTTTTTTTTAATCTTTTAATCTTTTTTTTTTCTTTTTATAATGTTCAGGAAAGTGCTAACTACTGTAGTTTCTGAAAACTGTAAGGTTAAGAGGATATTAACTGAGAGTTCCATTGGAAAACCTACCAGTGTGCCTTTACCACAAGCCATCATTTTCAGTAAATAGCACATAAATTGTTTTTCTATTGACAGTGAAAGATTAAATGCTGAGTATAGATCAATAATTTTTTTTTACCCCACTGGAAGTGCTTTGACTGTGTCCTTCAAGGGGTCTAGTACTTTTGTTCCAGGACCAGACAGAAATTTGTGTGGCTAAGATTCAAATTTGTGAATTAAAGCTTTGGAATACGAGAAACAAAAGCAAGACTATGCAAAATATTTTCTCAGTTATTAAGAATCTGTTGTTTCATTGTGTGTCACCTGTGTTCAGCCTGATTTGACTCTGCTGTTTCTATGATTAATGTTTAATAAATTAATTTTAAGTAGAAGAATTTACATCCTGTTAGATTGTCTGTAGCATTAAAACAATTCTGTTTCATAGTGGATTGAAAGATATTGACTGAACATTTTAATAGGATAATATATTTGTGGGGTTGCATTTTCTTCTGCTTTTGGTTTAATTGAAGTGTCTTTTTGCATAGGATGCTTGTTTATAGCTTACTTTCTAACTAAAATAGTTACGTAACTTCATACTATATTTTGACTACCTTTTTTATTTTTTCTCTTTTCATACTAATGGAAAGAAACTTCTAATATTTTCCTGTTTCATCTCAAAATCTTCACCTAGTGTTTATTTAAAATTTCAGTCCTGTAACTGCTTTCTGCAGCTTCTGATGTCACGTTGGAAAAGTGTAATGAATTCAGAGTTGAGAATTTTTTTGCTCCTGTCCATTGAGCACGAAACTACAAGGACATTAAGGATAAGGTCCACCATAAAAAAGAACTATGTCTTAGCTGTACTAGCTGTTCAGCTGTACAGTCTGTGAAAAAGAGAAATTAAATAATCAGGCTGGTCATCAAAAATGGCATAACAGCAATTGTTGGTGTAATGATCAGTAGGGAATCCCCAGATTTCCTAGGGACCAAAAAATATTTTTGATGGAGTAGAAGGAACATAGATCTGTCACACTGAGAGATTGTTGGAGATTATATCTGTAGAAAGTGACACAGGCAAGTGATGTATTTTAAATACAGCCAGAAGGAAGGTTGTGCATGAGAGGGAATGTGTGGTGGCCTTGTGACTTGAACGTCTGTATTGTAGAAAAATAGTTGTATTGGGTAACACAAGATTGAGACTTGAGGAGCTTAATCTTCATAATTTATCTAAGGAGTGATCTGTAAGTATGTACTGGGAACAGAAGGTTCAAGCAGCTTCTTTATATTTGGATCCTGGATGCTAAGGTCCATGGCTAAAATTCAACATTAGACAGCTCAATGCAAAAATCATAATAATATTTTTAAGAGATGTGGTAATTAGTTGATCTCCTTACCAAAGGTTCATTTGGTGCAGTTATGTCTTAAAACCAAGCCAATATTTTTTCAAAGAGGAAAGATAGGTATGGTCCTTAGTCCTGAGTGGTAAGTCTAATGAATGGTGATAGCAGCAGGATGGCTGCAAAAACTCAGGCATAAGGAACATATACTGTGAACATGATGTATTATCAGATGTCTATCCACCATAATCGCTGAAGAAGTCTAAATTACTCTATTTCCCCTGAGTTTGTCATCCATCTCACTTGGCCAGAATAAAAGCTGTACTGATGGAAGCCTGAATGAAAGCAGCCGACACTAGTATGACAAAAGAGGCACGCTGGGGTGTGCACAGGCTTGCTTGAGCAGTACAGCTATCAGATAAGTCAATAAAACAGCAAGCTTGACTTCTCTGACTCTGTGTTCAACTCTTAATTTTGATGCTGCATTATTTTTTACTTTTGTGCTTTCTCTTTTCTTCTATAACCTCTTCTGAAATCCTTTTGATGGTATTATATTATCAGGGAATGAAATAGTGACCTAAACCCAGATAAGACCTAGAAGCAAGGGAGAGGCAGTCAGTATGAAAAAACAAGAAAAATTGTTTGTGTGGTGTGTTAGAAGGGAAACTGTACTTTGTTTCCTTGAGTGTTTGCCAGTGTTCCATTTTCAGCCTCAGGAGTACTACAGGAAATCCCACATCCCACATGCTTTACATGGTTATGCTTTAGAAAAAGTGATATTGACAATTAAATTTCTAACTGTCACTACTGGAAATCTGTTTAATAACTAGCGTTATCTATCTTGGCAACACTTCAGCTGAGCTTTCCTTTGTCAGCCTCCTTAGAAACCTGTTTACCTTCCCTGTCAGAACTAAAGAATCTGTTAGAACTCTTTTGTCAAGTGCTCTTGGATGCTAATTCTGCTGCTGTGCCATTGATAGTAAGAATAAAACTGAAGACCCATTTCAAATTCCAAGAAAATAATATGTTAAAATGTGTGGTTTTCAGGAATATTTGCAGTAGATATAGACTTAGTATTTTATTTTCCTCCTAAAGTTATAAAATAAAGTCTGGGTTGATGCTAGCTTGTTATCATTTTTAAAGAAAAAAGTGAGGCACATGCGTTTGTTTTCAGTTGCCTTTTTTTTTTCTCATTTAAAGGACGAGTACAAATTATTTCGCTCTCACTGCCCTGGAGACTGTTGGCTATATAAACAGAAAAATATCTGTCCCATGCTGTCAGAGAAGTTGCCACTGTTTTCTTTTGTCAAAATGTAGAAGTTTGTCCAATGTTCTAGAGAAAAGTAGGTATGAAAAATGAGTTGGCAAAACTGTAAGTGTCTTACAGAAGTGCAAAAATCTAGAAATACTGGCAACATATCCATAAAAATCATGGTAGGAATTGAGAATAAGGAGAGGACTTATGGTTGACCAGATTAGCCTGTGTTCAAATATTATTGCTGGAGGCCTCCTAAGCTTTAAGAAAAAATATGTTATTCTCTGTTTATTAACTTTCTTTTCTGAAAGAAAACCAGAGGTTTTCAGGGGGGAAAAAAGTCTGTATTAGATGTTAAATGCAGCCTGTTACCTTGCAGAAGATCTATGTCTGCTTTTTCTTGGGTGGTCCTTTGTCCTTATCAATCAATACTTATTTCTCTTTTTTTCCTTCAAAAAGTAGTAATTTGCTAATGATTACTTTAAGCAGCATTGCCACCTGATCGCTTAGTTTCTACTCTGTTCAGGACTCTGAAAAGCTTATGCCCACTGGATGCTTACATGCTCTTAGAAACATCCAGGTTAAGATTATTGTCCCCATCATGAGGGCTTTCTTAAATCATTAAAAGGTCTTGAAATATGTGTCAGTTTTCTTTCCAACCATATAGAAAGATTAAAGAGAGGACAATGATAGAAGAGTTTATCTAAACACAGAGAAGAAATTTGTTACATTAGGTGTTATCCTTTTAAAATGTCTCCTTCAGGAGGAGGAAGTTTAAGGTATCTTTGTGGCTGTTGAATTAGTCAGAAGGATAAGTTTGATGTTCTTTAAAAGATCTTTTGAACTTATTTGTTAATGGCTTGGGTTGCTCTTGTTTTCTTTTCAGCTAAGGCAGTGCCACTCTTTCTTGTTTCCCCTTTTATCCTGAAGCTGGAAAATGAGAAGAAAACTTTCTCACACGCTTTTAAGACTTCATTGATACTGTTATTTTCAGAGAGTTGAGCCTCTGGATATTTGACGGTCATTACTATTGGCACAATCAAATCAAATATGTGAGGCATGAAAACATAGGTAACTTTCCTTAGCCAGTTTTGCTCTAGACTATTTTTCCTCTTTGCACCCACCTTTTTTAGACAGAATGAAATGTTGCAATCCAGGGTTGCAATTAGCTACTTCTAGCATCTGTCTTGGGAAACATAGTTTTGAAGAGAGCTGCTTATGAAGGACACAACCTGAAAATGTAATTAATGTGGATCAAAACAGATCTGCCTGTTGGAACTCTACTGTGCTAGGTATGCTGTTTAAACTTGTTAGATACGTAAATCAGATCTTGCTCGTGATCCAGAGTTCCCTCTTACCCAGGTGAAAGGAGTTTGTTTTGATGGAGGTGAACTGTGGAGTCAAGAATGATCAGGACAAGAATTGCAAATGACATATACTCCTTGTTTTAGTTATTTATGCCTTTTATTTCCTGAAACAGAGTTACAGCTCTAGGTGTATAACATAAACCAAATGCTACAAGTGAAAATACCTTTTTAATTTTTTTAGTTTTTATTTCTTTTTTTTCCCCTCATAACCATAAAGAACAATCTATCATGCAGAGCCTTCTCTTTTCTGGAACATGGAAAAGCCATAGAATTTTGTAAAAAAACTGTCAATTACCCTTATATTTTGATTAGAATAAGGGAAGAGAAAATTACAAGGATGTTAAGTATTTTATGTAAGCATTCAAGTGACTTTGGGATACTCTATAATTGGGATTTTTAGTCACCCTCTGTAGTGGCTCTGAGTAAAACAGATACTTCAAGCATGAATCTTTGTAGTCTTCTGACTTCAGTCACCTTCTATTAGCAAGCAAGTCAAAGACTCTTTTTGCCTTATATTATCAGAAAATGATAATCTATTCCCACGGCTATTTAGAAACCTATAGTTCTACAGAGTTTTTTTAATTTCAGGCAGTATTCTCCATCTCTTTGCAAATCTTTTGCATTCAGACAGCTCTAAAGAACCAACCATATGCAAATAAACAAATACCTTGGGTGTGGCAGTATGTCTTGTGTTTGCTTTCCATTATGCTAAAATGATGTTTTCTTACTTTTATGGATAAGACATATCTAAAAAAAAACCGGCCAAAAGCTGCCCCTTATTGCTGTTGTCTTGTAAATTAAATATTCTGGGGGTTTTTAAATTGAAAAGACTAATAAAAATTGTGTAAACCATATTTTTATAGAGACTTTTAGCCATTAAAATACTATATCTTCTTGCGTATTGGAGACTTTCTTCCTTCTTCAGTGTGTTAATCAATTCTGCAGTGGGTTTCACAAGGGCTGAATTGTATTTTCTTCTGGAAATTTTTGTAAAATAATTGTGATATAGAAATTGGAGAAGGGATGTAGCAACTAGAGCGTGGAGAATGTGTGCTGGGAAAGGAAGGAAACAATGATAGAGCAATAACCCAATTAGACAAATGGAGGGATAGGAATGTTAGGGAGGGGGGTCCGTTTTCTAAATTTTTTAGGTGAATTTCTCTAGTTTTTATTCTTCACCCTTTTTTGCTCATGAACTAAAATTCTAGGTTTCTTCTCTGCTATCTCAGAAAACAGACTAAGTCTCTTTGCATGGTACCATGAACAGGCTGTGATGGTGGTTCACAGGTGACTGCTTCATGCAAGGACAGAATCGTACTTTGTGGCACAATCCTGTTCAGAGGCTTGCTTCTGTGGTGACTGTAAATGTCTCAGTGTTGCTTTATATCACTTTCGTGTTTTTTGGGGAAGCAGGTATGGAGGAGCTGTAAAATGCCACTGGGCATCAGTCTTAGATGTGCAACTAAAAGGAAGCCCTCATTTGCCAGCAAAGAGGTTTTTTCTCAGTAATATCAGTGGCAACTACAAAGCTTTCTTTGGAATGAGTTTGGGTTTTTTTAAGTTGCCTTTACTACTGAAAATATAAAAGGAAGAGGCTATTTCTTTAGTGCTTTTACCAGTATGTGCTAGCTTTAAATTCTTGGATTTATTTTTAGGATTAATGCATATGCTCAAAAATTTTGTGTTTTGTTTTCTCTTTTTTTTCCCAGAATTTAAACAAGCAAGCCTATGATTTGGCAAAGGCTTTACTAAAGAGGACAGCACAAGCCATTGAACCATACATTACTAATGTAAGTGAAGACTACAAACAAATATGGAAATTAGAATTTTTATAACTGAGATGTATTATAAAAAGAATGAATTGCATATAGTCAAATAGGACTGTAAAATAACTTTTTACAGACTAAATTCTCTTTGGGAGAATTGTGATATTGATGAAGCACTGTGTAACCTGTCCTTTTGAGTCTAATTCTTTACTACATATAAGCCAGTAAGCCTATAATAATTTTAATTTGTGAAATGCAATGGATAGTGACTGGAAGACCAAGTGTATGTATACGTATTGTTATGATCAAAATATATAAACAGTGTTTTTGTGGCAAAATTCTTTCAGTGAGGTGATGAGGCTATTTAGAAGCCAAGAGAAGTGAAGATAGGGCAGTATTTTAATGCTGATATTGCAGGAGTGAGGAAACAATCTAAGAATAGATAGTAAAGAGGAAAACCAAGTGGATAGATAATTGTAGCCAAATTGAGTGTAGATATCATAGCCATTGTAATAGAAGATGGATGAGAAAAAGTGAAGATCAGGCAGGATTATGCTTTAAGTTGCACAATAGAAAAATCTTTTTTGTATTTTTTTTAAGGCTTGAGGACTTAGCAGGTCTCATGGCATCTATCCAAAACCTTGGGAGCTTGAAAACAATAGAAAGTCTTCAATGCTTTCTGTTGCTTTCAGACTTCTAATACTTGTGGTACTTCCTAAGACTTTAAAAAATCTTCAATGAAAACTCTTGCTTCAAACTTGCTGTTTGGTAAGGTGTTGCTACGTGGGATTGTGTCTTTAGTGTTGTTCATTTCTAAGTTTAGATTGCAAACTGGGTGACATTTTGTGAGTTTTAAGGAAGTCTGTACAATAAGAATCGTCCTTTCATGGAAAGAATGTACATGGAGTCGTCTGTTCTTTGTTTCCCACAAGTGAGAAATACGCTGTTACGAAAGTTTGCTTTCTTAAAACACATTAAAAACACATTAATAGTTTCCTAACCAGGAATATATGCATTCCAAGCAACTCTGTAACTAGAAAAGCAAAATGTGTCTGCAAGACAGTCTTTAACTTCTAATTAAAGGCACCTTTCTGTTATTTTCTAGTCCTTACTACTTGAACTGTTGACTTTTTCTATTGCATCACTTGTTGTCATTTTATAATTTTAAAAAGTGATAGCTTTCATGTTTTTAGTTTCTTTACTGATATGATTAACTTTGTCAGGTACAGGGAATTGTGATGGTCACCTATCCTAATTTTGGGAGTAAAAAACTGAAGTGCCAGTTAAATGTGTTAGTGGCAGGTGGAAATAGTGTAGTTTGTTTAGCCACACTTTGCACTGTTTTAACCCAAAGAGAAGCAAAATGTTCCAGACTATATCGTTCCCCTTATGAGTAGATGGTAATATATTTCTTTTTACCCATCTGAGAGGATATATTTGAAAGTATTGTGGAAATACTTTCTTTAATGAGAAGTATGAAGTTTCCCTCAAACTTGTCAAGTTTACCAAGAAAGAATAATTGCTTTACAGCTGCATTATGCTGCTTGTAAAACAAGTTCTGGAAGTCAGTTATTAATTCCTATGCTTTTACTTTCAGCTACTTAAGCTGTCAGCTGTTTAATGTAGTAATTAGTCAGTTGTTTCAGTCTTGTTTTGACTAAATGTTAGAATACTTTTGAAGTGGTGGTCCTTAATAAAGAAGTAACTCTAAATATAGCCACTTTGTAAAAAGATGTGATGCACTGGAACTCCTCTAAAGTTGTGTTTCTTAAATTAATTGTAGGCCTGCTGGGATAAACTAAACATCACTTCTAATGTGTTTTCCTTTATAATATTGAATACAAAACAACAATACTCTTAAGATTACCACAGAATTCTGATCTGTGTGTGCCACCCACACCCCCTTTTTATTTTCATAGTAGTGAAATTATTGTAAGATTAAAAGGTAGATTTAGTGTTTGACAAGCATAAAATTTGGAAGAGTGTATATATATATACACACTCTAGTTGTTGATATATACTCTGTTTTATTTTCCAGTTCTTCAATCAGGTCCTCATGCTTGGTAAAACATCAATTAGTGACCTGTCAGAGCATGTGTTTGACTTGATTCTGGAGCTGTACAATATTGACAGTCACCTCTTGCTTTCTGTTCTGCCACAGCTTGAATTCAAACTTAAGGTAAGCAGTTCTTATCCCTTTTATATATTTGAAATGTGTATGCTTTGACTATTAATGTGTTTTTGCATCTCTTTTTCTGAGAAGTTCCTCAAATTATTTGGCATATAAAACTAATACTTACATAGAAACTATACTTTCTCTCCATAATTTAAAGGAAAACTCCATAAAAGCCTTTAAAAAGCATAATTTAACATAAAATGTATTAACTTACAGTGCATATTTGGGATTTGGTTGGTAGATTTTTTTTTTGCTTGTATTTTTCAAGCAATAACTCAATTTTTTGATAGCCTAAAAATTTGACTTGTTTTATTCCTTGGTTTAGTGTATAATTTATTGTGAAAGACTTAATATATTTAATATGTACACTGATGTACTGACAATTTTGTCCAAATAGTAGTGTTGTGACAAGTGTAAACTGAGAATTGGAATGCATAAATATGTCTTGTAGTAATTGCTGCAATGACTTTTATGATTTGTGAGGCCTATTTCATATGTCTGGAGGATGGCTGGTGCTTGCTATCTATTTTAATGATTATTTTTCTTTTTGACTTTCTTTTCAGAGTGTAATGGAGGAATGCAATAGAACAGTTAGTACTCCCTTTATACTGCACTGCTTTGATTCTATTTGTCATCCTCAGGGTTTCTGTGGAAGTGAGGAGTTCCATTAGTATAAGTTTGAAAGTGATCTGTTACTAAACTTGAGGGCTAATGTGCAATGGGTAATTTCTAAATTTGCATGCATTTTTACAATTGATGACAGAGTTTAGGTTTGTAGCACCTTTGGCCTGTCCTTATTGCAGTTTTTATTGCCGTAGTGATTTGCTCATACCTATTATTTTTCCCTACTCTTGGTAGGCAGACGTGCTATACTTGTTGGATATACTTGAGGAATTTTTTGCTGCTTTTATCTTTCCATTCATGTTTCTGAAAGAAGTAAGGTTCAATTTACTGCTCGCTGTCTGTGTGTTCAAAGTAGACCTTTTTCAGCCTTTAATTCCTGTTCTTACAGATGGCAATTATCATTCTCAGTCCAATAAAAACAGTACTTCTGCAGCTGAAGGAGTTATTCAGGATATTTAATCTTAACTGCCGCCATATCCTTTTTCTCAGTACATAAGCACAATGCCTTTCCTATCTTTAGGTCCACTTAAAACCACAGGTTTTGTCATCCCCCTCCTTCACTGAATCTCATATTCCATTATTTCAATACCGATGTCTTTTTTGAATCTTACTTTATTGGAATCAGAAGGTCTAGTAGTCTAACACTGTCAGCTTTTTTTTATTCCCTGCTTCCCCACCCCAGAACAATTTCTGGTCTCTTCCTTAAACTGGCTGACTTCAGCCCTAAGCATGTTTTGTTTGTACATCTAATTTACAACACATTTTTTTCATGTTTGCATTTCTGCTCTTTGTTTAGTATACTATTTTCAGATGATGAATATGTATTTTGTTGCTTTTTGTGTCCTTCATCCTTCGTGTAGTTTCCTCTCTGTGGTCTGAACTGTTGAGGGTAAGTGGTTCATGCTTGAGGTCTACAAGATGCAGTTTAACAGTGTTTCCAGGAGACCTGTGTGTTTTCATAGTTACATTCTTACTGCTCTTGTTCCTTGATGTCTTCCTGAACTTAATATAGTTTGTAGCTATTCTAAGAGTACTATATTAATGCTGTTACTTCAGGTGTGTGTTTTTGATACTATAGTTTATAAGAACAAATAATATATGCCTATTTTGTCCCATTGGCTGTCAAATGTAATTTGACCCATCTAAGAAGGGAAAAAAAACAACCCCACCTCTATTTGGAATAGGACAGACCTGGCTTAAATTTGGAGATTCTATAACAGATTGACCAGAGATCTTGTGGATGCCCCATCCCTCTAAGTGTTTAGGGTCACATTGGATGGGGCTTTGAGCAACCTGATTCAGTGTAAGTTCTCCTTGCCTGCGTTAGCAGTGTTGAACTAGGTGATCCTTAAAGGTCCCTTCCAACCCAAACCATTTTATGGCTCTAGATGAGTTGAGGGATCTGTAAGATATTTCTGTGCTTAAAAGGGTATTTTGAAGATAAATATTCTAAAATATGAATGAAATATTGTCAACCTGTGTGTTTTCTGAGATCAGTGCAAGTTCATTCTGTCTGCAGACCTGCTGGCAATGATTAAATACTTACCACAATAGCTTTGGCTTTATTCTGAATGGCAGCAGCTAGTGTCAAACTTATTCAGTTCCAGGCATATTCCACAATAGTGTATTGAGAAGAGTGTGATTTCAGTGAAGCTGAGAATGCTTATGATTGAAGGCAGCTAATTTTTTGTTGCTTTGAGTGAAAAGAAACTGGACAACAGTAGTCCTGTTAAGCTTGATGAAGCCTTGGTAGTAAAGGAGAAAAACATGCTTGGCAGTCTGTTCTGAAATCTGAGAGAGGGGAGATGTCTTTCTGAATAAAGTTCAATTAAAGTTAGTAGTACAATAACCAAGAACTTCAGTGAGCTCTGCATATCACTCAGGGCTTGACTTGGTGATTTTGGCTTTTCTGGATTTGGCACATAGTATTGTGTCTTTCTGTATGCCCATGGTGTAGGAGCCTTGTCCTTTTGAACTCACTCAGCATGGACTGCTAGGTGTTTAAGTAAAAGTTTATGAAGTATATTTAGGTCAAATATGTAGTTTCACAGGAACACCCAGTTTTTGTTCTATGAGATTGTCTGATGTGGCTCTGGAATACACAGTTGTGATAACAGCAAATACTCAAATAATCCTTCTGGACCAGTTACTGTATTTGAAGATCTCTTATTGCTGCTTTGCTGCTAAGGAGAGTTGTATTACACCTTAGCAGATGATCATAGAATACCAGGTTGAAAGGGATCTCAAGAATCATCTTGTTCAAATTTTCTTGGTAAAAGCACAGTTTAGACAAGATGGCCCAGCACTCTGTCTAGCTGCATCTTAAAATGTCCAGCATCGGGGAATCTACTATTTCCCTGGGGAGATTACTCCAATCACTGATTGCTCTCATGGTGATAAATTTTCCCCTTGTGTTCAGTGTTGAAGTAAAGCTGTGACTGTCTGAGCAGTTGAGTTGTGGAGATGTGCCAAAATGATCTCATCTTGCATGTGTTGAACACACGGAAGGTGACATAGGATCTGTGCTTTTCAAAGATAAATTAAATAATTGTTCTCTGTGTTTTTGAAAATGTACTTTTTCTTTCTAATTGGCTTTAAAAGCACTAAGTGAAAAAAAAAATTTGGCCAGATGAAGTACAATTATGGTAGACTTATCAGAGCAAGAAACCAAGTGTTCTGGCTCACTTTAAAGCTGAGATGCAAGCGTGGTGCAAACTTGGCAAGCTCTGCGTCAATTTGAATAGAATACAGTGTTTTTGATCATTTCAGTGAAATTTAAGAGAAATAAATTGATTTCTTAAAGTGTTTTTTTTATGTTCTGCTATAGTTTAAGCCATTTGTCCCAAGAGCTGTTCTTTTTAATTTCTTTGACATTGTATGAAAGTCTTTTTTGCCTGTAGAAAATGATAAATGGTAGCTTTCACACAAATGTTAAACATTATTTCAATTTTTTTTAAATTATTATTTTTACTGGCCCTATCACATGAAGGCTGAAGAAGCATGAAGGTCAACTTCAAAATAAATTCGGAAATAACAATTAGGCCTTAGAAAACAATGATGTGGCAGGGGATTTCCAGTCTTGCTTTCTTGGAAGTTGTTGAAGTTCGAACAGTGTGCTGTTGTTGGCAGGTCGTATGCCCAGTGTCCCCAACTACCAAGCACTTCAACTAATCATCTACAAAGAACTGTAACTTGGCTTGGTAGGAGGTCATGCCCAGGTTTCTGCCGTGAATGTGCTTGGCTCGTGGTGAATCTGTATTCTGCTTGGGCTTATAAGTTCTGTCTGAGGACAGAATGAGGTCTGTGAAGTCTGTTGTATATACTTCTGTTTCATGATTGCAAGGGCTGCCCTGCTGCCTTCCATAAATTCTAGTTATATTGAGGGGGAAAAAAACGTAGGTGCTCTTGATCCTGATTGTTTCAATTTTGAGAACCTTCTTCTGTTCTTTGAGGATGCTAAAAGCTCTGTGTGTTCTTGACTTGTTCTTTAGGGATTGTTCACACATTTCATCCTGACCTTCGAGGACTCAGTCTCACAGTCTAAGTGCTGCACGCTTCCCTGACAGTGATCCTGTATTTTTAAGTGATTCCTCCTGGTATCGGCAGCTTTATCTCGAGTTGCATATTCTGTATATGAAACAGAATTTCTGTGTAATATCTTACTTCTTTGCTTCTAAACATTTAGCCTGGAGAAAAGGAGGCTCACAAGGGACCTTATCGCTCTCTACAGCCACCTGAAAGGAGGTTGTAGCCGGGTGGGGATCAGTCTTTTTTCCTGCGTAACAGGTGACAGGACCAGAGAGAACAGCCTCAAATTGCATTAAGGGAGGTTTAGATTGGATATTAGGAAAAATTTCTTCACTGAAAGGGTGGTCACAAATTTGAACAGGCTGCCCAGGGAAGTGGTGGAATCACCATCTCTGGAAGTTTTCAGGTGTGTGGATATAATGGTTCAGTGGTGAGCATGGTGATGCTAGAATAATGGTTGGACTCAATGATCTTAAAGATTTTTTTTTTCTACTTTAATGATTCTTTGATCCTACGATTTCTGTGGCACCTTTTGAAAATGAAGTGATGGTGGTTTTCTCCCATCCGGCAAATGAGCTTCACTGAGTCATCTCCACTGCCTTCCAATTGATTGGGCTGCCTTGTTCTCAGCCTCTATGGCTGATGGGCATTTGAGGACGTGAACAAACATCTATGTGTTTGTGACTCATTAGTGTCAGAATCCAAATCTCTTACTCTCTATCTCCATGAACTTTTTTGAGCTCTTTGTGGGCAGGAAGCTTCCTGGTTTTTATCTTCATGGATTTAGGGTCTTATGGAAGTTCTAGACTGTCTCTTTGTGGGTAAAATCTGAGGGCTTTCCTGTCAGTGGCCAAATAAATTTTTGACCATGGATAGAGGGGTTAACAAACTCCTATTATGAAACTTGTGAGAGAGCTTAGGTGTCTCAGTGATGCCATTGAATGTGCTTACTGTTTTGGATCTAAACAATATGGCCATCTGGTGTTCAAGCACTTAGTCATTTTGGTACAAGAGTGAAGGCACAGGTAAAGGCTTCTCCCTGTGCTGCCCCCCCTCCTTTTCCCCCCAGGTATGCTGAGGCAGGGCAGGAGGTTGAGAGGAAGCACATACTCAGCCATAAAAGGTCAGGGAAAGGAAGAGGAAGGGTTTGGTTTTGCTCATGGTGTTTGTCTTCCCAAGCAAGCACTATGCACGTGGAGACCCTGCTTTCCTGGAACTGCCAGGACATCTCCCTGACAATGGGATGTAGTGAATGAATTCCTGGTTTTGCTCTGCTTGAACACAGAGTGTTTTCTTTACCTATTAAACTTTTGTTCCCTTGATTCATGGGCCTTTTAATCTTCCTTCTCTTCCTCTCTCTGTACAGGAGAGGAGAGTGAGAGGGTGTGGATGTTTGGCTTTTGGCTGGGATCAACTCACCACACCTTTATAGGTTTTTTTGTAAATGAAAGGTCCTGTGTTTGTAGGTGTCAGAACGGTTGCTGAGTTCTATGAGAGCTGTATCTTATATCTATATAGATCTTATATATGTATCTTATATCTATATCTTATATATGTTGCTTCTAATAGTACTTATTTTTTTTATCTGATTTTGGAAAGGAATCTGGGGAATTAGCAGGAGAACGAGCACTGAAATTCATTTAACTTAACCTCTTCTGTGAGGGTCAGTCATTTGTACCTGATCTTGGCATTTTAAGGTGTGTATTTAGAGATCTAGCACTGACGGTTGGTTTAGTTTGGTTCAGGAAAAAGGTAAGAATGTATTATTGTGTAGGTCAGCTTGTAAAGGAAACTGATATTCCTTTGTTCAAATTTAATATTTGAGTTTTAGAAATGTCTGTTACAGAAAGCGAATAACATTTTAAAGTTCAGGAGAATTAAAAGCTCATGGAGTATTTGGAAGGTAACTGTAATGGGCCTTAGGTTTTTATCTTACTGTGTTACTAAGCCAATATGATGTAATGAATAAAATCAATAAAAGGCTGACTTCAGTTATTGTAGAGCTGCCTTTCTTCCTGAATATGGTAGTTAAAATTTTTCACAAGTTTGAGGTTATGTGTCTGCTTCTATTTCCAGCTCCCTCCAGATCTTTGGTGCTGCCTATTCTTTTGGACTCAGTAGTGGTAAGAGTCTGAGTCAGCTGCTGTTAGTGACAGACCCTAATGTCTAGGCAGAAGAGCAGCTGCCTGTGTGTTGGGAGCATTTATGGGGAACGGAAAATGTCAATGTTCAGTGTCAGTTTTTTATTGACAAATCACAGTGGAACACCATTCAACACAGAGTGCTGGATTTAAATAAGAGAAGAGGTGAAGGGAGCGACTCTTCAAGTACACAGTGTGTCATAGAATGTAGAAGGATTAAAATTTTTTCACAGTGTATGATACCCTTCTTTTCCCCTCCTGTGGAAAAAGAATAGAGATTAAAGTAGAATAAAGAACTGTAACAGTGATGCATTCATTAAATAGAAGTACAGACTGATTTGTATTACCTTTTAGGAGCTTATATAAGAATGTTTCAAGGAGACCAACCTCGGGGCACAAATTAAAAAAGTATCAAATACTTTTGGTCCATGATCACAAAGTCACAAATATTTTTTCTTTTTACAACAGGAATAGAAACACAAGTCAGTTGTCTTAAAATTGGATTAGTGGCTGATACAATGAAAGCTTCCGCAGCTAATTAATTAAGGATATTTTAGGTTTTTGTTGTTGCTGTTTTGTTTGGTTTGGCTCACTTTTTTTTTCCCTATGTTTCTGGTTGGGGTTTTTGTTTCATTGACTATTTCTTCTATATTCCTGGCTCTGTAATTAAGTAGTTGAATGTTTAGTGTGTTCCCAGCTCCTCCACCCCCTGGAGTGTCTTGCTGTGGATCCATATTGGTTACCTAGAAAAATTCAGAGCTGCCTAATATTTCATATGGTTTGTTGAATTTAAGCAGGATTGGATTGGATGTGAATCACGAAGGTTGGACTAGTGTAGCCTACAAAAAAACAAAAAAGTGCTTAACTATGAGGCCACGGAATAAGAATTTGTAGTGTAAATGGACACTCATCAATATCAATTATTGCAGATTAAGAGGAGGAGGTTGTAGAAGGCTGAATGTTAATTGGAAAAAATTAGTCAAATACAAAAAATCCCCCATAGTAATGGATTTGCTATTAGTGCTTCCAATACTTAATACTGAAGAGTATTCAAAAAAATCAGTCTTTTGTAATGTAGTAGTAGATCAGTGTTAGAAATTACTGCTTCCTTAACTTTTCTTGCTCTACTACTTTAAGGGTTTTACAAATGCTTTCACTGTTCTTGGGGTTCTGAATTAAAGGACGTGCTGGCAAACTTTTCAGCCCTTTTATGGTATTGAATCAGGAGAAATAGTTTGTGTTTAAAATTGTGGTGTTATATCAAAGAACTCTGACAGCTATATTGTGCTCTTCTTGTTCGTATTCAAAAGGTGATGCTGAACTAAAAAGAATGTCAAAGATGGTAAAACAGTATTTTCTAGTCCTTATTGCCAGGAGAAAAAAAAGCTGGAAATAATAAGGAATGAATAATATCTAATTAATATAAACTAATTTTACCTACTCCCTTTTCAAAGAATTGTTGCAGCCAATTATGGTTTTTCCCTTTTCTTTAATAAGCAAGGGGAAAAAATTGGCAAACAGTAAGTACATGCTAATTGCACAAATGTTAGTTTACATTTCCAGAGTATGTATTAAGCTATGTGTTGTATTAAACAAATGTAATACAAACCAGTGAGAATGAAAATGTACTGGAGAAGGCCTTGTTTTAGCTCTGTGAGTTCTAATTTTAAATATGAAAGAGAGTGTCTGCTGTACCTCAGCATTTTTACAAATAGGCTTGAATACAGGATTAGATCTTGTGATCTCTGATCTTGGGTACTTAATCTGCTTTTCTCTAAAAACTTGTATTCTGGAAACTTCTTTTTAAATAATTTTTTTAATTAATCACTATTCTAGAGAACTATAAACCATTATGTGCAGACAAATGTTGAATGAGTTTTCTGTTATGTTGTGCCTGAACTTGTGTAAGCTTGTACAGGTACATATCAGATTTCTTAACGTAACCTGTAATCTATACCTCAGATGCATTTATCTGTGTGTTTTTCACTAGGGTTTGTTCACACTGGGTTTTTTTGTCTCTATATTGTTTTTTATTTTCACTGCCTTTATTATTTTGTCTTTTCACAAAAATAGTGAAAGTTTGTTATGCTGAGATAGACATTTGTATACAGGAGAAGTCTGTCAATCTGTATTATGGTATTTGTAAAAGTGTATTAGTGTATTGATGTAAAAACTGTACAAAACGGAACTCTTGTTTTTTGGGCTAGTTTACTTTTTTAATTAAAAAAAAAAAAATCTGTTCATTTTCCAGAGCAATGATAATGAAGAACGTCTCCAGGTTGTAAAACTTCTAGCAAAAATGTTTGGGGCGAAGGATTCGGAATTGGCATCCCAAAACAAACCACTTTGGCAGTGCTACCTGGGGAGGTATATTCTGATTTAGTTCCCTGCTTAGGGAGGCAAAAACATTCATTGAAGTCCAATTCAGGTTGCTTTTTTTGTTTTGTTTTGTTTTTGTTCTAAAGTGATACAGCTAAACGTGAATTAGTTCTTGCTGCTTTATCTGAATTCTGACAGATAATGTTAAAACTATTTCATATATATCTTCTACATCTGTAATTCTGCAGAGTGAGTATTTACAAATCATCCCCTTGTAAGTTCATTTTTTTTAACTATATTGCTGTTGTCAAGAAAAATGAGTATTTTAATTTCTTCAGAAGTCAAACTATTCAGTGATGATGGATTAATTCAAAAAAAGCATCAAATGACGTTTCCAGTATCAGGTGATATTAGAACCGCTTTTGAGGCTTTTATGTTCAGTCTTTGTATACTAGTTTCAATTCTTTTAATGGTTAGGAGTACCTTAAAAGAAGCTGCAAACATACTTTTGTTTTTGAAACATTCTGCCAGTTTGATATGGAAAACACATAGCTGGAGCTTGTGGTCAGGAGAAACTTAAGTATGGCTACTATGATGAAATATTTTTGATTCAAGTAAGTGAGGATAAATTCTAAAAGTTGATAAAAATGCAGTAGTTTGAAATGTAGAATTCTATTGTATCAAAACCAGAGTCCTCAAAGAAATGCTACTTTTGAAAGTAAACCAAACTTAATTGAAGAAAGATATTTTGCTTGAATGCATTTGAAACATAGAATGTAATGAAAAAATACCACATCTAAGTGGGCCCAAAGGAAAATGCTTCAGTGGGTTATAATGTGAATATGTGCAGGGTGTTCATAATTACTGTCTCCAACTAGTTATGAATCATACAGGTGCATTTACTTGTTTCAAGGATTTTGGCAGAGTTAAAATAAAGTTATATATAAATTATAATAGCTATGTTTTTGAAGAAAGCATTCTAAAAATCTATTGATTTTTGAAAACATACCTTCTACTACAACAGTTGTTCCTTAAAAATCTATTTATTTGGTAAGTGTTTCAACAGCAATGATGTTCTAAAATTTAATTTTTAATTTGTTTAAAACCAAACATTTTAAGAAGAGTTTGAAAATGCATTTAGCTTTAAAAGACTTGGCTGTAATTAATTGCATCAATAGTGTTATAAAATTACTTACTGAAAATTAAAATTGAGAGAACACTAGTTTTCAAACATCAGACTTAACAAGCTTTCCTTCTGGAAGGTTGAATTAAGTGATCCATATCAGAAGAAATTTGTGGTAGGCTAGATGTGTGTTTGTTTGCTGTCTGTCATACAGTTTAAGGAAGGAATGAGTATCACTCTTACAAAAGTTATTGTTGCTGATACACAGTTCATGGTTAATTATGTGGAGCATTACAGAAAAGAGTTAAAATGCATCAGACATCTTTCTAAGAAATAGTTTTTGTCTGACTGGGAGTTTTTCATGTGTGCCAGGAGAGGATGTTTCTTTTCATGTTCAGAAAATGAAATAAATGAATACAAGAATTTTTCTTAAGTTGAAGACAGTCTACTTAATCCTGTGAAATCAGAGAAGAATCATGTAACTGTGCGTAGGAAGCATAAGAAGTAGCTTCAGAAGTATTTGAGATTGTGTAGAAGTGAACAAATTGCATTGGTAGATGTGATATTTTTGTTGCTGTAATGCATTGTCTTGTTTCGAACTAGGTTTAATGATATCCATGTACCTATTCGTCTTGAATGTGTGAAATTTGCAAGTCACTGCCTTATGAACCATCCTGACCTGGCAAAAGACTTAACAGGTATCAGATTTATTGTAACATTAGAATACCATTTTAAGCCTCCTGGAAAAGTCGAGAAGGTCAGTTGTAATCCTAAGTAACACTGTCAGATGTTGTAGAGGACCTAATTGATGCTGGAGTTCTAAGTCACAGAGTCCCTGCCTTCAGTGATGCTTCTCAGGCCGAGGGGACTGTACATAAAGAATGCCTTAACCAGAGAGATTGCGCGCTCTCTCTACTGTAGTAGTTGCATTCCCAACTGCTGCTGAAATTAAGCACTAGCGGATCAGGTAATGACAGCCTGCCTAACCTAATGGTCGTGGCATTTATTAATTGGGGTGCTGAGTGGAGGCTTCAGCTTCACAAAGCTGAAATGTGTAACTCTTATACAGCCACTGTCTAAAACATGAGAACAGTCCTGATAACAGTGACCACAGCTTCACAGTTTCACCTCTGTTAGATCAAACACAGCCTGTAATTCAAGACCTCTGTAGGAAGAAGGCAACTGGCATCGATTGAAGCATGAAAAAAAATGAGAATTGGGTTGGTTTGGTTTGGAGACTGTATCTCTCCCTGATCCAGAAGCTCCTCCTAGTAATTTTTTGGAGGCAATGTCTTTGTCCATTTGAGGAGGGAATTTAAAGGACTGTGGGGTCCATGGGATTGCTTTCCTGCTTGCTGAGTTTGTCAACTTGGACACAAATAGAGGCAGGCTAAAGTCATCCTGTAGTTATGGTATTGTTAAGCCAGTTTAAAAAAAATAAAATGCGCTGGACCTTTCCTTAATGAAATGGTAAAGATACTTCCTTTTTGATTATCAGAATTATATTTCCAATTTTTTTTTTGGTTTTTTTTTTTACATTGCAGAAAGACTTTGTGCCCCCTCTAATGGTATCCTCTGGGAAATGTAATTTTGCTTGCCCCTCCTCTCTCTCCCCACAGCATTTATCAAAGTCAAATTCTTGAAAAATTTATCTGACTCAGTGATGTTTGAGACCAGAACTGTGTTGTGTAACGGCAATATTTTTCATTTGTTTTAGTTTGTGTTCCTGTAGAACGAAACTAGAAAAAAAAGAGTCTCATTTGAAATAAAAATCCCATAACCTCCCTAAGTGCAAAGCTTTCTTGATGTGCTCTTTCAACTCATGAGCTGGTTTGCAAGAAATGTTAATGGCCAGCATTTCAGATGAGACTTGAAGATTTTCACTGGTCATTGAACAGTAGTAAGAGAATAGCAACCTCTGGTTACTTCATTCAGAGTAACCTTTGAATTGGCAAAGTGTCTTAATGTTCTCAATGTTTCACTGATGTATGCAGTGTACTGTGATCTTAATAACTTCTGTGTGCATGTTTTTACCTGTTTGTGCTTCAAAATTAACCTAAGATACATACTTCTGAAAAGGTACATGAACTTTGCCATTTTATTTGGCAGCTTTCCAAAATGGCAATAAGTAGCTAACATGTTTGACTTCTAAAAGCAGAAGTCTTAAAATGTTGATAGTGTAAGATTATTGGTGTTAGCAAGTAAGTAGCAGTGGGCCAAAATAGCCTAGAAAAAAGTGTTTTAAGATGAATAAACTAGGATGTGTCTAAATAAGTGTTGTAGTTTGAAGTGTGTCTCAAGCTTTGTCCCTGCTTACAATGCTTACATGGCTCACACGCTGTGGAGGGTTCCTGAAGCTTGTGGACTGAATTCCTTGTCAATAATATGAAGTAATGATTAGGAGTACAGTTAGTGTGCGCCAGCAGCCAAAGGTGATGAAGTCTACAGGAAAAGAGTAGTTTCTAGTCTGACGTAAGACTTAAAAATGTATATAGGTTATCAAGTACTCAAGCATTGTGTGTTCTGCTGTACTGTTCTACTATCCAATCCTGCTTGACTATAATAGTTGCTGCTGTATACATAGTGCAACTGCTATAAGATAAAAATAAAAATGTAGCCCCATAATTCTTACTTCAGTAATGCCAAATAAATATTTGTTTTTCTAAGCAAATGTAAAGTTTTACTGACATTCTAGTTAATCTTGGAGAAAATTATTGGTTTCTTACTGCTGATGCTCCAAACAGAAGAAAATAATTTTTCCACTTATATCAGTACTGTTTAGAGTGAGGAAAACAGCTAAAGTTGTATACTTACATTGAAATACTTTATTTTTTTCCAGAGTATCTGAAAGTAAGGTCACATGATCCTGAAGAGGCTATAAGGCATGATGTTATAGTATCCATAGTTACTGCTGCTAAAAAAGATCTTTTGCTTGTCAATGATCACCTGCTAAATTTTGTCAGAGAGCGAACACTGGACAAGCGGGTAAGACATGATTGGCATTAATAATGGCTGTGCATTATGTTTCTAAACTGTCATTCAGTTTTTTAAAAAGCTGCACTTCTAAAAATTGCTGTACTAGTTTTAAAATTACAAATGAAAACTATATCAATATAATGCAAAAATTTTGATGCAGTCTATTTAGTGAGGCGTATTTTCCCCCTGACTAGACTGCTACATTTTTCATTATGCTGTATTTTTATTTAAGATGGTATGATTTAAATAAATAAATAGGCTGCAACACAGCATGTTGTTCCAGTTGTCTAGTCCTTGTAAAATTTTTAAGTAAAATAAGATCCTTAAAACATTCTAACATTTTTCTTAAGAAATTTTGTGAGCAGGTTTCCAAATGTATTGGAGATTACTCATGAAAAGTGTTCTACCATCAGAGGTAGCTAGTTAACTTGCTTTTAATTAGATCATCAGAAGACTGCAAATCAGCGTAGTAACTTTCAAATTTGAATAGTCTTTAATTTTAGTTAAGCTGTGTTGCATTATTTGGTAACATTTCTGAGGTTTGCTACTTAAGTTAAAGCATAGGAAAAAAGTTTGTTGATGGCAAACTTTTAAAATGAATATTATTACCTGACTTTTTTTCATTTGGTGACATGCTTTTTCTTGTTGCAGGAATAACACAATCTCAGATATTGAGTGTAGACTGTGAGAAAGGGTGTTGGCTTAAATTTGTAAGAGTTCTAAATTCAAGAGGCGTACTTGCGTGGTAGTTACTGGTGTTGAAAGGTTTAGCATAATAGGTATGATGCAATATATGTCCTAATGAGAAACTGTTCCACTTAGAACTCAATTTAACTTTTTTCGAGAATTAAATTATATTATTTTTGTGTATAATATGAAATACCTAACAGGAAATTCTGCAGTATTTTCAGTTTTGAGTTTTGAACTGCTAACTGGATACTATTTCTTTTTCTCAAGTGGAGAGTGAGGAAGGAAGCTATGATGGGACTTGCACAGATATACAAGAAATATTCATTACAGTCAGAAGCAGGAAAAGAAGCTGCAAAACAGATATCATGGATCAAAGATAAACTTCTGCATATATATTATCAAAACAGTATTGATGACCGGTAAGTCAGTGGTGACAGCTAGGTTATTCAGCGGATAAGTGTGGTAACTTGTGAAGATTTGTTTTTCCTTTGTGCTTAAGTGCTGATGAGAAGAAGAAAACTTGATAATCTTGTATGCTTTGATTCAGTGCATAACCTTATATAACTGCAGTCAAATGATGTCTTTACTTAATTTTTTTATTTTTTATTTTAAGGCCAAAAGTGATTCTAAAGAGTGAGAGAGGTTGGAATATTTCAAAAGTTTTAGCTGTACTTCATTATTGCTTCAGTAAAAGAAATCTCTATATTTCTGTAGCTTGTTAATTTTTATGTTAAAACTGTAAGTATAATTGCTTTAGTGATGTTGCTTTAGATTTGCGTGTTGTTCGTGTATGTTTTAAAGATAAGCCTGATACATGTAGTGACAATGGTTAAGGCATCTCACTCTGCAGGGGGTTAGTTTTTCTGTGCTACAGTAGCCATGAATTAGAGCCTTGTCCTGGGTCTGTGGTGAAAGGAGTGCCTCTGACATATCAGCTATAGTTTGGTATATGGTTGTTGGGATTGAAAAATACATGGTTGCACGTGGGAAACTAATTTGGGAACTGGTGTGCCTTGACTAATCTTGTTGGCTTTGGAAATGAGCCTTTGGCCTTCTCAGCATGTTGAGATACAAATGGCATTGCAAACCCATATGCATCTTTTCAAAAATCCAAACCCTCAAAAGGTCATCTTTAAAATAAGCAATTATTTCATAGTACCATGGAAGTGGATGGGACTCTCTGGGTCTTCAGATCCAGTTTTGCCCACTCACATTTTTCTATAATTTCAGGATCTTTTTAAACTGGCTGGGTTTTGATCACCTACTCAGGTTGTGCATAAGGAATTTTCTTCTCTTTTTCTAGCCTAAACATCCATGATTTTTTTTTAACCTGTTTGCTCCATTCTGTTAATACTGACCTCCATATTGGAGCTCAGTCTTGGACCTTCCTAGTATTTAGGAGAGCAACATGGACTTAGTTTTCCTTTTTATTTTTTCTTCTTAGTCTTTTCTAAAGAACTGTGAGGCCCAAACCTTTCTCTCTTGTTTCCAAATACGGAGCTTCAATTTATGCAGAAGCTTTTAATAATTCCTTTGCAGATATACCTGTGTTTTATTGTGGAAGCAAAAGAAATGGGATAAACTCAGCTCTTGAGGAAGGGGCCAGGGAAGGGTGGAAGGAAGTGATCTCCTTCTGACTAGTATTTGAATTCTCCTGGCCTTCATGATAATGTGTGATATAATAAGCATGATTTTTTTTTTATTATTTTATGCTCATTAATTTGGGTCAGTTAATGAATTTCCCCCAGTACTGACCCATAATGAAATTAAATGACAACATTTTATTGGATTGACATTTTTCTGCAAAATCGTTTGGTTCCTGTCCTGATTAATACATCTGATTTTGATAACATCATCTCTAAAATCTCCTACTGATGCATTAATATTGCATCTTCTGTAATGATAAATTTCTGTTTAATTTATGCTGAGTTATATTAGAAGTTAAATAACTTGACCTTTAGATTTTTGAATAAACCCATCTTTATATGCAACAAGTGATCTCTACATAGGTCTGAGAATTTTTGAATTAATGTTTCAGCAATTCAAGACCATGTTTTTCCTTCACAGCTTCAGTTTCTTAATCCTTTCTTTCAGGTTACTTGTTGAACGAATTTTTGCTCAGTACATGGTTCCTCACAACTTGGAAACAAATGAACGAATGAAATGTTTGTATTACCTGTATGCAACACTGGATTCAAATGCTGTGAAGTATGTGCTGCTTTTTATCACTTGAAAAATCATTTTTAACACAAATGGTATTGTAAATTAGTCCGGAACTATTATGAGTAGCTTAGGCCAGGGGATAGAAGTAGTTAACAACTAGAAGAGAGAACATAGAAATAGTATCTGTTTTTCAAGTGAGATTTTGAAAAAAAAAACAAACAACAAACAAACTTAATAGGGTGTTTTCTGACAAGGTGTCATACATTTCAGTCATAAGCAGCTAAAAAAAGTAGTGTCAAAGAACTGAAAAGAAGCTTGAGTGCATGTCAGTACTTTTATGTCTGAAACAAGATAACATAGATATGGTAGATCAGCCCTAAATCTTACCTGAGAACTCAAATGGTATAATACTTGTTGCAGCAGCTAGGGTGACTGTGAAGAATGAGAAGGAATCAGTTGTTTGTCTTTCTTCCTTCAGTATGCATTTTACTTATGCATCATGTATTATTATGTATTATGTGCCTTCTCCAGCTTAAAATGTGTACATGCATTTGAATTTGACTGATAACTGCTACACTGCTGTAGTGTTCACAGGTGGATTGATTTTAGATAGTTTTACTTAGTTTTTAATTTATTAGCACTCAGTCACTTGAAAATCAAATAAAGGGTTTTTTTTCCTCATGAGAAAGACTAGAAAAGGCTTTGCATATGAAAGAATGGCTTAAGAAACCCCAAAGCCTTCAGATACTACCAAAACTGATTTTTGAATCCCATGCACTCTTGTATTGCCTGTCTAAAGGTAAAACAACTTTTAACAAACCAAATTAGGAATAGTATATTAAAAATAAAAATTTAATGTTCTACTAATTTTTAGTGTAGGCTAAGTGAAAATGCAGAATAGAATCTTTTCAGTACCTGTTATTTCATGCAACAAGCAACCTCTGAATTCTACAATTGTCATATGCAGCAGTACTCATTTTAAAGATACAGTTAGTTAAGTAGAAGTGACTTTTTACTTGTGGATTCTGTAAGTTCTTTAAATGCAGCTGTGACCTTTTGTGTTTTTATTTATATGGCTTATTATTCCTGGAAAGTGTGCTAATGTTCTATTTTTTTTTTAATTAGTACATCTTTTACAAGTTTGATCATGTCTGCTTTCACAATTTTTACATCTAGTAGCTGCTTCCTGTTTTCAAGAAAAACATTGTTTTGATGATAAAAATCTTAAACATCAGCTTTAACCTGCTTCTTGGAATGTTTTTAGAAGAGTGATTTCAGGCTTGGACAAACGAGTTCTTAACGGGCCAGGCATCAGTTACTTCCTGTTTCTTTTAAAGGCAGTGCACTTGACCATCTGAAATAGAACTGTTTTCAAAATCTCACTTTGTTTCAGTTTAATATGACTAATGAAATTTTCCATATTATCCTCTTGCTCACACAGCAATAAAAGTTCAGGTGTTAAGTACATTTCTGAATATGAAGCTGAAAAGAATGTAGAAACTCATTTTGGGCAGTTGTGTTATTCATTTAATAGACAATTTTGACACATTGAAATTTATTTTTTTTTTAGAGCATTGAATGAAATGTGGAAATGTCAAAATCTGTTACGACATCAAGTAAAGGATTTAGTTGACCTAATAAAACAACCTAAAGTGAGTTCAACTTATCTTTGTCCCCTGGTGAATGTGCAGTTTTTGTTAACATGCTGTTTTTTAATTCCATTTGTTTGCCTATCTCAAGCTTATTTTAATAACAGATAGAAAATATTGTGAAAGTTAACTGATACTCCACTAGACTACACTTGCTGTAGGAAATGTGTATACATTTTGTTAGAAAAATTGAAGAGGAAAAGGATTGTTACAGAAATTTCTAAAATATTTTGCCAGTCATTTTAATACTAAAATATTTTCTCCATGTTTGGTTACATCTTGCCAGGACTGTTCTGGCTCTTAAAAGAGGGTAAAACCAGCATAATATTTTTGACTACCAAATGAAGTAATTAAGAAAAAGTACCTGCATTCTCTTAACTTCTGATGTATGATGAGTAACTTTGAAGAAACTGGAGTATTTTTGCCTCAACAAGTTACTTGTTTCTCTTTCCTCTCGGAAACTTCTTAAATATTTTATTGGAGATACCAGACTACAATTTAATTTTTTGTTTATAAATTTCCTTGGAAAGGAAAAATTAAAATTTATTTTGCATTTAGGATATTTTCATAAAGTAAATTTAGATTTTAGTTACATATATATTCATACTCATGTTTGGGGTAGAGGAATGATAAGATTAAATTCTTGATATGGTTTAGAATATAATTAGAACTTAATGCCAAAAGTTTAATCTGGTGCTTTTTCAACAGAATTAATATAGTGTAGAAAGTGTTGCCATGCCATTCCTATGTGTCTGTGATTTTTATTTTCCATATACATATATAGTCATACCGTGGTAAATGTAATGAATTATCCATTTGCTGGAATTACCTGAACCAGGAAGAATGGGTAACTGTGTGGCTGGGTTATCTAATCTATTTGCTTAAAAAATGCTACTGTCTTGCTGACAGAGAGACTGTGGTGAAATTTGTGATTTTGACTTGGTGCATTTAAAACATGCTGTAACCTTTTAAATTCTAAGTGCAGTAAATGCCCATGCAACAATAATTGATTGTATTTCAGTGACTGTATTGAAATGCTTTTCATGTACTATTTAATGTTCTTTGGTGGAGTTTAAATACATTTATGCATTTAATACATGAGTTAGTTTCTTGATGTTTTCTTCATTTCAGTTGAAAATGAAATTTAACTTTCATTTTCAAGGAATTGTGGTGAAAGTTCTTTCTCAACTGTAAAATATCAAATATGATATGGAATTAAACATGTAGGTTTTGATAAATGCCAGCATAAGCATTGCATTCAAGACTGTATACGCTGTTGACATATTTGTATTTGTCCATCTGGATTTTATCCTATTTTTTGCTGTTAAATGCTAATGCTCTACACTTGAATATTCTCTTGAGTAACAAGACTACATGGGAGAATTTAGAGGGCTTGTGATTGTCTGATGTGCCATTGCAGGCAGCAAACCAGTTTTGAGTGAGGCAATTTTCCTTAATTTAGTTTGTTGTCCGTTAACATAAACTTTTAATTATTTGATCCGGTGTTGAGAAATAAAAGCAAACAAACACTTAGAGAAACAGCCTTTGTCTCCCCTTCAGACACCTTTAGTAACTAGTGATCTTTTAGAATGTGGCTTGGTGTTACCATACAAGCTTTTTCACTTCAGTCTCACTTCTCCATCTAACTATTATAACTTAATTGTTGATTTGTTCTCCTGTAGATATTGTCCCTGTGGCAAGTGTAGGCATTCTGAGAGCTCTGAGATAAAGAGGAATAGGAGAGGTACCATACAGAAATTGCCACAATGAAACTTTGATTAGGTAGTAAGGAAAAAAGAATTGCACTAAGAGTGGTCATACATGGGAACAGGTAGCCCAGGGCCATTGTGAAATCTTCATCCTTGTAAATATTTAAAATGCAATTAGATAAGGCCTGAAGCAAAACCTCGTCTAAGTTCGCCTCCTTTGAGTAGGCAGTTCAACTGGGTGACCTACTGTAGTCACTGCCAGCCTACATTATTCTGTAACTATAAAGCTTTGAACTTCCCAGTCTACTCTTTTTCTTACCTTAGAAAAACTTTTTGCTGTTTAGTGAAACTTTACAGGTGTTCTTCTCTTTTCCTCTTCAGGGTCTCCCTCTGAGCGCTATTGAGGAGATTGAAAACATGTTAAGAAACTTTTTAGTACTGTTGATCGTAATTTTTCCTAACCTGAGGCAGACTGGACATCAAACTTGTCTCTAAGACAAGTTACTTTTCTGAAGGGCAGATGCATAAATCGGAACTCCTCTTGTATGCCATTGCTGAAGGAGAAAACAGTTAAACAAAACACATAAACTTGCCTGTTTCTATGTGGAAAAGTGGGTGAAAGCTGGTTTGTTTCTATCAGAGTATAAGCTCATTTGGTGCAGATGCTTCCATACCATGAATGCAAGATAATGTAGACCAAGTCCCACAGTAGATTTTCTAAAAAGAAATGTTTCTTAATCTTCTTCAGTCTGTCGTTGTGCGGTAGAGTTGTGCTACTGGAAGTTAAAAGAATATTTTTGCCTCAGGTTATTTCATGTTTGGCTGAATTATTAGTGGTTTGCTCAACTTATGGTCTGTTTTAGTGGGAGCTTTAGCCAGTACTTGTAGGCCTAGCAAATATTAGGAGGCCAAACCAGCCAGGATGAAAGAAACTCCACAGAACAGTTTTTTTTTTTTTTTTGTCTCCTGAGTTGCAAGAGGTTTGAATATGGTGAGTCTCTGTCTGTTGACATAATTGCTTGAATCCTGTAAATGGGATTGGATTTATCTTTTTTCATTTCTTGTCTGAACATACACATTCAGCTGTGACAAACAAAAGCCCTGAAAATGACAATATTCTTTTGACATTATACACACAGGCTTTAGATGGAAAACTGTTACAGAAATAACCCATTTGTGCTGTTCCTAAGTTATATAGTAGATTGAAAAGTAATAAAAATATTTTATATAAGTGTATGTGAGACAGTGGTACTGTAGATATGATCTACTTTTTCCTTCCTGTACCTGTCTAGCATAAAATTTGTAGGGGTTGTTTTGATTTCTAACACACTGATGTGTTAGCAAAATGGGTCCTGACTTGTTGATAATTCAATATAGAATCTTTCTCACTCGATGTTCAAGTGGAAATCAATAATGTAAAATTTTTATTTAATCCATTTTTCTTTTGTGACTTGCAGACGGATGCCAGCAGTAAAGCTATATTCTCAAAAGTGATGGTTATAACAAGTAAGTCAGTAAAAGTATTTTCTCTGGCTAAAAATGACCACTGAACTATATTGCTTTCTTGCTCCAAAAATCATTTTCAATAATCTTATTAAAAGAAGTTTTACAGCGGATAAAACATGTCATGATAAATGTGATGTAGCAATATGCTTTGAAGAATGAAGGCAACTCTAAGCAGAATTACTTTCTTACTGTAAGAAGTCATCAGTCATGAAGCTTATCACAACATTTTGGCTATATCTGTCATGGACTGATTTGCTATCTAGATAATCTAGGGTGTTAATGTCTATTTTACCACTTGTTATAGAATATATATATATAACTTTAACTAAACTACTAGCCTATGTACTAACTTACATGTCTTATGAAGTGCAAAAGAGTTTGGATTTCAGTAGCAGGGAGGGCACTTCAGAAAATTAAGAACTTCTCTGTAAACTGAACTATCAACAAAGAAAAAACTTACCAAACCCAAAGCAACACTATTTGTTCCCCCAGCATAGCATGACAAGAGCATTAAAACCAGTATGAAGAAAAAAACTTGCTTTGCAATCCTGAAATTTTATTTTTAAATCCACTGTTTTTAGAAAAATGGCAACTGTTGTGACAAAGTAAGGTACTGTGTAGGACTATACATTTTTGAAAAAAATGTGGGGAATAAACTGAACCTTGCTGCTTTGTTGGCCTTGTTCCAAATTCTTTTTTGATCAGTTTTTATTTTTTCCTGACACTTTTAGTTCTGGATTGCAGTAGAAAAAAATACAGCAAAACAAATTCACAGTAGAGCTTGTTTTGAACTAACTATCCTGTAGTTCTATCCCACCTTCTCTGCCGATTTTGCTTAACACTGGCTGTAGCAAAAACATGAAGCATGCTAAATAGTGTGCAGATCCTTTGCCAATAAATTGTCTTGCTGTAATATAAAATTTAAATATAAAATAACTATGTAATTTAATGCATACATTTTAAAAGCTTTCTTTTTTGAGTGTTTTAATCTGTTGTAAGGCTTATGTTTAGTGATGGGATAATTTAGCAAAAGTACCCTTTTGATGTTTTTCATACCTTTTGCATCAGGTGATCTGTATATAAATATATTTTTCTGTGGAGTTTAGGCTTTGCATTCTGAGGTCAATTTCAGCTGTTAATATTATTAACAAGAACAACTAGGCTTGCTGAAAAGTGTGAAAGGCGAGGAAAGCAAATAGTGAGAGGAAATTAATAGAAATTAGTGTCCTCATAAATACGTCTGCATATTTTCAGGTGTATTCTGGTTGGGTTTTTTTCATGGCTTTTCTTTTCACTCATTTGGTGTGGTGGGTTTTTTGTTTGTTTTAGTTTGTTGCAATTTTTGCTTGGTTTTTTGTGTGATTTGTTTGGTTTTTTGGGCTGATTTCCTTCCCCTTCCTTTCATGGTTAATTTAAGCACACATGGAGAGTTTCTTGGTATGACATTCCAAACTTGTGTAATTTACAGTACTGATACTTACATAAATAAATAGTGACTTATTTTGTTTATTTAAAGGAAACCTTCCTGATCCAGGGAAAGCTCAAGATTTCATGAAAAAGTTCACGCAAGTTCTAGAAGATGATGAAAAAATAAGAAGTCAGTTAGAAATGCTTGTTAGCCCAACATGTTCTTGCAAACAGGCTGAAGGATGTGTGGTAAGAATTGCTTTTAAAAAGTGAATATTTTTGGAACAGAATTGATTAGAAATTTAATTGAAATTTGTATTTCAGAGGGAAATAACAAAGAAGTTGGGCAATCCAAAACAACCAACAAATCCTTTCCTGGAAATGATAAAGTTTCTTCTTGAGAGAATTGCTCCTGTACATATTGATACTGAATCCATCAGGTATTTTTGTGTGTGTGATGTTGGCTGTAGATTGCAGGGTCTGAAATCGGGGTTTCTTATTTTGTCTTTAAGCACAAGCAGTAATGGGTTGGTTGGGTGTCGTTTAAGGTTTGGTGACCTACAGTATTTTCTTCTGTTTCATGTTGACAGGGGATTTCATATCCTCCTTCAGAAGGTAGCCACAGAAACAACTGAGTTATCATTGAGTATAGCTGGGACAACCTGCCACTTAAAAAAGGATATGTTGATGATGGATAAAGTGTGGTTTGTGACCAGCTGACTTGTTTTAAAAGAAATTTCTGTCCAGGCTGTTCAGCTGAAGCTTTCCACCGAGAGTATTAGTTCATAGTGACATAAACAGTAATTTAACTGAGGAAGTAGATTGTGGTGATGAGGCATCAAGACTTGAAGGAAGAGTAAGACAGTGAATTTGCAGGAGGGGGAAAAATGTAATTGCTGAAATGATTATTTATCAGCAGTATTTGAGATAAGCTTTACTGTCAAGAGGAAATATGCAGGAGGTAGGTCTTTTAAATTTCTCATCAGCTCTTAGCCCAGCTGTTTAATGGTAATTTTTTTTCCTCTTGGTTAAAGACTAAGCATTGTAAACAGTTGTTTTTCATCAATTATTGAAAATCTCTAGCAAGTAGTAACCTCACCATAATTCTTACCAGAATTTGTTTCTTGTAATGCTCCAATTGTTTTCTTATTTTGGTCATCCAGAGTAATTTGTACAGAGTTCTTAATTAATGATGTATAGATACTTTTGAATTTAATACTCATAAGCTTTGATTTAGATATGAGATCAGGGCAACCAGGTTATGAATGTAATTGACATATTTGTTTTAAAACAAGCTCATGTTTTCAATAAGTTCCTTTAATAAGTTTGTATCTTAAAGTTATTAAAACAGTCATACATGGTGTAATTGCAGTAACTACAAAGCCATATTTTGTTTTCGTCTGCAGTGCCCTTATCAAGCAAGTAAACAAGTCCATAGATGGAACGGCTGATGATGAAGATGAAGGTGTACCTACTGACCAGGCAATCAGAGCAGGTCTTGAATTGCTAAAGGCAAGTATAGTCCTGGCGGTCAGTGAGCCTGTGAAACTTTCTAAAACAACTTTGTTAAAATAAATTTAATTACCAGTCATTATCTTTCGCCGTAAGCTTGTGGTGCCTACCTGAAAGAATACAGGTTTGCTTTTTGTTCTCTATGCTCATCTTATGTGGCACATAAGTAAGATTATTTTGTAAATAATTTAGATGCTTTTTCTGGAAGTCAAAAGTAGTTGTGTGTGAGACAGCAGCAGCTGGATTTTTGTTATTAGAGTGTGAATTCAACAATTTGTGAATATAGTTATACTACTTCCGGTACTGTACTTGTATATCAACACAATACTGTGGTTCCTCAGAGTTCCTCATGAATTGGGGTCTTAACTATTTCTGCTATGAGTAATCTTTGAGACTCAATTAACATAGGAAGCCCCATTAAGTAGTCCAGCTGTGGGTTGACTTCAGAGGCCTAAGAATCTAAAGGATTCCCTTACTGAAGTTTTCAGAGTATTTTAGATCAACTAAGGACTGAGCAGATTCATCTGAGTGGCTTTTTAGCTAGATGTGCACATTTAGGTAAAAGTGCAAACAGCCAGTAGCCCAAAAATGAATCTGAGTAAGAGTGAATCAGGTTCTGAAGGACTGTATGTTTGGATGGAGGCTTTCAAGTCAGTACTTATTTATTTATATGGGCTGGCATAACATACTTAACAGGAGTAAGACTGCACTGAAAAAGCGCTCACGATAATAACCTAGGAAGGACAAATACAGGAGTCCAGCACACAGAGAATGGCATGCAATGAAGTGGGGAGGAAGGTAACTTGGGCAAAATAGAAAACTGTGTGTGAACAAGTTCCTAGATTTTGAGGATTGTTTCTCTGCCACAGGTCAGAATATTATGTGGAAAGAGGCCCATTATCAACAGCCACTTAAAAATGAGGAGAAGGCAAAATTTCAGGGAGGAACAAATGAGGATTTCTTTATTTTATTTCATTTTTTTAACACGGGAGGACTGTCATACTTGAAAACAATCAAGTCCAAGAATCTGAAGGAGAGGTACAGGATCTGCTAAGCTGCTGTGGAAAGCTTAAGGGACTAGAGACCCTACTGGGTATGTCTATGTTGCTGTTTTAGAGATAGGAATTTCACTTCAGAGCACAGTCAACTGTTCCACTTAGCAAACAAGCGTGAAGTCTGGGAGCATACAAGCCGGATTCCTTTCAGAGGAACAAAATTATGAGGTGGGCTTCAGATGCACATGTTGTGTTGCAGTGGCTAAAGTGGATTTAGTTAGTCTAGAAATACTCTGAAGTAAAACTCCTGAAACATGGATATTGCTTCCTTAGCATCAGTTGTGTTTCTCTAAAGACCTGCTTCTCCTGTAACCCAGTACTTGCTAATGTAGATGTAGCCACTCAGAAGTACATGTTCACAGGAATAGAAGAAATTGAGACTGGAGAAATAAATGTAATGAGGTCGTGAATAAAGACAGAAGTTTAGGCAGTACCAAAACAAAAGAAGTCAGAAGAAGAGAAACGTGTGTCATGGGACAAAACCAGGCCAAGTATTATAAATGTTCCTGTGTTGCAGTGAAAAATCATGCCCGATGAAATGTCCTAATATAAGCGGGCCTTTAAAAAGTAATTAACGTGGCTTTCATCATATTTTTGCAGGTACTTTCGTTTACGCACCCTATCTCATTTCATTCAGCTGAAACTTTTGAATCTCTCCTTGCTTGCTTGAAAATGGATGATGAAAAAGTGGCAGAAGCTGCATTACAAATTTTCAAAAACACAGGAAGTAAAATTGAAGAAGACTTTCCTCACATACGATCGTAAGTTGCGTATCTTACTCCAAGTAGGGTTCTTTATTGTATCGGATTTTGGAAGTTCTCACTCTTCCTTTCACCTGTAGAATTAAACTGCATTCCTTTGGAAGTATTACTTCAGCTAAAGCAGGAAAGAGATTTTGAAAGACTTTAAAATGTAGTGCTTTTTGAAGAATCAAAGTGAAATGAATATATCCAAATTAGTGACAGCTGATGTGTCACTGGTACTGCTCTAATTTATATTGTTGCCCTTCAGAATTGCCTTTTTTCCTCCAAAATTTTATATATGTATATATATAGCAGTGTAAAAAACCAAAATCTTTGCAATGTGATAGTAATGTGTAGGCAAGAATATTTCCAAAAAAAGTTTTAGTAACTTGTACAGGTATAAATGCTTGTTTTACCACATGATATTTTTTTCAACAAAAACTAGGGGCTTTTTACTTGCAAGCTATTAAACAAGCTTTTTTTTTCTTATTTTGAAGTAAAGAAATTGCCCAAAGCAATTAGCAGTTTTGCAGAGATGTTATGCTCTTTATATCTATATCTGTACTTTTTTTGCTAGTTTGATATTTTGGAAGACTTTCAATCTGCAAAAAGGTATTTATCTCTTTGTTTGTTTTGTTACACTACTATGTAGTGCTTTGCTTCCAGTCTTGCATCATAAAGCTAAGAAGGGACCCCCTCGTCAAGCCAAGTATGCTATTCACTGCATCCATGCCATATTTTCCAGCAAAGAGACACAGTTTGCACAGATATTTGAGGTAAAATTAGAATATCTAAGTTACTTTGTATTAATCCTTTACATTGTATATGTAAACTAAGCAATGTAGTGGCAAGTTGTAGCAAACTTAGAAAAGATGTTTATTCCACTTTCCTTTTGTTCCCATGGTTTTGTCTTGAAAAATGGTAGCAGAGGGAGTTTTTGTATTTAATGATCCATCATGTTTGGGGTTACATATTTTAACAGATAATGGAGTAAAACCAAATGTTGGGCTATATGCTAGAATCATGAACTATTTATTGAAAGAGGAGCCACACACTACTCCTCACTCCTGTGAGAATGGCCAAAAGTATTTAAATGGTTGCAGAAATTATGGGCAACTGAATATGGTAGAGACTAATTAAATAAATTTTATAGCTATAACTGCACATGTACTTTTTAATTAGTGCCTTTCAGCCTCTTATCTTGAAGGCTGAATCATAGTCCATTACTTAAATTGCCATGTTGAGATGTAGTTATCTGACGAAAAAATAGGCTTTTTAATCCATTGTTTCCTAAATGGTCCTGCTTGAACTGCCACTTTTTGAACTATCCAGATGTGATAAATATTTTGTCTGTCATCTTGATGTTTCTTTTGATTTGTGGGAGACTTTGTGTGTTGGTGAATGTGTCTTTACATCTTAATAGTCAATAGCTCTTCTAAAATTGACTGAAATAGAAATAGACACAAAAAGCTTGGTACAAAGCTGTTATTCCTGTCCCCTCAGTAAGACACAGATTGTATCAGTAATACCTGAATTTGTTGCCTTTGTTCTAGCCACTGCATAAAAGTCTGGATCCCAGCAATTTTGAGCATCTCATTACACCGTTGGTTACTATTGGCCATATAGCCATGCTAGCACCTGATCAGTTTGCTGCCCCTTTGAAATCTTTGGTTGCTACTTTCATTGTTAAAGATTTGCTAATGAATGATAGGGTAAGTATTTTAAAAACCCTTTATTAAGATTCTGCTTTTCCTGTAGTATGATACTCAGCAGGTACTTAGGAAATTTTTATGGCCTGCTGGTTCTACTTTTTTGTGTATGTTTGTCTTTTGATTTCCAGGTGTACTGTTTGACTCCATTGAAAACCCACAGTACAGAGAGAAGGGGAGTACTACTAGTTTGGTAGACCTTACAAAAGTGACAAGCTGCGTAGCGTAGCATTTGATCATTTGTGACCTGGGAAAATTGTTATAACTTCACTAAATTTCTTATCTTGAGCAAGCAAGTTGTGATTTTTTTAGGAAGTGTAATACATTTGAAAGTTAAATACACTGTGTAAATAGAGGACTGTGAATATTAATATTTTGAGTACTTTTGTACTGATAGTGATTACAAAGTCAAAAATTGAACTTGTGCATTGTTAGAAATGGTAAGGAAAGATTTACTGTCTCCAACGATGTGCTTGAAGTTCCAGTCTACTGGATATGGAAACTGGAAGTTGCTTTCAAAGCAATGGCTGTTGCAATCTAAAGCAGTAGTTTTCAGGTAACAGCAACAACAAAAAAAACCCCTTTATTAATCTTGAATTTGCTGATATGTGAATAATGAGGTAAGAACAGTATCTCATTCCTGAAACGGTCATTTCTGTTAAGATACAGAAGGCATAAAGCTGACCAGGTAGTGCTGCTGTATTGTTTTCAGAAGTGAACACAAAAGAGGAGATTACAGCAAGCTTCACTGAAGAGTAATAGTAGTGTAACAAGTGTAACATTTGGTTTAGCTTCCAGGAAAAAAGACAACAAAACTGTGGGTCCCAGATGAAGAAGTGTCTCCTGAAACGCTTGTTAAAGTAAGTAGCACTTGCTATATTTTCCTATGATTGTGTGTCTAAAACTTAATGAATTCTACTAGTTATCTGGATTCCTAAAGCTGTCAGCTGTTTTTCTCTGTTTCCTTGTCATCTTTCTAAAAGTAGCAAAGAAATAAATACTGTTAAGTTGAGGAACTTGTCAGAATACACATTTTTTTGACTGCCAGAAAAAAAGAATTTGCTTTTGAGAAAACCTTTTCTAATTATTATTTGTGATATAAATTTACCTGTATACTTTATTAAGTTTTTAGTATGGCTTTTTATAGGCTTAGTTTTATTTTGCAACACTTCACTGTGATGGTATTTGACATACGTAAAGTAAAATTATTTTTTCTCCCCCTATTCAACATAGCAGTTAAATACTCTAGAAACTTTAAGTCTTCCTTCTTTCTTTTGAATTTTTATGACATTCCAAGAAACTTTCACAGTTGTTTTGGAATAAAATAAAAATGAGGTTTGTGCCAGTTTTCGTCAAAAGACTAAATGTGTTACATTGTGTTTCTCTGTGCAGTGTGTATCAGAGAAAAACCTAGATTTAAGAAAAAAAATCACTTTAAAATGGTGGGGGGTTTGTTTTGGTTTTTTACTTAAAAATTTCATCTTGAGCTTGTTCTTTTTCTGGAGTAAGCTTATTACACTTTCTATACTTTGTAATAGATCCTGTCACTCAATTTTTCACTGAATTAGAAGTAGACTTATGCTGTGGAAAGTATATTCTATATCTGTATTTGGTTTTTGAATGCCCTTCAGAACAGGGATAGATTTTTGCTTTCACTTTTTCAGAATTAGAGATATGCTTGTCTTTTGTAGCATGCTGTATTTTGCAACAGTCATTTTATTTCTAATGTCTTTTGAATAAAGTTGCTCTGACGGTTTTAAGAAGTTCTTTGCCTTCTCTCTTGAATTTGTTAAACTCCTCATAGCATACCTCCCTTTTTGCTGGTTTAGTAAGTACTTTGGTTTCCAGCTTGGTATAGAACTCATTACCTGAAATGCTGGATTTTGTTTGGAGTTGATTCATTATCTTTTTAGTTGTCTGGCTACAGCAAGGATATTTTTCATATTTGACAAATTCCATAGTTACATAGTACACTTCATAAACTGTTAAAAGAATGCATATTTGTTTTAATTCCATGAACTACTAGTTTAAAATAGACATGATTTCACTGCAGTGATTCTACATGTAACCACACAATTCACATGAAGTAGCAAATATTTATTGTTTTCCTTAATTTTTTAAATTGTCTATGAAGCTGTAATAACTCTCTAGAATGTGTTTTTAAAAACGTTGGTAAAAATTTTCATACATTTGGTTATTTGGAAGGGAATTAGCCTATAGAAATACTTAGGGCAATTTGAAGTGGAAGCCAAACCTGAAAACTGTTAAGTATTTATTGGTAGGTGAAAACAGTTATTGTGAAAATTGATTTGCAAATTTGATTAGCATTTATTATACTGAGAAGCCTACATTTAATGAACACTGCAGGCCATGCCATTAGTTTATAAATAGTTTCTCTCTGACTGTATTTTTCTTCACTCTGATTTTAAAGCTTCTTTTTCCCTTTGTAACGTAATTATATATCTAATGGGATGTTAAAACTGGGAAGTTGAAATATGAAAGTGGGAAGGACTGCTGAGGACAAAGTTTTAATATCATTCAGCCTAATAGATGTAGACAGATATAGTTTTGGATGCTAAACCTTAAATGAAATGATATCAGCAGAGAAATGTTTCAGTACAGTATTAACTATTAATTGTATTAATGATTGTATGAGTTAGACTTGAATTCCTCTGCCTGGCACTGGAGTTTTAAAGCAGTAACCTCTCTCAACAGTGACCTGTACTAAGTACTGTGCACCATGCCGTGCATTGAGATTTATTTATTAGCAGTGGTATTTCTCATTTCCTTTTCTGGAAATATAATTCCTTACTGGAATATATGGTTTCTCATCCTGTTTCTTTAACTACACTTTAGGTGAGCTTTGTTTAATTTTCACTACTGAACAAACATGCAGCATTTGTGGCTCTGAAAACTCAGGTAGCAGAAACCTGAGCCAGCTGTTGTCATAATGTCGATGCACTGGGAAGATGGTATCTCTAGAATCACTCCATGGAATGGGAGCTCCTTATACTTTTGCAATGGGGGCATGATGATAACCTCTAGATCAGAGAAAAGGGTCATAACTGTTTGTTAATTGTTAATTTTAATCTTGAAAATTAGTACTTAATAACTACTGACAGTTAGTGTAAAGCTAGTAGTTAATTGCAGTTTTCCCATATGAGAACTTAGAGATTTGTTGGGTTATATTCACCATGTCAGAAAAAATAACATGCTATCACTTTTGCTTGCTCTTCAAACAAAACTTGTGCTGCTAAGTTGAGTACAAAGCAGCCATTTGTGGCCTTTGATATGGTTCGGACCCATATTGTGTTTTTGCTTTCTTGGTATTTTTGTGTTGTGTATAATAATTTTTTATCTCAGAGGAGAATCCTAGGCTCATGGAACACAAATTGAAAAAAGAGGTTCAGACTGGATATAAGAAAAAAACCCCTAAGAACACTCAGACAATGGAACAGTTAGAAATAGAAGTTCGAGGTTGCCAAGAGAGCGGGTGCAATCTCCATTCTTGGAGGCTTTCAATGCCAGAATGGGTAAAACTGAGACCAACATGGTCTGATTTCACAGCTGACCTTCCTTTGAGCAGGAGATTGAACTGGAGACCTCCTGTCACTCTTTCCAACTAGAATTATCCTTTGATAGTTATCCTCTTTGGTTGCAAAGGAAGAATTTAAAACATGAGAACTGTCCAAACTCATGTCAAGTCTTCAGGTTTCCAGAAGCAGTGACTGGGGGAATCCTCATATCCTGTACTAATTTCATGGGATTGCCTAGTTCTGAAGGGTTCCTGGGGTGTCATCTCATCATCATTAACACCAGCAAAGAAATGAGGAAACTAGGGGGGTCAGAGGAAAAATCTGAATGAGTTGGGATTAGGAAGACTAGAATAGATTTGGGTAATAAAAGTGGGGAAAGGAATTATGGAGAGGGGTCAATTGAAACAAAAAATTGAAATTGGTCAGGAGCTGACCAGAGATGTCGGGGCATGTGACTGTTCCCTGGCCGAGTACTTCATGTATTTGAAGACTAAACAGAACTAGTATGTTTCTGTCCTACCAACAAATGAGAGACAGTAATGCTTACAGGTACTGATTATGACATGAAGAAACTGGATTTGTAAGCTGTGAAAAGACCTGCTGCTGTTATTGTTATATTACAGTTTTTATATTGGTTTTATTGCTGTTAAAATCTTCTGGTGGATACTTATAGCTGTTCAAGGGGAAGATTCTTTGAAAACTAGGGCAAGATGATTTCATTTCTGTATGGTGAATTTCATTTGGTGATATTGTCAATGTTTATATAATATTGTCAATGTTTATATAAAAGTTATTAGAATTCCTTTTCCCATTAAAGAGAAAATTTGAAGTTACCATGTACAAAAAGTGTCATGTTTTTTCTAGAGCTTTTGGGGTTTGTATTTTCATCTTCTGAGTCAGATTGTTTTGTTTTGTTTTTTTCTTTTCCTTTTTTTTTTCCCCCGAGAATATCTATTGATTCAGATGAGCAATTTCATTTTGCTGTAAGAGGATACTTCTCTTTATTTTCTTTATTGTCTCTGCTGTCATATTAGAAGGAAAATGAAAGGACAAAGGTATTCAAGTATTAAACAAACTTAATCTCTAAACTGATATTTTACTTTTACTAAAGAAATGTGAAATTATTCAGTGTTTCAGTGTGAAATTATTCAGCGCTTCAGTTGCTGGATTCTGCATACTGGCAAAAGCTTGCCTCAAAACACTTGATGTTTGCATTGGCAAAAGACAAGTTAGCCTAAGTAACAGGCTTGGAGGCTTTTCTTTAGATAGGTGTGAAAGAAATACTCTTTTTCCAGGGTGAGTTATCTTAGTACAGGTTGTTACTCTAACAGTCAGGATGTCTGTGAAGTGTTTTTTAATTTACTTGACTTACATTTAAACTCAAACATTACATAGATAAATAGAGAATATATTGGGATTGTGTAAGCACAGGAACTTAATGCCAATGTCATGGGTTCAATCTCCTTATTAGCCATGTGCTTTAAGAGTTGTAGTCAGTGATCCTTGTCTGTCCCTTCCAAATCAGAAGATTCTGTGAATTGTAGGAATATGGAAAGATGAAAATGTGTTCTGCTTTTTGATCCAGTAATATTTTCTTAGTATAAATTGTTTTGCCTATTCCACAATGTTTAATGGATGTAAGCTCAATTAAGATAATGTTTTCAAGGGGCAAAATATGTGACTGCTTAGTAGAAGAAACAGTTTGAACTTTAATTAAATGCATAATTTTTATTTGCTGTAGCATGTACTTGAGACTTTCAGAGAAAAGTTGCTGTCTAGTGAGAGTATGTCCAGTTATCTTTTTAGTATTTAAATGAGTTTTTGCAGCCCTGACAGGCTTGTGTTTGTAGCAGCAAAAAGTGCTCGGGAAAATATGATGTGATTAAATTAAGATAAAGATTATTTTAAAAATTAGGCTTATGGTGTGATTTGACTTTTTGATTATTTTTTTTCCAGATTCAGGCCATCAAGATGATGGTTCGGTGGTTACTAGGAATGAAGAACAACCACAGCAAGTCAGGAACTTCTACTCTGAGGTTGCTAACAACAATATTACACAGTGATGGAGATTTAACAGAGCAGGGAAAAATTAGGTATATAACAGATGGTAATGTTTTCATGTCGGTGATGATGGTGTGGGGGGAGTTTTAGTCAAAGTAGTATGTAAACTATTTTGTTAGACAGCTTAACCATTTATACATTTTATTTCATAAGAATCAATGGTAAGCTTGGATGGGTTCCTACATTAGGTTGCTAAGTCTCAGGTTTTGTAACATTGCATGTAAAGCTGTATTTTAGTTTTTGTCTTTGTTTTATTTATTTCTTCAATAGGCCGTTACTCATATAGCAAGAATAAGCTGTGCACCCTTCTCCTTCCCATTGAAAATTGGTTTTAATTTTTTATGTAGCTTCCTATTCTGGATGTACCAATTGCTGTGTATGCCAAAGGCCAGTAGGTGGGCTTTCTAACAAAAAATAATAGTGTGTTGTAGTAAACCAAGTGGAAATAGCTAGTACATAAGACACTTCTGCTTGAAGGCAGGCTAATCCCTTGAGGCCTCTAAAAGTGAAAGGAAGAGGGACATGTGTAAAAAGGATTAAGTCTTAAAAAATAATTTACATTTTAGGTTATGGTTAGACAACTTGTTTCTCTGGGTGTCTTCTTAATCCTGTGTGGGAGGAGAAGTGACAAGTTGTTAGCTACTATTGCTTGCCGATCCCTGAAAATTATGTCTAGAAAAGCCCCTAAGGGCATGGGTGGATTGTGCTGGTATGAGTAAAAAGGTTTTAATTTTGGGGTAGAGTTTAAAATTTGTCTAGTACATTCATAGCAACTGTGCAGTCTGTCTTAAAGTTCCTTGTAAATAATTGCTTCATAGTTTTAAATTCTGTAATATGACCACTCATGGCAATTGCTAGAGACTTGAGTGGCAGTAATTTAGCTTTTCAGTGTGACTACTTGGAGCATCTGGTTGGCTTATCCAGTAGTTTGTGAACAGATCTATTCTGTAGCTCAGAGTGATGATTCCTTACTGTGCATGTTTTAGAAATTTTATTTTCCCACTTTTTTTGTACTCAGAAGTAATAGTAGAAACTTTATATAATGATGTGACCAGTTCTTCATTATTAAATCAAGTTAATGGAGGTCTAGTGATCCTTTTAGGGTGGGGAGAAAGCTACAGTGATGTGTTATACTCTGGAGGTAACCCTTCAACAGTGGAGCTTGGAGCTCTGCCTGGGGATGGATGATGAACCAACTGAGAGCTTATGGGTTAGGACTGAAGACCAGACTGGTATGGGTGACCTCATAGTGAGTGTCTGCTGGAGGGCCCTGCCCAGGAGGAGAAAGTGGATGAGACCTTCTTTAAACAACTAGAAACAACTTCATATGTATGCAGTCTTTGGCCCTCATGGGGAACTTCCTGATATCTGCTGGAGAAGCAACACACCAGTGCATAAGCAATCCAGGACAGCATCAATGACAACTTTTTGACACAACTGGTAGAGGACCCAATAGGGAAAATCTTTCTGCTCCTGCTTGCCAGTATGGACTGGCCTGTTGCGGATGTGAAGGTTGAAAACAGGCTTGGCTATAATGACCATAAGATGGTGGAGTTCAAAATCTTGAGGGAAAGGAGGAAGGCAAAAGACAGGATCACAGTTCTGGACTTCAGGAGAACAGTCTTAGTTCTCTACAAGAATCTGCTTGTAGAGTCCCATTGGATAAGGCCGTGGGAGGAAGAAGGGCCCAAAAAAGATAATTAACTAGTATTCAAAAATCATCCCTCAGTGCTCAAGTGTGGTCAAAGCTGGTCATCAGGCAAATATTTCAGCAGACCTGCCTGGATAAGAGAGGAACTCCTGGCAAAATTTGAACACAAAAGGAGGAATTGAAAGTAGCACTGCAGAGTAATAGCTGCAGATAGTGGTGGATGAAAAAGTGGACACGAGCCAACATTGTGTACTCAAATCCCAAAAAGCCAGTCATATTCTGGGCTGCATTAAAAGAAGAATGGCCAGCAGGTCGAGGGATATAATTCTGCCCCTTTACCCCACTCTGGTGAGACACAACCCAAAGTACTGCATGCATCCAGCTCTGGGCCCCTCAGCACAGAAAAAATATGGACCTGTTTGAGCAGCTTCAGAGAAGGGCCACAAAAATTATCAGAGTGGAGCACTTCTGCTATGAGGAAAGGCTGAAAGAGTTGCAGTTGTTCAGCTCGGAGAAGTGTCTGGGGGGTGTCTGTTGCAACCTTTCAGTATTTAAAGGGAGCCTATAGATCAAAGGAAGAAATTTTTTTATGATGAGGGTGGTGAAACGCTGGGAACAGATTGCCCAGGGAGGTGTTAGATGCCCTACCCTTGGGAAACACTCAAGGTCAGGTTGGACAAGGCTCCAAGTAACCTGCTAGCCTGCTCATTGCAAGGGATTGGACTAGATGAGCTTTAACAGTCCCTTCCAACCCAAACTATCCTGTGGTTTTATGAGTTATATAGAAAGTGGAAGTAGAGATGTGTAACCTGGCAGGAATACAGAGACACCATCTGAGACACAGTTAGGAAAGCCAAATCCCAATTGGAATCAAATAGTGACAAAGGCAACCAGAAGAGCTTCTCTAAATAAGTGATAAAAGGAAGACTGGAGAAAATGGGCACCCACTGCTGAATGAGGCAGGACCCCTGGTGACAGGACATGTATTAATTATTTTGTGATTCCCAGGACTACATTCTGGAAAAGCTCCAAGCTGGTAGAAGGGCAGATCTCCATTGTCTCTGTGTGAGCTATACTGCCTGACTAACTCATACTCTCAAAACCTGAAGCAGAGATGATGTTTCAGGCCTATTAGTAGGCCCAAGTATGCGTGTAACCTGCTGACACTTCCCGACCTTTGTTCTTCACCCTTTGAGAATGCAATAAGGATATCTTCTTTCTGGCAGGGCTTACTGTGTCCCTACTGTGCAAACCTGACACTGCTCCATCCGAATTAGAGTAGGTTTTGGAAAGAGTAAAATTGCCTGTTCAGTACAGAACATGATCTTTTAAATTGTGCTTGATATGAGGTCATTTAATGTGAGTCAGTTTTTGGGTTCATGGCTTGCATTTGTCTTTTAAACAATGTATAATTTACTAAAGATAATTGAATTAAGTGAAAGTGGCAGTGCTCAGGAGACACTTGATGTGTTTAAGCCATTAGTCATGTTGTATTCATCTTGGTGTTACTGTTCTCATCAGCCCTAAAAATGACTCTGTCCCTATGCCTCTTTAAATCTAGACAACTGTACTTTTCATTGACAGTGTAAGGAAATGGGTTTTTTTAAAATTCCAAAGCATGGTTCAGCCTAGAGTGTCAGGTGAAGGCAAAGTTCCACTTGGAAAACAAATCTCTTCTTTTGTTCATTCTTCACACCTTGAAGTAGTAGGATTGATGATTTTGTTGAGTTGCTTTTAAATCAACAGCTGATTTCTTTGAGATGTTAGCATATGTAGGTTAAATTTACCAATGTTATATTTCTTTAATATTGAATTTTATCAATAAACAATATATCAACTGTATATATGTGTCCTTTCCAAGTCTTTCTTTTGAATTTTAAAAGTCATAAACAGTCCTACAAAATTCAAGATTATACTAATTTTCTGTTTGTGGTTAGAACAGCTAGGTTGAATCTTGCATGTCTTTGTAGTAGAATTTTAATTTTAGTCTACATTAAGCATGAGAGTATTTCAATATTGGAGGACACCAGCAGTTACTGAAAGTATTAATATTAGATAGGAAGCTGAATTGAGATTTTCCTGAAGTGCTATCTGCATTTTCCTTAAACTAAAGCTTACCAAGAGAGAAATTATTAAAAGGATATTGGAGTTTGGAAATTCATAGTTCTGTGCTATAGAGAAATTACTACATATCTGACATACATTTTTAATGGTTGTATTCAAAAGACACTTTGCTATTGTCTTAAAATAAAATTCACTTAGTCATCTACTATAACATCTAATTAATCTTAATTATGTTGACCTGTGGTGTGGATTTTGAGCTAGAAAAAGCTTGGCAACTTTGGGAACTAGAACTGTGCTACTTCTTTGGCAGGAGCCCCCTGCTGAAGGAAAAGCAGCAACTGAACAGAAGTAGTTTATTGCTAGATATGGTCTCTGAGGGGCAATATGGACTGTGCTAGTTCAATGCACAGCTAGAACTGTTTCACACCCATGTGGAACTTCTCAGGAGTTTCAAGGAAGATTTTTATTGCCAGGCTGGAGGAAGGTAATAGGTATGTGGTAATAGGCTGTAAAATGTGGTGCCATGAAAAGTGCTTTGGAGTTGAAATTATTTCTGCTGGCATGAGGGCAGCTAAGTCCATGGAAACATCTTTCTTTTTAAGTACTTGTTTCCTAGCAATGCAAACTTATTGGGATTTAATTAAGTCAAATAATTGCATAATTTTTTTACCAATTAACCGTCATAATCCATTTGTTTGTTTTTCAGTAAACCTGATATGTCTCGCTTGAGGCTGGCTGCAGGGAATGCTATTGTGAAGTTGGCACAAGAACCTTGTTACCATGAAATCATCACCTTAGAACAATACCAGCTGTGTGCACTAGCCATAAATGTAAGGAAATTTGGTGGGAGTTGTGGGTTATCAGCAAATATATGAGTATATAGTTGTTTGTTTTGTATGTTGTGTATATTTCTGTGAATCTGGTTTTATGCAAAATGTTCAGTCTTGGCATTAAATTGTTTTTCCACTACATAATCCTGAAAACTCATTTTGGATGAAAATTACATCTATAGCACTGGGCTGCCGAGTGGGGGAGTACTAATTTAAAGTAGTCAAATGTTAGAATATTGATAAACCAAGTAATTCAGTATATGTTTAAAGTAATACCCCAGCTGCATTATGACATTATTGAAAATTGAAATGAGATGATGTAAAGTGTGTTGAACTGTGGTGACAACTGTGACCTTGTTTTCTCATTACTTGAACAGAATATATGTGGAATGCAGAAGTATGCAAAGACAGTTGGTATCCTTTAAATATTAGAAGAAAAAGGGAGAGATTGCTCAGTAGATGCTGGAGTTTTCATCCTTAATTTCTTACTGTGAGCTCATACGTAACAGACAGAAAATAACTTTTACGTTTTTAGTAGAGATCCTCTGTATTTCTGTCTTGTAGACTTAGTAAATTCTACAGAAATTGATTCATACACCAAGAGTAAGGTGGTCATGAAGGGTGTTCTGTTGGTGTTACTTGTGTAACTGCTGGTATTCTCCTGGCTTTACACAAGTCGAAAAATACTCTGAAAGAAATCACTTCCAGAAGACATTTGCATTAATCATGATATTCCATTCTGATCCTTAATTCCTGTGACTGGCTAAAGCTTTAGAAACTACAACCTGTTTAAATGTCAGAATATTTTAAATTGCCATTTAATGTAAGAAAATACATAGTATAGCTCCTGTGTGAGTATTTTTTACTTTCATATAGAGTATCTTTTTTATTTCTTAAGTTGCTTGGAGTTGGTTACAATTAGGCCAGAAAATCATTCCTGTACCAGAGTAAGACAGTCTGTGTTAGGTTTGTGTATTGTTGTTGCTATATTTGTGAATTTTAAGCTTCTGTGTTCTTATGGAAAGGAGCCCTTACTCAGTTCCCAAATGCAATGAAAAACAAACAAAAAGAAAAGGAACAAAACCTAAAACTACTTAAGCAGATGAAATCTAGCAAAAATGCAGCAGAAATTCAGTGGTAATATCTGAAGGTCTTCATACCCTAAGCAAAGACTAATACTTTTCAGTCTTCCTATTATGACACTGAATAGAAATGTCAGTCTTGTCTCAAAATGAGTTTTGTTAAAGATTTTTACAATTCAGAACAAAATTAGTAGAGAGGAAAACAGGCAAATAGGCAAATAAGTTCTGTGTCTGTTCTGGAAAGGCTATTCTAGCTGGATAATGTTATGCCAGATTGGCCTTGCCAATGCAGTATTTGCATGTTCTGTTTTCTTGTGATCCCAGTGATCAAAATCTGTTCATTTCTTCAGTCATTCCCTGTCTATGGCAAATCTTTCTTTATTGCAAATGTTAACCATATAGTTCTTGTCTGTCAGAATTTCACTTCGTAGCTTTGACAGTCTTCACTACGTTAAGTGCAGTCTCCTTGCCCTCCATTTCATCACTGTCTCTCACTTTTCTTTGCTTATTTTCCAGCTATAAGTCTTAACTGTTCATGGATATTGCTAACAGATGTGTAGTCACTTTTCTTCCTATCTTTGTGTCTAATGCTTACTTCCCCTCAGTTTTTGAAAGGGAATTTTCAGCGATGATATTTAAATTAGAAGAACATAATAGGGTTATCAACATTTATAAGCCAGTTAGTATCACATTTTACTATAGCATCACTGAATACCTTGGATTGGAAGGAGCCCATAAAGATTATCTCATTACAACTCTGCTGATGTGGCCAGGGACACCTTCCACTAGACCAGCTTGCTCAAAGCCCCCTCCAGCCTGGCCCTGAACACCTCCAGTGGTGGGACATCCATGATTGCTCTGGGCAGCCTGTTCCAGTGTCCTGCCACCCTCACTGTAAAAAAATCTCTTCCTTATGTCCAATCTAAACCTGACCTCTTTCAGTTTAAAAGAGTTGCCCCTTGTCCCATTACTACAGGACCAGGTAAAAAGCTTCTCTGTCTTTCTTAGAAGCCCCATCACATACTGAAAGGCCACAATAAGGTCTCCCCAGAGCCTTCCCTTCTCCAGGCTGAGCAACCCCAACTCTCTCAGCCTTTCCTCTTAGGAGAGGTGTTCCAGCTCTCTGACCATGTTCATGGCCTTCCTCTGGATCCACTCTTAACAGTTACATGTCTGTCTTCTTAACGGGATCCCACAGAGATGGGGGTCCCAGGAGAACAGAGCAGATGCTGGGATCCCCTCCCTCGATGTGCTGGCCCCTCTCCTTTTGAGGCAGCCTACAACATGGCTGGCTTTCTAGGCTGTGAATGTATGTGGCTGGCTCATGTCCGATTTTTCATCCACTGGTGTCCCCATTCTCCTCTGCAGGGCTGTTCTCAATGCCTTCCTCCCTCAGCCTATGTTCTCAATGCCTTCATCCCTCATCCCTCTGTGTTTATACTGAGGATTTTGAGGTATTCTTGAGGTCTTTTGCAGTTTCCTTTGTCACTGTCAGTTCAGATCCTCAGACACAGAGTAGCTGTAATGGCTTCAATGACTTTTTTACTTATAAGTGGCACTTTAATAGGGGTTTTTTTGAGATATTGGCATGTGAGCATATGATATGTATGCATATATATTTATGCCTATAGTGTTTAGTATTGGAATCCATTTCTTGATGGTCTGACATCTGCTCACTCTAAAAGTTTATTAATTTTTAACATTATCAAGGCTAGCCACAAATTAGGACATCAAGGCCAACTCTAGTCTTGTGTGATTTAATTCACAGTAAATTTTCTTTTAAGTGGACAGATCAGAAAGCAGATCAAACAAATGGAAAAGGCTTACTTTTTAAAGCATAGGTTCTGCTATGATTCTGTGCTGGCACTTTTTTTTCCCCTGATACTGCCATTTTGTAATGTGTAATGATTAGAGTGCAGAGTACAAAATTACATCTTATTGCTAATTGCTGTATTAAAGTGGCACTGGTAAACAGGAACTTTGTGGTGATGAAATGCATGTCGTTTCAGTTATTTTAAAATAAGTTCCATATGTGTTTGGCCCATCTTGTAAGCTTAGCAGCAGTTGACTTCTTTGGCCCTCAAAACAAGTGTTGATGTCAGCAGAGCTTCACATTGAAAGACAGGAGAAAATAATTGAACATAGTGTTGAGTACTTCAGTGTTTTACAGGCTTTAAGACCAGATTTTAGATCTAATAAGCTTTGCTGTTGAAAATACAATTTAATTGTATTTAGAATAAATCTTCTAGATTGCATAAGTTTAATTTGTTTAAAAAGATCCAAAACCTTTTTCAGTTTTCTTTGTAAACTTGGAGTATTTTAATTGATGATGGAATCAGAGCTGTGTCTGAGTTGATGCTTTGCAAATATATGTTTTTAAATGCTTTTAAGTGGTGAACTTCTGATGAATTAATATTAAATTCAGAAGTGTGGATATATAAAATTGGATTGATTTGTGGGGTTAATGTGTATGCAATTAAAAATAGCATACATTGGTTTTGTCGCCCTTCTCAGTGAACTCGTATAACTGAGCTGAATTTAAGGTTATTGTCAATATTAAAAGATAAAGAAATGATAATCATTCCAATTGTCCAGACAGCACCCATCAGTAACATCGGGCTATGCCTTCCCTGTCTGAGGCAAAGAGGATGTGTTTCCTTGCTGATATACGAGCTGGGCACCGGTCTCTTCCAAGTGTCCTAAAGGCTTTATACTTAGGTGATGTTACTGAGAAGGAAAAGAGGGCTGTATCTTAGCCATCTGCTGCAGGGAGGATTTGCTATAGTGAGGCAATACATCTTGAGTAGGTCTCATGGTTTGAGTTTGTGGGCTTGGGTTGCTTCAGCTCTGGCTATGGCAGGTATTTCAGGGTTTCAGTCCACGGAGGGGGAATACTGCTTGAAGTGCGGAAAGGAAAATGGGACTTGACTGAAGAAGTTTCTCCTGGATTTCATTTTTGGTGGGGGAAGAGGAAGTCTTGTTTTATCTCGTACGTGATCTCTCTTGATGCCATTTGCAAATCTCGCAGTCAGTGTTGTCAGTGGCTAGGTTTTGGCTCTGTACTTCCAGTTGTCTGATAACTGGAAACCTTCTTCTGTCCTTTCTGAGCTTCAAAACTGTCATTTGACTCAAATAGCTGCTTATTCCTGTTAGTGTTCTTTTCTTCATATTTAGAGAAGACAAATCTTTTCTCTTGACCTCTTTCTGGTAGGTTAAGTGTGCCAAAGCTGTGTTGGTGGTTTTATTTGACTTAAGCTTTTTTGTACGTTTTCTTCTGACTCTTTTCTGCATGTGCTTCTGTTAAGCTTCCTTGTCCTGTGTTACTAAATAGTTTGTGGTATGTTAAGTGGTGTATGTAGGTTATTTTCATACAAGGTATGAAATTGATTTTTGCATATTTACCTGGGCTTCCGTGTTTTATTTCACAGTCTGTATTGCTTTTAGAAAAGTTTACTGTAATATTTTTTGGTTTTGACTGGTTTGTGGTTTTTTTTTTTTTAATAGGATGAATGTTACCAAGTGAGACAAATATTTGCTCAGAAACTTCACAAAGGCCTTTCTAGACTACGGCTGCCACTAGAATATATGGCTATTTGTGCACTGTGTGCAAAAGATCCCGTGAAAGAGAGAAGAGCTCATGCTAGGCAGTGCCTTGTGAAGAATATAAATGTCAGAAGGGAATATCTGAAGCAACATGCAGCAGTTAGTGGTAAGAGAATAGAAGTCACTTTTTGATACAAGTGCTACAGTTCAAATGTAAATGTGAGTAGGCTGAGAACATTGATGGTTGTCTGTTCTTGTACATAGAACGACTCTAAATTCTACTGAAAACTGAAATTTTTCAGCTTTTCTAATTTTCTTTTGTCTGTATTTTCTTGTGTTTTTTTTTTTCTAACAGGCATTTCTGTGGTCTTTCAGTTTTGCTAAAAACTGCAAATGCTTATGCCTAAATATATTGAAAGTGAAGTAGTTTTTCAAGGGAGTTATGTGTACTGTTTGAACTTAATGGTTAATAGTGTTCTAAGTGAAGTGACTGATTAATTTTACTTCATTAATAGTCATTAATAATATATAACCTTAATGAAATAAATGTTACACTAAATAGACTGTCTTTGCTCTGCTGTATTGAGTAGCTTCTTATCTTATTCTGGCAAAGGTCTCTATTTGTAGGCACTCCAGGATGAGTTTCTGTAATTCTTCCTTCTTAGTGCCAGCAGTTCTGATTGTGGGAATGCTTTGGAAGTTATTATGTACTCTTGTCAGCTATTTTTCTTGTCCTTTTGACTTAAAGTGTATGACATTGTATGACACACATACAGTATGACAACACTCGTATATGATCATAGGAAAAAGTGGACCTTTATGAAGAGCTATAGACATTTTGAATAAGAGTTTTTCAAAGTTTTATTTCTTTGAAATATCACTTGTATATTTGAAATAGATGCTGTGAAGATGCTATCAAAAATCTTTAGAGGAAATTCAGAGGAGCCTAAGTGTGTGTGGTTCTCTTTATCCAGTATGACCTCCAAGTGTGCCTGATGATTTTTTTTTCTTACTGAAATAATTGAGTGATACCATTAATTTGATATGTGCCATAATTTGTGAGAATTGGATTAAATATAGATTGCAGAATTTTTTGAGGGTTATGTTAACTTTGTGCCATTCAAAGTTACCAGTCTGAGCTTTCAACAAATGAAATGGCTCAAAGTGTTCGTATCCTAAAATATCCGTATTGCAGTAGTACAGCTGAAGCTCAGTTCTGATAATAACGTGCATATTTAAATATGTCTCCCTCTGCCACTCTCCCTACTGAGCGTGCAGTAATTCACGGTAATAATGGCAGTAGTACCTCCTTTGGAAATCTGCATCTTTGATTAATGTAGCTATTTTTCTGGATCTAGAAGTGTTTGATTTTGCGATACATTTTGTCTTGAAAATTTGGTGAAAATGAGGAAGATATCTCTTGCATGTTACGGGGGAATTTCAGCATTTGTTGAAAAGATAGTAAATTTCTGTAGACTTTGCCCAAGGAAAACTTCCTTAAGGCTCATACCAGACAGTAAAATGCCTCTTTCCTTCTACACTGGCCTTTTACAGGCTGGCAGGAATTATTCCGAGCTCTCTTAAATTCTCTAAATGCTATGCAGAGTGGAAGCCACTCAAGAAGAGACTTATTTTGATTGTGTATCTGTTACTAGTTTCATCTGGGTAGAGACGTGTCTTGAATAGGAATTTTTGTTTTCTCAGGATGGGCTTTTACTCACGAGTCAGTAAGCAGAAGAATAACAAGAGTAAAGATTCATTTTTTTAACAAGTTTCTTTCCTTAAAGCTCGTAAAGGGCTGTCACGAAGGGTTTTGGCACACTTTAGTTTTATGTGCTGGTAGAAGAGCCACTCTTCCTTTCAGGTTGTGTCTTTCTTCATTAGACATGAGCAAATAACGTATTATTACTATTTTTTATTGTGATAGGGGTTAAATATAATATGTGTTGATATTTGTTCTTTTCCTGTTTTGTCTGGAACTGGTTCATTTTGTTTTCTAGACACAATTGGAATTATTGTTACATTAGAAATTGTCCAAGGCAGGAAGTTACTGAAAAAACTGAGTTCATGACCTCTTGATGAGCATTCTGTTGAAGCTGCTAATTAGTACAAATAATTGTGGATCGGTTTGCCTGGGACATGTCTAAGGCAAGCCAATTTTGCTAGTGTTCTGAAGTCATAATTACGTTGTTTATCTTCCTTGCCATATCTTTATTTTTTATTTAGTAATGCAAACAGCTCCTGGCTAAAAGGCAGGACAGTGCTTGAAGAAGTGAAGGATAGTTTTGAAATTAATAGTGCAGTGTTAATTGGAACACATTAAAAACTGCTTTGCAGAGTACACTGGATTTCAATTACATAAATCAGCTTGAAATAGAAATTGGATATTGTATATCTGTTATATACAGTGTGCATTACCCCTGTTTATGCAGACCTCCAAGAGTAGGATAGATTAAGACTTGACTTATGCATGATGATTATTTTGTTAGTTTTGTAAAATCTACAAAAATTATGTATTTTATTATTTGTCAAGCACATCTCATATGATACATATATTGAAGATAAAAATGTCAGTGTTCTAATGTATTTTAAAACTGTTCTCAAATATTATTATTATATGCAATGAATTACAGTTATTTGGACTTACTCATAACTGAATAGTTAAAAGCTTACTGAAAGAAAATTTTCCAGACTTGGTCTTGTCTTTTATGGCTACTTACTATCTCAAAAATATTTTTTTTCTTTTTTAAAAGCAGAGCTGAGAATTTCCCTCTTTCCTTCACACATACATTGTTTATCCATAGTCCTGTTAATACTATGACTTGCATTAGCCACAAGCACAGAAGATCAGATGCTTGTACCGTAAGAATATGCATAGAATACCAGCATACCTTCCTTTGCCTGTTGCACACGGTACAGGTTTAATAACCAGGTGTGCTGTGCATCCCCTGGCTCCTCTCAAGCACTAGGCTAAAGAAAGCAGTGTGGATGTTTGCTGCAAAATGTTTGCTTTTTTTACTTTTGGTGTACAACTAGTCCTTCTGTTGTCCTCTCTCCATGGGAGAGGATCTTTTTTATTCTGGTTTTCTTCATCAAACTTTGAGGTGTGGGAATTCACGCTGCATGGTGTTGGTTGGGTCAGGGAATTTGTTACCTTACAGAATGTGTATTTTGTGATCAGAACTCCAGAGAGAGCCATTGCCAACAACCCTTAGTTTTTCAGTCCCTGAGGAAAATATGTTGTCACGACGTAGGAAAGACTTTCTCCTGCAGTCATTGCTTAGGATTACTCAAAAGTCTCAGAGGATGCTAGAAAAAGTTTGAATGCTTTGAATGTCATAGTACAATTGAGCTGCTCTGTTCAGGTGGGATGGAGCCTTTCAAACTCAGTCCACTACTGAGGTGCAGCTTTCATGTGAGCTGAGCGAGCTCCTATCCCTTCTTGAAACAGATAAGGTAGACTGGGTTTGGGGAACATTGTGGCAATTGAACTGCAGAGCCCCCTGCAAAGAGCATTTCTTTGTTCTCTTGACAGCAATGCTGTACACTGCAATGTCCAGAGAAATAGTAAGTAGCAGCTTATCCTTCAGTTGTGCTGGTCTCACATCTTGCAGTTATGGATTTTGTGATCTATCCTCACTTCTGTTTTTCAAAGTCTTTCAGAACACAGGCTTTGACCTGGGAAAGTGATACAGGAGGTGGCTGTAGCTGCATTCTCAAGTTAGCTAGAAAAGACACAACCCTGAGTGAGAGATACTTAAAATCTTAATTTTTGCACGCATGAAACGTGCACATCAACAACAAGATGCAACACCATAAAGAAATTATAGGCCCACATATGCTTATACTTCAATCTTTAATGTATGCTGACCTCAAATTTTGCCCTTTTCTTTTTAGTAGAAAAGCATATTTCTTGGTATGTAGTTTTTTGATGCATCTTTCTTCTGCTTTTCAGAGAAACTGTTGTCACTTCTACCAGAGTATGTTGTTCCTTATACTATCCATCTCCTAGCTCATGATCCAGATTATGTCAAAGTCCAGGACATTGAACAACTCAAGGACATTAAAGAGTAAGACTACTTTTAATAATGTTATTTCTGACTTTATTTTAAGTGAAATTTGAACTCATTGTGGTATCCTATTATAGTGTCAAGTGCACATAATGATTGCAGTTATTTCTGTAAAATATTGTGAGAAATACTATAGATGCTTTTTTAGTGCTTTGTGATATTTTACAGATAAACTCTTTAGCTTCTGCTCATCCTACCTTCATTTCATTTTTTCAAAAGAATTGTTTTCCCAGAGTTAGACTGGTTCAAATTCATAACACTAGTAAAACCTAGACTAAATCACTTTCTCAAATGAGCTTTTTTAAAGAATTTCTTTTGTATTTTTGTTCATGTGAAATACTGCATTTTCTCCTTCAGGTGCCTGTGGTTCATACTGGAAATATTGATGGCTAAAAATGAGAACAATAGTCATGCATTTATCAGAAAAATGGTAGAAAATATCAAACAGACCAAGGATGCTCAAGGACCAGATGATCAAAAAATGAATGAAGTATGTGATACTTGTTGATTGGATGTTACATTTAATTCTGGCCTGCTTATGAAAGGGAGTTGCTTTTTGTTTATAGACTTGTATGTATGAGACAAAACTTTATCTACTATAATGATAAGATTTAGTGTCGTTTAGATGGCTGTTATTTTCCTGTGCTTCAGTAGATCTTGCACATTTACACGGGACTTGTAATAGTTTTCAGTCCTGTTTCTGTCTCAGTCAGATTATTAAACACTAATGTTAAATAGATGTAAACTATAACTTTTACTGTTTAAATCCTCTACTAAAGTGCTTTGTAATATTTCATTTCTAAAGTGCAAGAGCAAGCTTTGTATAGGAAGAAAAATGCTTACATTAGAAGTCTCCAGTTTGTATTGTGTAGTGAATATATCAAACCCTGATCTTGCTTTTGTGGTTTTAGCATCACACAATGTACAGATCTGCCACTTTTCTGCTTTGCTCACAGAGATGAGTTTTGGGTAGTGAGTGGGTGGGAGTGTGTGTGTTCATTTGTTTTGTCTTAGAAACTATGGCAAATGCTGTTCTTAAGTGTAGAAAGATTATGAAAACTAGCTGTCTTCAACTGAGCTTGCTGAACAAGCTGAACTTGCAGTGCTTTTGCCGAGTACCCTGCAATACACTGTTTAACATTCAGGCTGGTGTTAAGTGTTTAAGATGATTGCTCTTAAACTGTGAGTTCCTGTAGTTCCTGTGCTCAAAAGATACATAGTTGTTTGTCAAGATTTGCAGTGAACTTTTCAAGTGTTGTTTGGTCTACTTTTATTATTTACAGAAACTATACACGGTCTGTGATGTAGCAATGAATATCATTATGTCAAAGAGTACAACATACAGTTTGGAATCCCCTAAAGACCCTGTACTTCCAGCCAGATATTTTACACAACCTGACAAGGTATGCCTTGACATTTAATTTTTCTTGAGATAAGTCTGTTTAAATATTGGTTAGTTGTAATACAGGGTTGTTTTTCTTAAATATTTCTTGTAACTTCAGACTTCTCCCTATTATATTGTAGTTGAAAATGTACATATGTATATGTTTTCATAAATACTTGTATATGTGTGCATACAAAGTTCTCCTCCTTCCACCACTCCCCCCACCTCCAGTGTTAGTATTCTGGTTTAAAAATTCAAAAGCATAAATGATGTAAAGAAAATCTTTCAGTGCAATCTCCAAAATGTATATATATCTCACTCACTGATCGTTGCTGTAATTCTAAGCCCCTCCTTTCTTCACAGAATTTCAGTAACACCAAAAATTATCTTCCTCCGGAAATGAAGTCTTTTTTCACCCCTGGAAAGGTATGTATGGTGTGGGAGTTGAGAGGTTTTGGTGCTGTGCTTGCAGTTCTGGTTTGTCTTTTTTTTTTTTTTTTGTGGTGGTGGTACTAGTCTTGCCTGTTAGCTAGTTTATTTTCTTGGGGCATTTTTGTGTGTTCGTTGTTTGCTTGGGTTTTTTTAAAGAAAACTATCATGTAGTTTATTGAACACTTTGTTTAAGAGAACAGATTGTTTCTAGGTATAGAGAAAGAGATGGGTAGAAGGGAAAACTCGTACTGTCTGTGCCAGGTCGTGGTAATGGCGGGCAAAGCCTGTTGTCTTTAAAAGGTGAGAGTCCAAAAAAACCCCAAAACAACCCATAGTATTTGACAAGTTTACAAAATGGTTAGCCTTCTTTTCTGCAGAAGACTACAATGTTGCATATGAAGTGACAGCTGTGGAAAACTTTAATAGAAATTATTTTAAAAAATCACATAATTAATCGTTGTCAAAGCTGAATGCCATCTTAGAGTATCTTACAAGATAACTGGCTGTTCTACAGTTATATTAATGTCTTTCAAAATATGCATTGGTTTGAAAGGTGGTGTTCTTTCTTCAGTAAAACTAAACCCAGGTACTCTTTAGAATAAAATCCAGTAAAGGAAAAGTCAGATTGTGGTTTTCATCAAGATTAATGTGTCCTGTTCTAGATGACAAAGAACACTAATTTGCTACCTTGCTAAAGAAGGAAATTGCAGCATCTTCACTACCCTTAACTTTGGTAATGAAGCATTAGCTGTGAGCTAATAACTTACTAATAAAGGAGGAATGCAAGTTAGGAAAAAAAGCACATGAGCATCTCTTTTAGAAGTTGAAAGTCAACATATATGGATTGGAATAGATCATCACTGTGTTGTGCGTTTGAGTGCTTGAACTCCATGGATTAGAGATTGGCTTCTTGTGAAGACACAAAAATTTTTAAAAGGAAGTAGTTTGTCTTCCAATTTTTGATCAGTAGTCGATATTAAGTTCTCTAATCCGGTTTTTAATATAAAACATTCTTACTAGTTTGTCCCATACTTAATATAGTAAGTGCACTGTGACAATATTAAACAAGAAACATACTGTATGCTACCATGAAAAATCATAAAATGTTTTAAATTGCAAGGGACCTCTGGAGGTTATCTAGTCCAAAACCCTTGTTCTCTGAGACTTCCCTTATGAGAAATGATGTGGCCTCTTCTTCATCTTAATGGCCTTTTGCTACTCTTTCCAGTAGCTCTATATCTTGCATATATCCTAAATGAAATTATTTTGAATCCTGAGTTGACTTTTATATTATTTTACATTCCTAATGCCAGGTACTCTAGCTCTTTTTGTCTTGTTTGGAAATTGTGTAACATGCAGCAGAGCTGTATCTGACCACCAAAATTGCTTCCGTGTCATGAGCAGAACGAGAAATGAAAGTTGGTTTAATGAGTCTTAGTTTTGGGAATGGAATACTAGCTTGAGAGGATATGAGTGAGGTGGATATAAACAGGGAACACTGAGGGCTGTAAGGCTTTGAGTGGAGCTTCTGTGGTAAGAAGGAAGCTGTTTGTGCAGGCCCTGTTAGTCCCTCCTTAGTAGGAAGTGCAGTTCAGTGTGAATTCGAAAATCTCTACTTTTGAGATCTTTCAGCAAATGCTTATTGATTAATGTTTAGTTCTGAACTAATAGATGTAAATTGTTAAACTGGATTTTGTTCTCCAACGTTTATTTTTGGAAAGCATATGCTCTTTTCTTGTACTCAGTGCAGAGGGAATCTTTCTAAGTGTAAAGTTCCCTCTGGCTGTAAAGGTATAACTAGCACTTCCATGGTTCATAGCTCTGAAAAAGGAACACTCAAAGCTGATATAATATGCATGTTGAACTTTTTTTATCTGTCACTAACTGTAGACTTAGCTACAATCTAATATTGAAAGAGGAAATGTATAATTAGAAATGTAGGGAATGGTCTTTAATTCAACATTTTTATAGATGGGTGTTTGCATAAATGTGCATTGTCTTTAGGAGTAATTGAACACTTTCACCTCTCTCAAAAATTAGTATGAACTGGAGACATTTGACATGTCTGAAAGATAATCCAGTTAAATTAATAACCTGAAGCACACTAGTGTCTGGAAATTTTGTACATACTAAAAGGCTAATATTTTTAAATCTGTGCAAAAAGTATCAGAATCTTCTCTGCAGTATTTGACTTTTAAGATTCTCATTCATTTGCAGTCGAAACTGACGTGGTTGCCATTACACCTAAGCAAGTTTAATGTCCCCTTTGCTGAAAGGACTGTTCTACTGCTATTTCTGTTTTGCTAGTACAGGTGCTTATCTGATCCAGATGGTGAGCTGGTTCAGGCAGATAAATCAGCAGAAAGCAAACTGCACATAAAGTGCTGCAGTGACTTACTGCAAGGTCAGGTGAGCACCAGGTACTCGCAATGAGAAGAGGACAGAATGTAAGGGTAGAGAGAATACCATCTATTCTATTTCATCACAGCTTCCTTATCTTTGTTTTGGTGTCTGTCGTAGCTTTCATGTGAAAATGTTTATCATTTTGTGTTAAAATTAAGATGATTGCAGAAAGTGAAATCTGTGAATATTTTAAGCATGTTAACAATATCTGAATGTGTAGCTTAAAATAAAGGAAATATATTTTTGGTTTCAGCCCAAAGCAGCCAATGTACTTGGAGCAGTTAATAAGCCTCTTTCGTCAGCAGGCAAGCAGTCTCAGTCCAAATCTTCTCGAATGGAAACTGTAAGCAATGCCAGCAGCAGTTCAAATCCAAGCTCTCCAGGAAGGATCAAAGGGAGGTTGGTAGACAACAAAGGAGCTTTGATATTTCAAATATTTGTAATGGAAACTTTGAATATTTCTATAGTATTTCCTAAGTAAAAGACAGAATTCTTTTATCTTACAATGAAGTAAAGTTATAGTACTACATTGGTATAAGTGAAACCATGAATTTGGCTTTCTATCCCCAGAAATAAATTTGCTTTTAAAACAATAAACCCCAGAAACAAATTACAAACAGAATTGGCTGAAGAAGGAAAGGAGAGCCTCATATGTTTTGGTTTTTGAGAGCAGGGTTGGGGTTTTTTGGAGTGTTATTTAGGAAGATAGATACATAGCCCCCCTACACATATGTACATGTGTGTATATGTGTGTGTGTCCACACATAGCTGCAGTCTGTAGGAACCTTGCTGTATTGTTAACAGCATGTCATAGACAGTGAGCACTGGTAGGCCACTGTGGGGATCTCACATGACTTCCTCCTCTAGCCCTGCGCTTTGCTGGACTTTTCAGAAAAATATTTTAGGATTTTAGATTAGTTTTGAGATGAGGAGGTGAATGTACTGTAATGCTACTTAAGTTGTCTTGTAGTTATCTGTCTTTAAAAGTTATAGTTTATTTTGTGTCAGTTTTGTAGGTTATTCATCTGTTTATATTATATTCATTTTTTTAACTGAAAGTACAGTCATTAATTTTTTTTCACAGACATTGAGAGATTGCATAGCCCCACTATTCATATTTTTTCACATTCTTTCAGGATTGTGAGGAAATACTATCGTTGAATAGAAGGCTTCTAGTTTAGTGACTATTTCATATATGATGTTAATTTTAAATGTAGTACAGTGTTTTACAAGAAATATTTCTTTGCTAGAAAGTCTGCAGAAAGGCTTATTTCTTATGAGTCAGGCAGGTTTACATGCTGAAATACATTATTGAATAAAGACAGGTGGACTCCAGATTTGTGTCTATATCCAGTAAAATGAGTCTGAGATAAAATTTTTAAAAATGCTGCACTCACAGCCTAACATATTCTGTCATCTTCGTGATCTCTGCGGTTCACCTAAGTTAAACTGATTAGTGTTTTGAATGGAGATGTCAAAGATGAAGAGAAGTGATGGCAATGATTCAGTATGCTTGGTACTCCCAGTGCAGTCTGTCTGAATATATACACGCAAATTTGCATCTGTTGAGATGATGTATAAAATCTAAGCTTCCAATTACGTCCCTGTTGTTACAGATTTTACACTTGTAGGAGTGAGAACGTCTTTCACTCACTATGCAGTGCCCAGGCCAGGGAGTTAAGGGTTTGTGTATTTGAATACTGCTTTTCATTTCAATGCATAGGATATTTCTTTCCATTAAAAAAATGTGCACTGGTATTTAAAAACGTTGCTTCTCCCTACCCCAGGGCAGATGAAATGAAATTACTTGTGTATTGGCTTTTGTACATTACCTTTTATCTGTGGGTCTTAGCGTGTTATGTATGCAGGAGACATTATTGTCCACATTTATGTTTGTAGAAACTGAAATAAAAATTAAATTGCTACTGTAAAAAAAACCAACAGAAAGCAGAGGGGTGAACTGGCCTGTGAAATTTAAATCTGCTCTTTTACTGCCTAAATCTCACTATAGGCTGGTGTGTTTGTGGGGACCTTTGATTGGAGTAGGAAAGTGTATGCAAAGCTATTCAAACAAGCAGATCTCTTGCGACTCAGTAAGTCTCTTCTGTTTAAAAAAGCTACTTATCTTTTCCAGTGAAAAAAGAAAATTCTATGTGGTTTATGATTAAAACCTTTGTCCAGAGACTTACATGTTCTGGCTTGTGATATGTGGTAGCTATAGTACCCACAGTGAAAGGTTCCTTCTGCCAAAAATTATTCATGTTTTAGTAATAGATTTTTTAAGAAGATTGTTGTTCTTAGTATTTTTTAAATGATTGCCCAGTGTATGATAATAACGAGAGGAATAAATACGTGTTTATTCATTCTAGGCTTGACAGTACTGAAATGGACCACAGTGAAAATGAAGAATTCTCACTGACTTCATCCTTACCAGGAAAGAAAACTGACAAAAGGGACGACTCTGACCTTGTAAGGGTGAGCTGTTTGGTTGTATTGCAGAAGTTTCATTTTAAATCACCAGGATGTTAAAATATAAATTAATGTGATGATATTTGATATCATTCAAGAAAATATGCAGAAACCTGAAACTGAGTTGCTATTGTAAGATACTGGAAAATGCATTTACAGTTGGATATGAAAATACAATGTAAAAAAGATTCAGTTTCTGTTTTTCATAGAATTAGATAGTTTGGAAAAGACCTTTGAAGATCATCAAGTCCAGCCATTATCCCAGTACTGTGAAGTCCGCCACTAAATCATGTCCCTAAGTGTGCTTGGGCCTTGGAGAGTGACAGCCTTGTCCTTACTGATGGATTTATGTACATGTAGATCAGTAATGCTAGAGGTTCCTAATGATGATTTAAAAGATGATTCGTATTCTTACTCAAATGCAGTGCTTTAATATGTAAAAGAAATTATAAGCAGGCTAAGTATTGTCTTAAACAGTATTTAGACCTGTATCAGAATACAGAAAAATAAACCACCAGAGAAAATTATAATTGTCCTGTAATTTTAAAATCAGGTAAAACAATAAGAATTTCACATACCACTAGTAAATTTCAGTTCTTTGTGCCTTAATAGCAGTTGAGTCTGTAAATTTTGTAGTATTTGGGATATGCATGAAAAAGTAGTAAGATCGGATTTGTTGGAATTGGATTTTCTAGGCTGCATTAAAGATGTCCTGTATCTGATGTTACTGCTGCCTCTTTTTTTTTTTTTT
>WBMV01009428.1:91163-120034 GCA_013396655.1 Campylorhamphus procurvoides
TTTTTTTTTTTTTTACTGCCTCTGACGCTTTTCTGTTCTCTCATTATGTCAGTCTGGTGCATTTTTCTAGGTTGCTTGGGACATAAGCTACTGACTAGTAAAAGTGTCCTGAATTTTTACTTCTGTTGAAGTGTAAATAACCATCCTATACTATGATATCCTGTGGGAAAAGCAAACTGGCTTATAACAAAATCAGAAAAATCAGGAACCTCTTGTCAAAAACAGTGACGCTTCTGTAAACTTTAAAGTCTGAGAGTCCAAACAGCCCTTGGCATGCAATTCATGTTTAGAAGCATTAATTTGAACTGGTAACTGAGAAAGCGAAGTGATAAAGCAAATACAGTTCAGAGTTTTGAGTACTTTTGAGGACATCATTCCACTTTGAATCTGTAAGCGAGTTGCTTACGGTCATTGATTGAGAACTTTTTTGGTTTCTTGCTGCCGGGGAGCAGATTATAGGAAGCATTAACTGAGAAGCAGAATTTTAATTGTGTAGCAGGTCCATGTTTTAAAGATATCACTCTTCAGAATGTCTGTCTAAATTAAATTGTAGAGTAACACCTTAGTTCTAAGGTTGCAGGACGCTGTTTAACCTCAGGGAGAAACTTTACTTTGGAAATTGGCTACAGTTACTTACTGGCTAAAATTTGCTGCAATGACAGATGTGCATGATGACTTCAAAAGCAAATGGAATATCAAGGATGTCACTGATCTAGATCAACAGTTTTGTCACCGAAGACATGAACTGACAGGAGATGTCATCGTGATTCAAACACTTCTCTTGTCATCTTTTAGTGTAATTCTTTGTCCTTCAATTTATCTTCCTTTTTTGCCTCATATCCTTTGTAAATATTCTTTCTGCTTTTTTTGACAAAGGTTTTTGGATAAAGTGGAGACATGAATTTGTAAGCTGGCTTCTGGCTTATGTCACAAGGGAAATGTGAAGGAAAAAACATTCCCTCAGGTTTTAAGTTGTGTAACTGTCATTATGTAGATTAAATTGCCATGTGGCAAATACTAAGAAGTGTGCTGAAATACAGTAATTTTAGTATGAAATAAACACTGATATGAAACAGAAATACTGTAAATATTTGGACTTTTGGGCATTTTCATGGTCTGAAATGAAATAGTCACAATATCCATGAAACATAGTACATGGGTAATACTTTCTATTTTTTATTTTTCCCAGGGGTAGGGGTTGCTTGGAGCGATCTGGCCCTAATAGCTGCTTATGGAAATCTTTGCATTGTTTATGGTTTTTTACTGTGCACTTTAGAGAACTAGAGCATGGTGAGGTGAAGGAATATTTTCTGTTTTGAAAGCTTATGATTCAGGAAGGGTTGTGCCTTTCTTGATATGCTAGAGGGAAGGGATGCCATCCAGAGGCATCCTTGGCAGGCTTGAGCAGGGACCCCGTGGGAACCTCAGGAGGTTCGACAAGTCCAAGTCCAAGGTCCTGCAGCTGACTCGAGGCAATCCCCAGTATGAACACAGGCTGAGGGAGGAAGGCATTGAGAACAGCCCTGCAGAGGAGAATGGGGACACCAGTGGATGAAAAATTGGACATGAGCCAGCCACATACATTCACAGCCTAGAAAGCCAGCCATGTTGTAGGCTGCCTCAAAAGGAGAGGGGCCAGCACATCGAGGGAGGGGATCCTCAGCATCTGCTCTGTCCTCCTGGGACCCCCATCTCTGTGGGATCCCGTTAAGAAGACAGACATGTAACTGTTAAGAGTGGATCCAGAGGAAGGCCATGAACATGGTCAGAGAGCTGGAACACCTCTCCTAAGAGGAAAGGCTGAGAGAGTTGGGGTTGCTCAGCCTGGAGAAGGGAAGGCTCTGGGGAGACCTTATTGTGGCCTTTCAGTATGTGATGGGGCTTCTAAGAAAGACAGAGAAGCTTTTACCTTGTCCTGGTGACGGGACAAGGGGCAACTCTTTTAAACTGAAAGAAGTAAGGTTTAGTTTGGATATAAGGAAGAGATTTTTTTACAGTGAGGGTGGCAGGACACTGGAACAGGTTGCCCAAAAAGTCATGGATGCCCCACCATTGGAGGTGTTTGGGGCCAAATTAGAGGGGACTGAGCAAGCTGGTCTAGTGGAAGGTGTCCCCTTCCCATGGCAGGATGTTTGGAATGAGATAATCTTTAGGGGTCCCTTCTGACCCAAAGTAGCCTATGATCTTAAGGCTTGGGTGGGATTTTTTGCTGTGCAGAGCAAATATTGAGTCTTGGCACAGCTCTGACAGTAGTGGTTTGGCAGCTACCACTAACTCCTATGCTTCCTTCTACAATTGTAAATTCAGGTTACTCACTGTCTTCTGTATTAGTGCCTTGCCAGTGCCAGCATGGGAGCTCACAGAAAGAGCTTGAAGCCACAACTGGACCATTTCTCCATCTTTATGTTTTTCTATTGTTAGAAATGCAGTTATGGATTTCCTATCCTACTGTGTTTGATACAGCTGAAGACAGAAATGAGAAAGACCTTACATACTTCAGTGTTTTAACTATTAACCCTTCAAATGATCTTTCTCTCTTGTCTGGTACTTTATATATAGGTATGTGTTTATACTTTTGCAAATGTTTTTGAAATGGATATGGTAGCCAATCTGAGACAGTTTGTGTCATTTGAAGACTATATGTCTTGTTGGGGGAAGTTTCTGCATGTGACTGTTTGATTTTTTAATTTAACAGTGTAATCTTACTTTTTCAGTCAGAGATAGAGAAGCCTAGAGGAAGGAAGAAAGCAGCTATCACAGATTCAGAAGAGAAACTAAGCATAGATGACCTGAATAAACTGGGCCAAGAACAGAAACTTAGAGGTAGTCAACGGGGAAGGAAGAGACCTGCAGTTGTTTCAGAAGCTGATGAAACACAATGGCAAGAGGAAAAGAGGCTAAAAGAAGATGTGATAGAAAGTGAGGATGAACAGAACAGTCCACCAAAGAAAGGAAGAAGAGGACGCCCTGCCAGAACAAATAATGGGGGAACACCAAAGGAAGAACCAGTGGCAAAGTCATCAAAAAGGAGCAAAAAAAAACAACCACCAGCAGCTGCAGTAGAAGAGGAGGAGGAGGAGGAAGAAAGGCAAACTGAAAACATTGAACAAAAACCAAAAGGCAGGCAAAATAGGACATCAAAAAGAACACAGCAGAGGTAAGTCCATTTTCTTGTAAACTTCATATCTTTTATCTTTGGACATCAGTTATAATTTGATGCTTTGCGATTTGGGTCTTCCTCAAAACAGAGCAGAACCATCTGAAACTAGTACAGTTGAATCAGCACAGTCTACGCCACAGAAAAGACGAGGAAGGTCATCACAAACACCACCATCACAGCAAAAAAAAGTGTAAGTGTTCTAATTCTGTGTTTAGTGAAAATTAAAAATATGCCTCTGTGCCCTCAAGCAAACATTTACTGAAAATATTTTGTAATGCTGCAATTGACAGTTAAGAAAATTGCCATTGTTATTTGTAAAATGTTTTCCTTAGCTGCTTCTCCTCGGGCATCTCAAACCAGAGCAAGAGGCTGCCAGTAAGTTTAGGGTGCTCAGGTAACGTATTAATAGCTTTGCTTTTCTAGAAGAAAAGTCAGTAAGCACAGGAGGGCCTCAAAGATAGGGTTTTATTAGGACTTTAAGGAGATAAGTGGTCTTGTTTGTTTTGAATAGGGGGAAGGAATTAAATTGTTACTGTGGTGAAACAGTATTGTGGAGAATTAAGTTTATTCTGATTCTCCCTAAATTAATGTTCACTTTCTAATTTCTGGCCTTCATATTATCCACTTGAATCATTACCACACTGATCGTGTGTTGTGATCAGTGAAGGACAGTAGCTTCTAAAAATTGTGAGGTGCATTAAGCTCCAAAATGAGGTTAAACGCTGTGTCTAGCTTCATTTTCTTGTGCCTGCTGTAGGAAACTACAAGTATCTCTAAATTTTCTGTACATGTGTAGGTAATAATATATGTAAGCAGAGGTGTACAAGTGGTTATTTGCCCACTTGTGTCAAACTGCAGCTCATGGAACAGATTTACTTTTCCAGAACCTGGTGATAAATTCCTTGGGGCACTGGTTAGGCACATCTACCTTTGGATGTTTTGTATTACTCTGTTGTTTTTCTGCCTTCTGGGCTTAGTTAGAGTCACACTGATCTTCCTCTGGCAGTGTAATGTACTGATTTGCCTGGTCCTGGAGATATTCCATACTGGAGCTTTGCCTGAACAAGCTTTTATACCCTCATTTTGAATTCCAGTTTCACACCGGATCACATGATCTGGCATTTTGCACACACAATATCCTGACCTTTCCAGTGTTCTGTTTCCCTACCTCAGGTCAGATCTCTACTGCTCCTTTACTCTGTAACCAGAAACAGAGGACGCAACACTGTCTTGGTTTCTACAGAAGTCACTGCTACACGTGCAGTAGAACAAGACTTGGAAACTGTTACTGCCATGCAGAGAGGATGTGCCAACAAGTTATTGTTGGGTGATGTGCTGTGTGGCATTTGTCAAAGATGCCCCTTACTAAAAAGTACCTTCTGATTCACTTCCCAACGAAGTTGGTGAAGCCCTTGTGCTTCTTAACCTCATTTTAAACAGAAAGTAAACTGTATCACTGCCCATGATCAGTAACAAACATAGCGTGCTTTCATGTGTAGGTATGTTGTTCCTGGAACAAGGAACCCAAATAAGTTGTTTCAGGGTTCAAAGCTGTTGGGCCTATTTTAGATTTCATTACAGAAATTATTGTGCGTTGTTTTTTCTTTTTTTTTTTTTTGTCAGACCACCCTTTTTCCAAATCTGCAAGAAAAAGGTGAGACAGCAGAAATTTCTCAGTCTTCAAAGTACATTGTAGTCAGACCTTTCTTCCTTTCCTACATACATACATACAGCAGCTTTAACTGAAGGAAGTTGATAGACTGAGCTGCACCACAAGATAGAATATATGTAATCCAAATACTTAAAGCTTTCTGGGCTCCTTGGGAATGGATTTGGAATTAGAATTTGGGATTTTGCCTACAAGGTGATAGTGTATCACTTATTTATGATAGCATATTGGGTTACCAATTAGCACATTTGAACAGGCTTATTTTTTTGCTATGTGAGAAGATAAATGTAGCTTGTGAATAATTCTTCTGTTTCCTTTTCAATTCTGTTGCTTCAATCAGCCTTGAAAGACTTGATTTGGGCTAATTTGTGTTATTTCTCAAGGGATGGCATGCTGGTTTGTGCCGAAACCTCTACTATAATTACTGTATGCAATTCAGAGATTTTATGTTGTCCAGATTTTAGTGGTTCTCAGGACTGAAAATTCCTACCACTTTTGTGGTGCAGTGATATAAGAGAACAGTTGTTTTAGATCTGTGCCCCCACCAGAGATTGACAGCTGTCTGTTGGTTTACCTGGAACAGAGTTCCTGGTTTAATGTCAATCAAAAAGTCACCCAGTTTGGCTGCAGCAAGGTTGTGTCTGCAGTAAACAGGATGATTTCGTGATTTGATTCTGAATTGTACTAATGTAATGTGGGTGCAGCTCTGTAGTTTTGGATATATATGTAGTTGGCTCTTTTTTTTTTTAAGGTGAGGGGGAGATGGCTAGTTCTCATGTTAAGCAAGTGGATGCTTTTTGCTTGTGGCACAGCTTCCAACTAAACATACAATTTAAGATACTGTTGTCTGATTGTTCTTGATTATTCTGATTAAGGTATTGTTATCCTGATTATCCCTAGCTCTTAGTATGAGCTAGCTTAGAAGATGTGCACTTAGGTTCATTACAGTGTCAATTTCATAAATAGAAATATGGGTTCTTCTAGGTCTGTAAAAACATAGATGCAGTTATTCAAATTTTGTTGTGTATAAACTCCTGTAGAAGTAGAGTACATCTACTCATTGAATTGAATAGGGAGAAATGCAACAAATAGTATTCAGTCTCTGGTTGTTTGGCTTTATCTGTACACTGTTTAGTGTTGTGTCAACTGTCTTTGGCCTCTATTCTGGCACTGAAGAGAAAAATCTGTCTTGCCTGTAGAGGCAAAATTGTTCAGCTTTGTGCTCCTAGCCCTCTATTGTGGAAGAATTTTGGTTTCAAATGCTGTTGTCCAGCTTCCTAGTTCCACTGCTTCTCTTCCATGTATGGATGAACTATATAGGTGTGTAAGACAGCAGGATTATACAACATGAAATTTTAAGGCTTCTGTTCTTGTATAGCAGAATGTTTATTCATACAGTTTATACATTTGCAGACCCATGTGTTGTGAAGCTGATCTCTATTTTCCTTCTTGTTGTAGCCGTGCGGGACGTTCCAAACAAGCAGCCAGTAAAGAGAATGAATCTAGTGAAGAGATGGATGTATTTCAGAGTAGTTCACCAGTCAGTGATGACATTCCCCAGGAAGAAGTAATGGAAGAAGAGGAAGTTTCCACAATCAATGTAAGACAAATGCCTGGAATTTTCATTGTCTTTGTTGTATCCTCTGTGTATTGATGATCAGAGAATGACTTCTTAGAACTTCTCTTTCTCTTTAAAATGAATGGGGGACTTGTCAGGTGCCACTGTTTATGTAGTGGAGCTGCACTGTAGTTTCCCAGATAATCTGCATTTCTTTGAATATACCTCTTTTTGTCAAGCATCTGAAAGTTTCTATTCTGTGTAGCCTTTCTCATCTGTATGCCAGAATTGTGTAGTATCTAAGGGGAATTATTTTCCAGGTAACTCCTAATCATTCTTCTCGGCTGGATTGTAATAGTGAACAAAGTTTCTTTATAAAAAACAGACACACAAAATGAATAGTACTGTAAAATAAACATAGCATCTTGGAACAGAATCCTAAACCAATTTTTCTCTCACCTGCATATGCAAATACATTAAAATAAGTTCCCTTTTATGTTTATTTTTTACAAATACAATAGCAACAATAGTAGTAATACTGAAAATTTAACTATGAATGCCTTTACATTTTTGCATACATCTGATGATTGGAGCATCTGAGTGTATAAAAACTGAGAAAGGAAATTGAATAGTTTTTGAATATGAGAAGGATACAAACACAGTAACATCAAATGAAGTTACATCCTGGTCCTTGACTGAGACTTGTGATAAAACGAGTAACCACTGCCACTGCATACACTTACTCAAACATTACTGAGTGAGACTGAGCATTTTATTTCATTGTAAAATACATTTGTTCTTGGATTTTTCAAAATTTTCCTGTAAAAACATTAAAAATACTTTTTCTCCAAATAGGTCCGTCGCAGAACTTCCAAAAGGGAAAGGCGATGAATGAGCATGTAGTTACCAGCCTTCCAGGTGAAAGCTTTGAAGAACGCTTTTAATATAAAGCTTGAGACTGAATGAAGCTGTTAGTGCACAAGCAGGGTTGCTGAAAAAAAGACAAAACCTATTTTACTGCCCCTGCATTTGCAGTCCCTAGGTCACAAGCTTTAGCCACACACATGTTGATATCATTAACTGTGGATTTTTGTGAAGTGTAATGTGCGCTGGCTTTGTAGACATACGAACTAAAGAAGAAAACTGTAAATAGTTCTTTTTTTAATGTTTCTGACTTATAAAGTGCTTGTATAGCTTTTATCTGCGGCTTTAAACTGACAGTACCCCACTGTTTATTGGATCAATTGATTTAAAAAAGAACAGTTCGTTGAAAATTGATCTCAAGCAATATCTGTCAGTGTTTGTATTTGTACTCTTGTTGACATTTAACTGTGAAAAAAAAAAAAAGAGTTGAACAAATAGTGCCACTTTCTTTTGCCACTATTTGTCATATGGAGGAGAAGAAGAAGAAGAAAAAAAAAGGTTTTTGTTTCCTTCATGAGTATAACCTAGTGTTTACCTTCAGGCACCTACTTATCATCAAAGGTGCTATATTACTTTCTTTTACAGTTGAACAATGTTGGATAGAATAATACAAGAGATGCAAATTGTGAAAGAAGTTTTGTTTTACACCTCAGTATTGATGCCAGACTTTTCTGGACTTGTAGTGGCATTGAAAATTCAAAAAGGATTTAAAATATTTTAATTTTAAAAGTGTGTTATTAAATAATGTACTGAATACCCTACCCATTTTATCTTCCCCTATCAGTTTTTATTAATCTACTGTATCAATAAAATTCTGTAACTGAGTTTTTAATAGTCTAGTATGTTAATGTGTATAGATATTTCCTTCTGAACATGATGTTCACAAAGAGCAAATTATTACTACATTATAATATGAAATCTGATATATAAACATTAGTGAAAATACAGTTCTTATTACAATGTAAAGTTAATCACAAAGAGAAATTTTATTGATGCAGTGTGTCTTTATAAAGCTGTTCTTGAGAGCCAAGTGTTTTGTATTTTATAGTGAAGTTGCATGTTTATGAAAAATGTGCTGAAAATGGGATGTAATGTTTTTTTGGAAACTCGTATCTAGCAGTAGTATATGGTAGGTTGCCTCATGAGAGAACCTTTTATTGAGAGTTTATTGTATCTTTCTGTTTTGTTTTTGAGCCAAATTCTTTTGGTATGAAGAGCTAAGTTTTTGTTGAATAACCAGCTGTCTATTATTACAGTCAAGGTATTCAAGATTTGAATGAAGCTCCGTTTTTATTTTGTGCTACCATAGACAGGTTGGTTTTTGTTGTTTTGGGGTTTTTTTTTAGATATAATATTAAAAAAGAAAAGAAGGAAAGAATCAAAATACTTAGAGCAGTATCCTGTATGCAGTTTTACAGTTTACAAACTGTGTCTTTGAACCAAAATGCATCAGTTACTACACTATGCTTAGCCAAGCACACATTATACCTTCAGGTGCTGTTCTCCCTCTGGTACCCTACAGTTGACAACATGTGCAAAATCCATTTCTAACGTAAGAAAATTTTAATTCATTGAATAATGGAGCATTTTCATAGAATCCATCAATAAATAAGTTATTGTTGCAAGGTGGCCTGTAAAGATCAGAGAAAAGGACAATACTGAAACACGGAGTTACTGATCTCCAAACTGTAAGATCACTAGTAAAGCAAGCAACCTTTAGAATTTTTTTCATTATGCATTTTTTTGGTACCAATGGAAAAAAGTATTATGAACAGTTTGGTTATTCTGCCTCATCTTAACTTCTCCCCTCTTCCAGTATTCAGCTTTTCAACATTTATACCTATAGATATGGGGGAAATGCTGCCTAGAGAGGCAAACATGGTTGATTTGAATTGAGTTTGAAATAGTTGACACAACAGTACTGGCTTACTTATGCTTCAGCAGTGCAAAAAAATGCAAGTTGTTGAGGGGTTTTTTTATGGTATGAAATGATTGAAAGCTAGCTTTATATTTTCCTCTTTGACAGAATTGCACTGAAAACATTTATGGAAGATGTACCTTTAAGTCCATTTTATACAAAAAAATATGAAAAATTGATGCTGAAACTGCTGCAGACTCTTGAGGCTTTATGTGCATAAACATGGTTAGGTTAAACTTCATTGAATATTGATGCACCATTACTGATCATAATGTTTATTGTAAATTTAAACTATAGTTTTGCAATTTAAATGTTGATTTCTTGGGTTATAATGTGTAATTCATTATTTCTTGAGAAACAGGCACAGCAAATATTTCATTCTTATATTCAAACCTCTTCTAAGTTCATTCTCATCTCATACAAAAAATGAATATTTTATGTACTAACATTTTGAGATCTGCGTACAGTAGCTACAGTAGATTATAATTATGTATAAAAGATAAATTGCTAACATTCAGTTAGCATGCTCTTCTGCAATGATAATGTTAAGTTTATAAAAATGTACTGTATTACATTAAAAGATCAAATTGAACTCACTGTAACAAGTTCCAGTATGACATTTTTGTGAGATTACCGAAGTATCTTGCTGTACTTGGCAGCATATTAAGCTTTTGTTACATTTCCTTTTCTTGCTGCAGTGCAACAGGAAACTTCCAGTGATCTGTAATTCATATGCAAAATCCGAATGGAGGTTGTAATCCTGATGCTAATGTTTAAGAATAATTCACTGATTCCAGAAGCATGGTGGTCTTCTACTTGTTACCGACTGAGATAATGAATATTTAGGGTTAGGTAATCCACTAATAGGAGGGAAACATAAAATTACTTTTAAGTTCTACTGTAAGTACACCTGTTCCACTTGGATGATCTAAAATTCTGTATTAACTATATTTGACTCTGTCAATTGACTTGATTTTCTAGCAAAATTGAACCCTTTTTCAAATATTTTGACACTTGCTCTTTTGACATTCTGATCTCTGTGAACAAAAACGTTAGAATTTACAAAAAGATACTCATATTAAAGACATTTTCATTGAAAATTAATATGCTCAATTTGTGAGTAACTTGCAAAAAACACATAAATACATCATTCTGGCATAGCATTTATCATCTGATAGTCTAAAAAAGACACACCAAACTTGGGAGGTGTGTGTGTGGTTTTCTTGCTACTTTTTTTGTATGTGTAGGTTTTGACAGATTATCAAAGTCTGCTTTCTGGAATACATATCGTAAGTTTTGGATCCTGCAAGTTTACATCCCTACCATTCTGTGGGGTTAGTTCTTAAATGCATTCATTCCTTGCAAGTACAAGTACAAACCCAAGTACATCATGTTTGAATATTCTCACACTTGTGCACACAGAGCATATGAGGATCTTAGAACCGTATACCAGAGATATACAAAATTCTGAGTTTGTGGATGGAGTAATTTTAAAGATTTACCTGTGTTTAAATATATATTTCATATATGTATGTCTAGTGTAGAGATTGATACATCTCTACCTCATCAAGGTAGGTGCAAATAATTTTTTAAAGAGACACATTTAGGTATACCACTGTATTTGATCTGGGCAGCATGTGTAGAAACAGACATGACTAAGATGAGTTCAAGATGGCCACCCCTTTAAGCTGGTGGTTCTATGATGACCAAAATGATAAAATTCACCTGACCAAGACCATATGTCCAGTCATCCATTAGGAGTAGCAGCAGAATCTGAATACATTCTTGTTTCCTGTTGTGCTCACAGGTTGCCATTCCGGTCTTTGCGCGTCTTTTTTGGATGGTTCCTTTACAAAAGATGTTTGCCAACTTAGGCGCAACTTCCTAAAGCTGACAGAAGTTACTTCTATTCCACAAGCATAAGCAAACTGCCTGCCCTGTCAGTAGGTTTGTCCAGCATACTTGGGACACCTCCTTCATTGCATACAGTAAAGCTTCTGGTATTTTGTTGCCAGTGGAAAAGTAAGAAGCTGAATGTTGGCAACTGGCATAGAAATATAGACACCCACCCCAACACCCCCAATTTGCTTTAAAAATTTTTCAAATTCTGATGTCTAAAAGATCTGACCTCTTCACAGCGGTCACCAAGTGCCCTTGTGGTATGTGTATGGGCAGGGTAGACATGGTATCATACAGCATTTGCATGCAGTATGCTTGCATTTTTTTTCAGTGCCTCACTACAGTCATTATGTCATTTTTAGTAGCACTTTCATTTCTATAATGAAGATGTATATTGTATATTCTTTTGAGACAACTCCATCACATCTATGTAATAAGGAGTAAAGTCTCTCAAATACAGATTTCTACCCCTGCAAATCAATATTTCAGTAATCATGTGATACATTTGTAATTAATTTTACATATAGCTTCTTTGAAGGATGGATAACATCTTACAAGGTATCTGTTTTGACTAGCCATGTTTCCAATGCTTGTATCCTACCTCACATATGTAGGTACAAAGGAATGCAATATTTTCCAAATCAAAGCAGTATTACTGAATACTGTGCTTGTTTACTTGGAAGCAAATTTATTATTAAAACCAAATTGCAGTTCACGAATTTGTCAGTGATTCTGAACAGATCCAGTGATCTGATGGCCTTAGAGATTATGTTCTGTAATACTATGTCACTGTTGTTGCATTTCATTAATCTTCTATGGATAGAAGACATTGCTCAAGTTAAGACATGCAGTATAAGAGAACATGTGAACTTAGTAACTATCTAAGTAGTAGTAACTTCTGTCGGTGTTATAATATAAAGGAGTATGTTACAATGAAATGATCTTGCCCTAAAAAGCTTTTTCTTTAAGATGTTCGGAAGACAAGCTGATAATGTAAACCAGCTTTCTTCTAAAGTCTCAGCACCTTGAAATAGTCTGGTTTGAAACAGCTGGCTTTTTTGGTAGATATGCTTTCAACTTCCAGGATCCTGTTTCCTTGTAGTATGTTTCTATTCAGAAAAATTAAATTTTTGTAAACTAAAGATATTTTGAGAACAGAATTTTTAATCCTTATTTAATAAAACAATAAGGTGGTCATTTTAAGAAAAGAGGTTTTTTGGGTTTGTTGTTTTGTTGGGATTTTTTTGAGTTTTGTTGGGGTTTTTTAATAGCCATATCTATAGATGCAATAACTTGTTATATGAACATAATGTACACTACCATTTTTCTGAAGTCTTTGACCTGCAACATACTGAAAGGCATTTACTCTTATCATTCCATAACCAGTTCAAAAGATGAAGAACTGCAGGAAGAAGGGAGAGAAAAATGATAGTTTTATTTATCTTCTGCTGTATTCTGTATGGTTTAGGTGATGAAAAAACAATGGTGTGTGCAGGTGTGGTTGGGTGAAAAATGGGGTATTAGAAATGAGTTATTGATTTAAAAGGTGCTAGAGAGATGAGTAAAGAGTAGAGAATCGAGAGATAAATGAGGTAGGAATGCAGTTACTCAATATCAGATGACCTGTGATAGAAGTCCTCCATTCAAGATGAAAGCCAAGATGGGGGAAACTAAGTTAGTGATGATGATATTATCATTCTTAATATTTATTTGAGAGGAGAACTGAAGATATGTTGCTTTCTTTGATTTGGAGGAGGGGGTTGGAGTGTTGAAATATATGTAAGAACATGCATAAAATTGAGCCTAATGCCCGGAGCGTTTGTGGAAAGAGGATGATGGCTGCTGCTTGAGGGCAAATGTCATTAGTAATGAATTTGAAATAGTTTGGCAAAAGAGGATTCTAACTTCCACAGGCAGGAAGATAAGGTTAAGGCAGCATTCCCTTAGGCCCAACACTAAAACTGAGGCAAAAGAGGCCAAGATATAAACCATCTGGAAACGAGCTTTCAAAGCTGCCTAATAGCAACAGTCTGCACAGGTCCACACTGCAGATAGCAGTATATAACCATTAGTAATGATGTCTCTACAATGCCTCTCAGGAAATCTTTCCTTTTTTAGCAGCTTTTTGTGAAACCCTGATTATCTGGTCTTTCTTACTAGTTTCGCTATAACTTCTTAGCAGCCTGGGATGGTTCTACCCTTCCTTCAGTTATAGATGTCTTCTTTTGCAGGACAGTGGGAGTCCTATGCCCAGTCATTGCTGCTTTTCGTTCCTTGCAGCAGGCCCCAGCCAGTCAGGTTTCCAAATCTTTCTTGTTTGTGACATGGGTCCTTCATTGACAAGGTGGTTGGTCACTGGAACAGCCTCCTCAGGGGAGCAGTCATGGCACCAAGCCCACCACAGTTCAAGAGTGTCTGGATGCCACTCTTGGTCATGCAGTTTATTTTTAGATCGCCCTGTGAGGAGCGGGGAGATGGATGTGATGATCCTTATGGGTTCCTTCCAACTCGAGATAATCTGTGCTTCTAAATGCAGCCCTTGTGCTGCTTGTTTCACACCCATTGAGCTATAAAACAAAAACAGTCATCAGACTGCTACCCAACTGCAGGGCATTTTGAAAAAGGTGTGTACAAGTTTGGTAATTGAACTGCTGCTACATTTTGATACCCCATTTTCCCAGCATCTAGTGAACCAAGATCCTTCCGAGGTTATAGTTTACAGTACTTCTCCAAAACCGTGAAGCAATCTTCCAATATCTGGCCTGCATTATCCAGTGAAATGGGAGGTAAGGACTCCCCTGAAGCATAAAGAGCCAACTATGTGCTCCCAAATACAAAACAGAGTGTAAGTCAAAAGGAGGAATAATTAGAAGAGATTTAAGCAGAACTTCAGTTCACTCGTTCTTGCTGTTGATATTAGGGAGGAAACAAAACTATGGTAGGAATGTGAAAGAAAATGAAGATTATTGCACTAGGGAAGATGAGGTTTTGCCAAGCCATTTCTTGTAGTCATGGAAGGAACAGGAAGAGTTACTCGTAAAATACGTATTGCTTCAGCAACATTTAATGATTATGTACTTGGGTACTATCCTGACAAATGTGGAAAAGTGAGTTATGGGATCTTACACTAATTCTGCATGGGATAGGATTTTAATCTCTATAGGGATCTACAAATTAATTTTGTTTTCATCTTCCTAAGCTGCTCTCCTACTTTTATTTTTTTATCCTTTTATAACTCTGGTATTTAATAAATGGTCAGCATCCATTGCCTGCTTTCAACTTTTGCATTTATCCAAAATATGGAAGTGAGAGATGGCCATGACACAAAATTGCTGTCGTTCAGTGTTACCACATTTACTTTAGGTAAAATATTTGATGTATCAGGAGAGCTCTTTAAATCTGTACTTAAGTCATGAATATGTTCAAAACTTGTGACTGGTTTCTTAGTTTCTATGCTATTATTTGATGTTGAGCTGGGTACATTGAGAACATTGTTTTCCTTCGTATGCAAGAAAAAGTAGTCCTTATTACTGTAGTCATCCCTGCATAGGACCCACCATCCTATTTAAATTCAAGACTGATGAGGGTCTTCTACGTAGTTGTTAAATAGCTGGGTCATTCCATTTTGTTACAAAGGGACTAAAAATACCCAAAGTGTTCCTCAGTTTAAATTTCTGGGGTGAATGACTGAGACAACTGGAGAGCTTCTCAAGGTGGATCCCATTTGAATCGCTGAATTCTGTGTTCTTGCTAATGAAATGTGGTGTTCTCGATAGCCGTTATCTCTGGTAGACACAAGGAGATAGACTCACATCCCTTTCTGTTGTCTTTTAGCCACATTTCTCCATTCCTTTGTTGTGTTCATTTCAAAAGCAGTGGGAGTTTCATCTTGGCCAGGAAATTGCTTCAAATCTTTTGCTTGTGAGCATTTTGCTTTTAGGTGTAATTTATCTGTCACAGTCTTGATATCAGAAAACATTTTTATTTATTTACTTATTTTTAACCACATAAATTCAGACCTCTGGACATCTTAAATTGTTCATTTCCCCTGCAGGCATTGTGTCTAGGTGTTCTCCTCTTTCTTAACCACTTACTGTACAACAGAATAGTAGTCTGCGTCCAGGCTTTCTATGAAGTAATTCTGGGAGGTCAGTGGTCAGAGTGGGTTCTGCCAGGACTCAAGATGACTTTGGGAGCAGTGCTTGAAGATCTGCTGTATTCTGGTTATCCCTGCATGTCTGTGCAGTTTCATCCGTGCTTTCACAAAATCTAGATTGCACCACGCAAGTTCCATCACAAGAGCTGATGGGGGTCATCTGGCACACCGATACAACACACAGTGTGGTGGGTTTCTTTGAGAACCTTCTCCGGTGCTTGACAGTAACTAACTGCTACTAACTACTAACTGCACTAAAAATGATGTAACAATTTTATGGTGTGCAGGCCAACTCACTTCAAGAAAGCGTAAGTTAGTATATGCATAGTGAGTGATCTTTGAAGGACATGAGCAATCTACTTGATTTTCTGTAATTTAGTATCTACTGTGGACACATTCCTGTAGCTAAAAGGTACTGAAATGCTGAGTATGAGAGGAGTTAGAATATAGAATGCTACAGCATTGTGTGTGGCAAGGGGGACTTTCCTGTCTCACATGGCAGAGAGAAATATAACCATGTAGGAACCCCTTTTATTAAAGTAACAGATGTGTGAATTTTCTTCCTTTCTGCCATTTCTGCTGCTAGTCACCTGAAACACCTGATGTTTTAATTTCCTATAGAGGAGGATCTGTGCACACCTCTGGTAACGTTTACTGGTAAGAACTCTAGTGCCAGTTGGGTTGTACCTCTTATTTTTCCGTTTACATTTTTAATGTGCTAAAAAAGGTTTGAAAACAAGGTTTCAAGACTTAACCATATTATATTGTTTTTCTTATTTGAACCACAGTTCTTACTTTTCTTCATACAGGTAGACCGCTGTGGAAATAGTCTTAGTGACTAGAAAGGGGAGAGCTACCAAACTAGGGAGAAAGTTCAAGTCCTCATGGGGGAAGAGAGTGCACTGTTGCTCTACACAGAAGGCAGCATCTGAGTTCAATAAAACATTGGCATGGAAAACTCCTCAGAATGTAAGTGTGATGTGCTAATAAAAAAATAATCAGTGCATACAAAAATCCCAAATAGATAGCAGGGTATCTTCTGTACTGTCTTAATGTCTTTTGATGTTTCTGTTGTGGGCTCCCATCCACTCTGTACTGTTCCTTTATGTTAGTCATGTCTAATGCCACAGCTGCAAATGAGGAAAACCAAGTTTATCAGTAGAAAAAGCCTGACTAAAACTCGTAAAAGTCTGCCTGCTTTGTCAACAGCAGATGTGCTCTGCTCTTTTCTCTATGTTCACTGGCCCTTGAGGCTTTGATGAGCAGCGGTGATAAAAAACAGCCCTCGAGAAGGAAGGTTCATCTGCCACCATCACTGGAACATGTACCTGTTTGCACAGATCTGCTGTCGCTGAGAGCCAGAGCTCTGCATGAGGAAAACTCATAAATGAAAAATGATGGAATGGAGTAAGGGAATACATACACTTTTCAAACCCTGAGAATATCATAGAAAAAAAGGACCTTCAAAAGTAATGCATAAAAAATGCAAACTTGCAGATTCTTGTGGATGGCCTTTTTAAGTAATGCATTGAATTTGATATTGGTGGTGTTTGGATGATTTATTGAGAAAGTATCTCTATGAATAAAAAAATCAAAAGTATTTCAGTACTCTGCAAAGAGAAGTAACTTCACTGAACTCTGCATGAATGGTCATATGGCGACCAAGTCACACACCCCTTTCTTTGCGGAAAGGAAGCAGTGTGAATTCATGTTGTTGAAAGGAGATGGGCTACGGGTTTAGATTCTGGCAATGTTGTGTTAGTTAATCCCCTCAGTTTAGCAAGCTTGTGTCCAAGGGAGTACTTTGGCCAGTCAACATGAGGTTAGGGTATTTACTGCTGAGATGGAGCAAGAGGCCAAGAGAGGAACAGGTGGTTACAGAGATACAGAACAGGCATGGATCCAAATTCGTTTGCCCAGTCACAGGTTTAAATGTGCCATAGTGAATGGAGCTGGAAAAAGAAGATGGGATTTCTGGGATGGATCCACAGAGTGTTTCAACCCAGGCCATATTTGAATTACATGAGACAGGGAATGGGTATTCTGGCTGCTTATATCAAAACAAGAATTTTTTTTCTCTTGCACATGTAGATAGCCCAGTTCTCAGCTTAGGAGGTATCAGTCAACCAGAGGGGTAGAAACAGTGGTTGGAAGAGTGGACTCAGAGAGCAATGGTTCAAGGGCTACTCTGCCTCAAGGTTGGTAATGACTGTCTGGGATCTGTCCTGGGATGTGCTGTGTTTAATGTCTTTTTCAGTGACCTGAGGAGATGGCTGCCTTCTTGCTAATGAAGTTCCCAGGTAACAGAAAATGGAAGGGGGCAGTCAGCATGTTGTCATACAAAGACACCTAGAATTCTTGAGGGAATGGGACCTCCTCATGAAATTGAATAAGCACTCAGGTGAAGTCCAGCCTCTGCCCAGGAAGAACCCTTGGTAATGATTCATGGCTGGGGACTGACCACTTTGAGCAGCAGATCTGTCGACAATCAGTTGGGGCAGCTGGTATACAGCACTGTGGGATGTATTAGGAGCAAATAGGCTCCTAAATAGGAAGTGGTGATTACTCCCTCTACTCAGTACTTATTAGTCCGCATGTAGACAATGTGTTCAGTTTTGGCACCCCAGGGACATGAAAGACTGATAAATTCCTGTGAGTTCAATGGAGAGCCACCAGGATGGTCATGGCCTGGAGCACAGGCCCTGTGCAGGGAGGTTGAGGGAGCTGGGCTTTCAGCATAGCTCTGGGTGACTCAAGAGCAACCTGTCGATACCAGCAGGGACCATACTGAGAGGATGGGCCCAGGCTTTTCGCAGCAACACGTGGGGGGAGGAAAGGAGACAGTCACATGCTGAATCTTGGATGCAAGGAGAAACTGACCAGAACAGGGATAAGTAAGGCATGGGACCAGGTTGCCTGAGATTGTAGTCTCCCTTGGAGACTTTCAAGAATCATCTGTGTAAAGCCCTGAGCAACCTGGCCTTACCTCATGGTACCCTACTTTGAACTAGATTTTGGGCTAGAGACCTTCTGAGGTCTCTTCCAGACCGAATTACCTTATGACCCCATTCCTGTAACAGCATAGCTTTTGAAGTGGGAATTATGAAATAGGGCAAGTTTCCCTGGCTTGACAAATTTAGGTCACTCTATTATAGCATTCAGTTTTTTTCCACCTGCCATTTAGCATCACCATTGGTGAGTGTTAGCACAGTTCAGATGATAACAAATACAAAGATAATAGATTGGTTTGTGTTAAGTTTTTTAAATATGGGTTCAAAATAATTTCTCATACATGTGATGTATATATGCATATATATATATATATTTTTACACATTTCCATGCCTGCACATGTGCAGGCAGCTTGAATTCAGATTTTTACTGCTAGCTGATTTCTAGTAATCAGTACCAGGAATGTATGTGGTGTTCTGCTAATGCAGTGTGTATTATTATTACAAGTCACGTTGTATATTCAAGGCCCTGTATGGCCATGGGCTTAATTCATGGCTCTCCTAATCCCCTGAGTACTAAATTCTAATCTTGGTATACTGTGGTGGACTTTCAATCTGGATAAGTAAGGAACTACTTTAGCATAGTCAGGCTTGTTTAAAGAATTTTAAAATTATTTTATATGGTAAGATGAATATTCATCAGTGGACAATTGCCAGCGCTGAGGACAGATTTGCGTTGCTGGAGCCACACCTTTGAGGAATTGCACATCTGTTTGGGCAGCGAACACGCACAGCAATTGGTGCAGCAGCTTCAGGACCGTGCTTTGAAATCTTGTGGATGTTCTGAGAGTTTCTCCTGGGACTGATGGAGCACTTCCAGACACATTTTGAGGAGCATCACTTGCTGCTGCATGTGAGGATACTGCAACCTCGAACAGGTCCAACATGTTCCTGAAGAAAGGAACTCTCAGCTGACCAAAGTGGACACATGCCTTTTCAGCAGGTATGGGGCAGCCCTTCACAAGCACTGCCTGGCTAAGAACATAGCTCCCCATAGCAGCAGCCAGTGCAGGACAGAGCCAGGGACCTCACTGTGGGCAGCAGGCATGTGCCCTGTCAGGGCAAGGATGTGCCACAGAACAGCCCCTGTGACTCCAGAAGCCTCAGCCCGAGTGCAGCTCCACAGGGCTGGGGCTGAGGGATGCTAGGGACCACTCACCAGGGCTGGGGAGATGGGCTTTTGTGCCTGGCAGAGTCTGCCTTGCCAATTAGCAGAGCTGTGGGAGGATGTAAGTGGCTGTGCAGCATCAGGGATGACAAGATCAACCAGACCTCCACGACCCTGCAGGTATAAAAGCCTGAAACCCCCAAAATTGGCTCCACTTAAAGAAGTACAGTCAGAGACTGATGGGTGGGAAAGCAGGACTCCCACTATGACAAAGACTGGGCCCAGAAGCATGGCTTCTGCTCCCCCTGCAGATCTGCTAACAGGGAATGAATGCCACAATGCGGCAGCAGACCAGGGGCTGCAAACTCCCTACAGTGCAGCTCCATACCTCAGGTGAAAACACGGGGAGAAAGCAGAGAATGGCAGCAGTGGGAGACTCCCATCTACTGACCCAGTCTGGTATCTGGCACACTAACACATAGGCATGATGAGCAAATAGGAGAAATTAAGGGTTTGCATACAGTTGCAGGGCTATGATCCAGTTCAGATCACAGATGTGGTGAGATAGCTCACATGACTGAAGCGCCACTGTGGATAGATTCAAGCTCTTAAGGGAGTTTGGAACAGGAAGGTTTAAGGAGGGGGAGCTGCCCCCTACATGGGTGTAGCAGGGGTGCATGGAGCTGTGTGTGGGATGGATGAGGAACCAGCTGAGAGTGTATGAGTCAGGATTAGCAGGAAGACCAACATGGGTGATGTTGTTGTGGGTCCTGATCAGACACCCTGATCAGGAAGAAGTAGCTGAGGCCTTCTTTAGTGAACTGGAAGAAGCCTCACGTTTGCAGAGCCTGGTTACCCCCTGGTTCCTGGGGGTAATTCAGCCTCAAGTATACTCTGTGATTCTGTATTACACTCTGCCTTCTAGGTAACTGCAATGAAACCACCAGCCCTAGAGTGAAGCCCTAGAGAATTAAATAAGGAGATGAGTTTATTGTTGCAGCTGAAGGAAGACACTTAATATGACTTATCTCATTGTACAAGGATCAAGGAGGATGGATATCTGCAGCTTGGCCATGCCTCATCTGCCACATTCTTCCCCTTTTAATGGGGATGGTAGTGTTTTAGCTACTGGAACGTGCCTGGCTGCTTATAGCAGAGAGGGCAGATTAGACCTTTACTTTTCTGTCACAGGAAGACAAAATTTTAGTCCATGCATCTTGAAGAGAAATACTACGTTGCCTTCTGTCCAGTGCTCTTTTTTATGCCTCTAAACTGGACAAATCAAAGAGGCTGATAGCAGAGTTGCTCTGCTGACAAGAACTGGAGATACAAGGCTGATAGAGCAGTCTCTACCTCATTGCAAAAAAGTTTTATTTGAACTCGTGGTTTGTTTCTTCACCAAGTTCCCTCTTACAGCACTTGAGACTCACAAGATTTAGCTATGTTCCTGGGTAAACAGGATGTTTTATTAAGCAGACATAGTACCATAACAAGGACTCTTTCCACTATTATGGTACTCCAGAGGGATAAGTCTGTGTGTCCCTTCTCCATCATAGATCTTATCTACTGAAGAAAAAAAGCCAACAAAACAACACAAACCCAACAGCCTTCTCCTATGTTATGTATGTAATAATTATTGGCAGGGGTTTTAGCTTTCCTTCCCACAAGGGTGGCTTAGAGTTTCTTTTAGGATGTGGGAGATGCCAGGGTCTGTGATATGAATAGCAGAAACCAGGCCATGCACAGGAGTTCATGACTGGGTTAGCATTTGTTGAGGAGAGAAGCTGAGATCAAAGAACAGAAAAGTGGTTTTACTGGGAAGATGTCCTGTACAAGAGAGACAGACTGCCTCTAGTAATGGCCAGAAATGGGTGCCTAGGGGAGAATTCAAACAGGATAAAAATATATACTAACTCCCCCAGACATCACTGTTGCTGTGAGCTATTTTCAGTACAGAGGATTTCCTGAGCTTGTTGTGGTTTAACTGTTTAATAACTTGCAATGGGTCTCTCTTCCAAGTCCAGCCTTCCTTTCAACCCGTAAAAGCTACACATGCAGGGTGTTTCCTGGCAAGCAGCTACTGTGTGAACTGCCTCTGACGATGTGTTTCTGAATCCAGTTCATACTGTTTTCATTTGACCATCCCTGGTTCTGGTGGTGGATGACATGCTGAAAGGTCAGCCCTTGACCACCCTCCTCATGCTATTTAGCCCTTCACAATACTGCTTCAGTTATCCTTATTTCTGTGTTCATTTGAAAACTATAAAGAAGTTATTCCATGCCTTTCAAAGATGACAGCAAGAATAATCAAACTTTTCCAGCTCTGCTGTTTCATTTTGACATGAGGAGACTGGCACTGTCCTCAGTTTTGGCGTAGTGATGGTTCTTCATTCCTTCTGGTAATTCCTACCACTGTGTTTTCTTCTTTGAGCACTGAACTGCTGTTTAAATGAAAGCATCTACCAAAATGTCAGTCTTGCTCATGAAGAGTCAGTCAGTTGAAAGAGTTAGAAAAAATCCCTAGCTATGGGAAAACTTTCATAAAAAATTGCAATCCTTTGCCTTACCCGAGTAAAGCTTAAAATGGCAGAAAACATGAGAAGATACAGTACTTCCTTAAACCTTTGTTTCCTTTAAATGCTGGTTGCTCTTTGCCTCAAACAGCTGAGTCTTCCTGAGAATCATGGACACAGTACTGGCCCCAGTGTAATAGAAGTAGTAGGTGAGCCAACACTTCATTATCCAAACCCAGGGAAGAATTTCTTCTTCTGAAACTGTTCAGTTTCCTTTTACCCTGTGTTAATTTAACTTATTAAATACCCCCAAATTTCTCAGTAGCATTGTTACCTTGCTTACAGGGAAATTTTTACAAAATATTGTATGTCAAAGTTTACTCAGGCCTTGAAAAGTACACAACAGCTGCATTTGCCACTTGACTATCAGCCTGGAATTTTTGTAGGTAACTGCTTCTGTTTTTTTCTTCTATTAAAAGATGAATTGATCAGTTTTGCAAACCAACTTCTGCACACACCAAAATCAGTATGACAGTTTTTGTTTTCAGTGGGATGAAAAAATTGTCCCAGATCAATCTGTATTTCACTGAAAACAGTGGCCTTGTTTTTGTACCTGTGGAAAGGGTGTATGTTTCTCGGTTGTATGACTAGTATAGCATATAATGAACTTAGTAGCTGGTAATTAGCTAGCAGCACATATAGATTGACCATAACACTGTGTTAGTCTGCTACTAAACCATCAAAAGAAAAACTGTGTAGGCTTTTAACACTTTTAAGAGGGAGGATCTCACTGGTAGTGCCAATCTGTTAGCAGGAGCTCCCAGTGCATCAGTTACAAGCAGATTTTTTTGTGGCTGACTTCTTCAGAATTTATGGTCAGCACTGCAACATCTGATGCTTCAACTTGGTTTCACTTAGCCTGTGGTGCTTTTGTCTCTTTATGCTTCTCTCTCTGTTCCGTGTTGTGTTGGCATTTAATATAAGTAAGATGAGCTTTATAGTCCTGATTTTATTTTTTCTTAAATAAATACACTTTTCTAGAGGTTCTTCAGAAACAGGCCCGATTGTGTGAATGACTTAAGAGATAGCTGAATGTGACCAGCAATGAAAAAGGGACCAAATCCCACCCCTTCCCTGCATTTCATGTTACTGTGAACAATGCCTCAACGTGTCTCTGATTCTGCTGGGTAAGATGATGTCATGCTGTTTTTTTCTTGGCTATAATGGTCCAGATGTGCGCATCAGACTTGGAGAGAAGACTCGAAAATCTCATGTGTAATCAGTGACAGAGAGAAAGATTGAGTCATAATGGTTCAAAATGGTTTGGTAGTTTCTCAGAGGTTGAATAGTATCTTCACGTTGGGACACCCTGTGGCTCATGGTGGCCTAATCTGGGGAGGTGAGCAGCTGCACCCCAGTCTGGGTTGTCCCACTCACAGCTGCTGTCCTGAAATGGTGGCAGAAGGTCTCTCCCAACCAAGGGAGACGTGCAAAAGGACACGTGTCTGCACCTTGCCCCTTCCTTACTTGACCAACAGCTTTGGGTTGGGCTCTGGCCAGGTGCAGGCAGAGGTCCTGGGCTGTTAGCTCTGCACTGAGCAACTGTTCCCTGTCTCTCCAGGTGAAAGAGGCTCTGAGCCAGGCAGAAACCTCCTCCTGCAGACTGGGCCTGCCCCACATCCCACAGCCGGTCTGTGCTGAACTAGCCCATCCACACTGTAACTGTGCTGCAAATCATCTGCTTGTGTAAGATTTATATCTTTTAATTAGCGTTGTTTGATGTGTGGTGTGTGGGTACCAATGAGCACATTCTGAAAGCAGTTCCTGCTTCTGCGTTGAACCTCTGTATCCATAAATCCGAGCCTGTCAACATGTATTAAGTTTGGCACTGTTTCCGAAGTGGTGCTTTATATTCATGTTGATGCTGCACATGTATTGAATAATTTTTTTAATTTGGAAGTTGATGTTATTGTTGTGAGCAACAAATAGGCCGTTCGAAAAGGCTAAGGCTGAATTATCAGTGTGGCCAGTGGGCGTTAACAGGAACTGCTTTCTTTGTTATTTTAATCCAGTGAAATTGCTGATAAGGGGCTTTGAGTTGGGAGAAGAAAGAGCAAGTTTGGTGCCTCCCCTTTATAGGCAGGCATCCTCTCTGAACTATGCATTACGGATCATAATAAATTGTTTAACAGCACAATATACACAAGACAAAATATCCCATCAACTGGTAATGATTTTGATTGCAGTGCAGTCATTTAAAACTTCTGTACATTCAGGAAAGGATAAATGTAGATGCTACAAAATCTGTATGAATAAAGGAAGTATAGGGCAAGTTAGCGCATACGCATGATGGCTCTAAATAGATAAACAGTATGGCAATTAATTTGAATGGTGCTGGGTAGAACAAGTGCCCAGGGAGGTGTGGAAGGGAGACGGAGAAAGCATAAATTCCTGTCTGCTCCTGGAAGAAGCTGATGAAAGAAGGATTACTTAAAATAATTTAAATATTGACTTGTGCTTTTGTAGTTTCCATGTGACTTACTGGAAGTTTCTTTTTGCCCAGATTTTAGTCAAATCCATGCACATTGTTATGCTGAAGAAAGATTATTTTCGCAAAGACAATGTTTACAGTTTGCAAGATGATCAAACAGATGGTTTAAATTTGTTCTGATACTCTGTGTTTTTTCACAGTCTCTTTGTAAGTTAAATAAACTTGAAAATGATCTGTCTAGAACAGTGTAATTTCCCAGATGAGATAGCTGCTTGAGGACATGCCTGTCTTCTCTTTCCAAAAAGATAATCCTCATCTTCAGTAAATAGCCATGACTGTGGTTCCCTGTTCTTCCAGGAGTTTTACTTCTCTCTCTGCTCTCCAAAATGAACCCATGACCTCACTGCCTCCTACTGCAGCTTCTAGAAGAGGCTCTTCACCATCCATTGTCCATGAACATTGTCCATGTCCTTTTTTGTTCCTTGTTCTGTTCCTGTTAGTCACCCTGAGTGATCCAATATGGATCCTGTGTTGCATGACAAGAGGGAGCTGGAAAAAGGCAGAGCAGCATGGAAGAGGTGATATTCCCAGTGTGCAGCTATTCAGAAATGCAGACAATTTCCTTTTAGCATCCCTCCAACTGTTCAAAGTCTCTTTTTCCTTGCTGGCAAAGCACCTGCTGCAGCCACAAACGATAGCCATGTGGGTCACCTTCCAGAAGACTCTGTGTGGCACTGTTTGTTCCGCGTGTTACAGGCTGACGCTGGTTTCTCAACTAGCTCAGGTTTGTTCAGACTGGCTGGATTCTGTCCTCAGGAGCAGGCAGAGCTGCCGCAGCCCCTGGTCTGCCTCTCATGCAGTGAATACAGTTAACAGAGATCTTTTGATGTGCTCATGGAAGCCTTGATAGTGGAGCAGTTCCAGAAGACTTATTCATGACAAAACAGTGGGGAAAAAATTATTTTCTTTAGTTTCCCCCCTCCTCCTATTTTGAGAGAGGGCTGCAAATTCAGCCTCAACTCACTGCTCATGTGGCTGGTGCCCTTTCAATGGTATATGTCTGTTGTCATTGTGAAGGACGAGAATGTGCTCCTGGATCTACCTCAGCAAAGAGTTTGATGGGGTGCTGGACTAATTCCTTTCCATATTTAATTTAAGCAGAGTAGAATTAGATTGTAATTGGATACCTTTGAACTCCTCTTCATAGCTGTTGTCTCTAAATCACTCTTAGTACAACCGAATAGTCCTTCAAAGCAATGTAAAGACCAGCCAAGAATATTAATCTAGTGGCTCTTTATCTGGCATAGAAATGCAGTGTTAGAAAGAAGTGTGACTGCAGAGAACCTGAAACTTCACCTTTCCTTCTTCATGTCTTTTACATCTTCTTTCCAAGGAAAAGGAAAACAAACTGGTGAAGAGATTTGTGTTGTTTTTTTCTTATTCCTCTCCATGCTTTATTTTCATTTTTTGACTGAATCAGAATATTTGTTCTTTTCTTGATACATATTCTGAGCATCTTTGGGGATGCTAGTGACAAGTAGAATTAAATAGTACTGTAATAGAAACTTCTTTGGTGCTTTTAGCAGCTATAGAACAGACAAAATGGTGGACCATGTATTTGCCCCTCTTCCTGCTTTAGAAAAGACCTCAGCAATCAGATCCTTCTGAACCACGGCAGGTTGAGTGGTCAGTTTCAATGGGATCAGAATAACAGCTCATAGTAGACATTATTAATCCCATGCTAAAATACAATTTGCTGTGAGCTCTGTGTAAAACCCATGGCAGTGCACATAGCTGATACCATGGTGGTTTGGAAAAGTTAGTTGGCAATGTTTTTATTTTTTTTTTCTTTTCATTTTTAGGATAGCTTTTGCAGTGAGAAGATCAGGGTACATTCTTTGTCAGCACCTTTTTAAAAAAATTATGTACTTTATACAAACTTGGGTAACCATGTGTGTGCATCTATGAATTCAGGCTCTGCAAGCAGATTTGGACATACTACTGTCTGCTCATGGAGGCAGCGGGGCCTCCTTGCTTTTATGGGGTTTGGGAGTGCTGTGAGGAAAAGGAAATACGGGGTTGTAACCATCTCCTTTAGGTTTATATTCTGGTATATTTTTCTGACTCCTCGAATGAACAAGAAAGCTAATCTTTCAGGTGGCATAGATGATGTAAAACATATGCAACTCATTTTGGTGATATCCCTACATCTAGGTTACACTAGGGTGGATTTCCACATGACAAAAAATGTTTTCAATTCACAAGTATAGGTCTAGCCCCCACATATACAGAGGAAAATTACACAGTGAAATTGTCATCAGCTCCAGAGAGGGAATGAAAACAAATAAATGCAAATTTAAATCATAGAAGCATAGAATCTTAAGGGGTTGGAATGGACCTTAAAGATCATCTAGTCCCAAATCCTCATGCCATCAGCAAGGACACCTCTTGCTAGACCAGGTTGCTCAAGGCCTTATCCAACCTGGCTTTGAAGGCTTCCAGGGATGGGGCATCCACAACCTCCCTGGGCAACTTGTTCCAGTGTCTCACCACCCTCACAGTAAGGAATTTATTCCTAATACCTGACCTAAATTTCCCTTCTTTCGCTTTGGATGCATTGCTCCTTGTCCTGTCACTACAGTTCCTGCAGAAGAGTCCCATTCTGGCTTCCCTGTAAGCTCCTTTCAGATACTGGAAGGTTGCTGAGGTCTCCACACAACCTTCTCCTCTCCAGGATGAACAGCTCCAACTTTCTCAGTCAAACATATCGGTGTTTTAGCCAGCCTATTCCTCTCGGCAACAAGCAGAGACCTCAAAGTACTTTGTGGGGTAAGAGAAGGGGAAAGATCAAAGCCCACAGCCAAAGCATCTCCTGCTCTGGAGAAGGGCCTGCCATTGCTCCCAGACAAAGGTGAGTTTTTCAGGGATCATACGCCTGGTTCACACCTCCTGGGCTTACACTGTGATAGATTATCCATATCCACCCCCTGTGGTGCACACTCGCTTGTTTGGCTCAGCACCCCCCGACCCCATTTTTGTTCTGTAACAGATTTGGCTTCTTTCCCCCCCACCCCCCAGGTAAATGTTCATGAGTTTGTAATGTGATGTTAGCCTAGAGCAGGTTTGGTGCTGCTGAGGGCTCCTGAAGAGCCAGCAGGGGTTTAGGCAAGGTGAGGAGACCCTGGGTGAGGGGAAAGCAGACAAAGNGGATTGGAAGGGAAAGCTTTGGAAAGGAAAGGGCTCCGCGGCTGTGAGGGCCGTGAGGGCGCTGGGAGCGGGGGGGCTCCGGCCGGCAGGTGGCGCCGGCGAGCCCGGCCCTGAGGGAGGGAGGGAGGGACGGGCCCCGGGGCGCGGTATTTCCACCCAAAAAGGTGTCATTTTGGTACAGCGCCTTTTTTTTTTTTTATTTTTCTCTCTCTTTTTTTTAATTTTCCCCCACTGAGGCTGCTGAACCATCCCGGCCCCAGCACGCCGCGTTGAAGTTAATGACTCTGATCTGTTCTGCTTTCCTCGGCAATGTTAAGGGGAGGAGTATAAAGTGAGGGGGATGTTTGTTTCCATTCTGTTTCTTCAAAAAGCAAATATAAACAAAACAGGTTGGAAAAACGTAACCTCGAATGAGAATTTATACACACACAGGCGGGCACACACACGGGGAATTTGCAGGTAAATTAGTTCATCACGTACCGCAAAGATGTTATCCAGTAGAGCTNCCCACAGCCAAAGCATCTCCTGCTCTGGAGAAGGGCCTGCCATTGCTCCCAGACAAAGGTGAGTTTTTCAGGGATCATACGCCTGGTTCACACCTCCTGGGCTTACACTGTGATAGATTATCCATATCCACCCCCTGTGGTGCACACTCGCTTGTTTGGCTCAGCACCCCCCGACCCCATTTTTGTTCTGTAACAGATTTGGCTTCTTTCCCCCCCACCCCCCAGGTAAATGTTCATGAGTTTGTAATGTGATGTTAGCCTAGAGCAGGTTTGGTGCTGCTGAGGGCTCCTGAAGAGCCAGCAGGGGTTTAGGCAAGGTGAGGAGACCCTGGGTGAGGGGAAAGCAGACAAAGGGACGTGGCACCAGTGACAGGGCTGAAGGAGAAAGGGGGGGAAAAAAGCCATAAAAAACCCCACAAAAAAGCACAGAAAGAAGCATAAAGCTGTGGCGTGAAGGTACAGACGGGCAACTCCGTGTGATAAAGGGTGCACTTGAGGCAAAAGTGGAAACCCCTGTTTAAGGGTTGATCAGCTCGGTGGGGTGGAGGGGGGGGGCTGTTTCTGAGGGTGCGGCCACAGAAGGGCTGGCCGGGGAGGCAGCGGGCCCGTGTGGCGGACGGCCTCTGTGCTGCCTTTATAACCGAGAGAGGGGAAGGGAAAGGGAAAGGCAAGGGGAAGGGATTGGAAGGGAAAGCTTTGGAAAGGAAAGGGCTCCGCGGCTGTGAGGGCCGTGAGGGCGCTGGGAGCGGGGGG
>WBMV01009428.1:120119-408879 GCA_013396655.1 Campylorhamphus procurvoides
TTCCACCCAAAAAGGTGTCATTTTGGTACAGCGCCTTTTTTTTTTTTTAATTTTCTCTCTCTTTTTTTTAATTTTCCCCCACTGAGGCTGCTGAACCATCCCGGCCCCAGCACGCCGCGTTGAAGTTAATGACTCTGATCTGTTCTGCTTTCCTCGGCAATGTTAAGGGGAGGAGTATAAAGTGAGGGGGATGTTTGTTTCCATTCTGTTTCTTCAAAAAGCAAATATAAACAAAACAGGTTGGAAAAACGTAACCTCGAATGAGAATTTATACACACACAGGCGGGCACACACACGGGGAATTTGCAGGTAAATTAGTTCATCACGTACCGCAAAGATGTTATCCAGTAGAGCTATCACATCACTACGTGGCATTATATCATCTAAGCACATGATTTCCATGGGGGGAAAAAAAAATCAACCCCCCAAAGCTGTCACTTTAAATTGCTTCTAGTTACTGTTCGAAGTAGAAGCCTTCTTCGCAATTTTTTCCCTCCAGTTTACTGTTTTATTTTTCTCCTTGTCCTCTCCTATTTTCTGTAATACCATAGGGAAAAGAAGTCTAATGCTTACATGACTTTCTGAGGGCCATTTTTCACACTAGAAAGATAACCTATTAAGTACAGTGTTTCCTAAGAAAATATGAGCAGCTATGTTTCAGAAAATGAGCAGCTCAAGCAAATCTTGTAAAGAACTTGTCCATTCTTCAGATTGTCCAGCCCACTGTGTCTGAAACATCAGTTTCAGCTTTGTCACAGAAATACACAACTTGATTTTAGCACGGAAGTGACCTTCCCATTGTACAGGCACTGGTGAGGACAATGTTCCTCAGTGCTGATGTTAGTGTTTGGTGACACAAATGATTGGGATATCAAGGAAATGCCATAAAAATGGTCCAACATCTAGGAAAGACACCTTATGGCACAAGACTTACAGAGCAAAACTTCTGCAGCTCTTTGGAATGATGAAAGATGTATAAATAAATGTTTATGTGAGGGTGAGGGGTTCAGTTTTGGTGATGTAGCTGGAAGATAATGTATGTCCCCCAGCCTGAGTGTGGCCAGCCTTGTAGGAAGTGAGAGACATTTCCACATGAGCAGGGCACAATTTCTCTGGGCCAGTGGCATGGCTGACCAGTCTGGTGTTGCTCTGTGGAAGCTTGCTGATCATTTTTGTATTCTGTAAACACTCACATGAACGGGATATCAATGAGGAGAGAAAAGAGCTAATTACCCTGACTTCATCTTTGCCCAGTTTCCTCCCTGGTTAAATAGGGTTGACGCATGCCTTGCATGGAGATTAAAGCTACTTTGTAGTGGAAAATTGTAATTAGGGCTGATCATCTTGTTCTGTAAAAGCTCCAGTCATCCTGGTGGAACCCCCAAAGAGTGCAGTGGCTGTTTGATTCTACATGAATGGCAGAACCCTGCGTATCCTGATAAATTTGACAGGCCTTTTGGCTGGTTAAAAAAACACCAACAATGGCTAGATGTTTAGCTATTTAAAAAGCATTGCCTAGACATTAGTCATTTCCTATTCCTTAGATGTCAGAAGTGGTTTTGAGAAGGCAACGTTTTTATATTAGTGTTTCTACCTTTCTGGCCTACAGCACTACATACAAGGAAAACTAAATCATGGGAGGGGCTTGTGTTTTTCTTTGGAGGGGCTGGGGGTGTAAAGGAAGCATTAGAGTCAGTGCTGGGCTTGCCCATGATGGCAGGTTGGGATGGAATGGAGCTGAACCCAAGCCTTGTACGTGGCATGGGGCTGTGTTCCTCACTCCTTCTTCACCTGTGATCTGGGAGCTGCCTTCCAGCACTGTGACAGTCCTTTCATGAGGGACCTCTCAAATTCTGATCTCTAGTAAGATTGTGACCCAGGAAGAAGATTAGTTTCTCATTTAAAGCTTCCCAGGTTAAGCTTAGCTTGTGTCTGTCCAGATACGTGTCACGACAGGGCTCTGGTGTGTAGCATTCTTCAGGGAGTCAGGTGGAGACAGTATTCCACACTTCTCTGGGAGTAGTGCTGGCTTTCTTCTTCTTTTCTTAGCAGCAGATATGAAGGAAGTGGTTGAATTGGTCTGCCTTTCAGACAAACCTTTATTATGAGAACACCTGCACAATGTCATTCTTTAAAAGGTACCTGGAGTCTTCTGTTTCTTGTACTTGGCCACATGACAAGCTGACTGTTAGTAGGGAAGACACCTGTAGTGTGCACAAAGCTTGAGGAAGAGAGGAAAGATGAGAGGACCTACAAAACTGACAGCACTCACAAACTGCAAATGTTCTTCCCACATCTCCAGTACTTCAAAGCCAAGGTCTGGGCTCAACTGTGTCAGCAACAGCCTTATCACCATCGAATACTGAGAAGTGTACCACTTCTGTGTTCAGTGTGCTACTACACAGGTAGCAGCATTGTTCCTTTGTTATAGCATGGTGCTTGTGACACTAGGGCAATGCTCTGATGTGACCCCCTATGTCGTTTTCAGATCTGCTGCTTAGCAGGATCTGACATCCTGTCCCACAGCAAGTGTGTCTGTTGTTCCCAGGCACATAACCTTGTATTTGTATGCATTGATTCTCAATCAAATTTGAATTGCTTCTGTCCACCTCTGGCTTTGAGCAAGATGAATGCACAGGATAGGGCTAATGCTCATTGATTTAAAAAAAAAAAATCACTTTTAAATTAGATTGCAGTGGCTCCAGAACTCACTGGGAGCAAAATCCACTTTACAAATCAAGCTCCAATGGAACATAAAATGAACACTTTGTAGTGCTCCTTTGCATCAGTTCTATCTTCTCAGTATAAAAGTCAAGAAAATAAGCAGGAGTTGTTTCAGGCTCCCATGCAGAAAGATGGGAAATGCAATCTCTCTCTAATTTTCCTTCTGATTATGTTGTCCCATTCAAGATGCGAAGCCAACTTAGAGCAAAGCAATTTCATTTCTCAGACAGATGAGAATGCAGAGGACCATCAGAAACTGCAAAGTACCAAGTGAGACATAGCAAGTATCGAATAGAACATAGGCTCCTCCACCTCCTGTGTGCTCAGTCCTCTATTTCTGTCAAAGTGAAATGGGATAGTGTTGAAACACAGAAATACAGTGACTCTTTAAGCCCCAAACTGTGTCCTGAGGAGACTGAGCACTACACCTCAGAGAGACATGTGAGTCCTCCTCAACATGCCAGGGCTTGGGATTAAAGTGAAGCCTGGTGTAGTTGTAAGATCAACCCGTTTCCTTAAGGAATACAGTTCTGGGCTGTCTTGTTAAGGAACAAGAAGGTTGGTTGTAACATTACACTTTAATGAAGTTCAAGGGTGATAAAGGGCAATAGGGATGGGATGACGACAAGAAATAGCATGAGCAGCAGATGTGGCCTCCCATGATAACTGTAAGGGAGCTTGCAGGAGCACAAAAATGTTCATGTTAGACCAGTCTTTTTTTCAAACTGCTGAAGAGCTGTTTACTTGCTCTGCTGATTGCCTCTGGCCAATTTTAATCTTGAGAGTATGCTTGCCTTGTTCTCTGCTTTGATCTCTTTCCTTCTGAGTCAAAACACAAAGATGTTATTAAGATAAATTAGTAAAGACAGCTCAGGAACTGGGTGGGAAATGCAGATCATCATCTCCCCTGGAGATAAAGTAATCCCCATACTCAATCAATTCAGAGTACATAACGGGGCCTGAACAACTCCTTTGAAACATGGCAAAACAATAGTGCTCTATGGATTGATTGTATTTGGCCTTATTATATTTGACCTTTGCATAGGAGTACTTAGAAATAAATTGGAGTGAGTGCTAGAAATATGCAGTGCTGAACAGGATAGCATGGGCTGAGTACCCTGTATGCCGTAACATTAAATACCCTCTCTCTGTGCAGGCCTGGTTTCATTAATTGTCATAAACAAAGGAGAGAAAGTGTTCTGGAAAAAAAAAAGCTATATAAACCCTAGTAAAGAAAAACACATGGCAGTGTCTGAATTGGGCACTGTTTCCATTTGAGAGCAGCCCTTAGGAATTGTTTGGTTTTGAGCAAAATGAATGAAAGTTGCAGTTTGTGCTTTTTGTGTTTTCCATGCCTCTGTCCTGAGATAACAGGACTGTTTGGGAGCACATAGGTTAAGCTGGTTACGTTGAGCAACTGGAGATGACAAATACCCTAAAAAGAGAAGATAAGTTCAAGAGTTATTCTCAAGAGGGAGAGGATTAATAGCATCAGGGTATTTAGAAGATTCAGGTAATATTTTCACTAAGAAAACTCGGACTTAGACTCAGCCTACAGCTATAATGCAAACCACTCACATAATGACTACACTCCTCAGTAGTTTCTCCTTCTAGAATAGTCACTAATAGAAACAATCACATATTGACATGATTTCTCCTAAATGGTACAGTAAAGAGCACTTTGCACATTGCCTTTTTACAATGATCACTGTAAGTCTGAGGTATAATTAATGTACTGTTGTTGTGCTTTTTATAATTTATGAAAGTTCATGAAAGTCCATGAACATTTAATGGTGCCCATAGACCCAAAGCACGTATCTCAGAAGCAGCATTAAAGCACCAAGGTACAGTGCAGAAAACAGGATGGGATAGTATTTCAGTGCTTACAGCAATGTTTGTAACTTTCCATTTAGCCTACCAGGGAGTCCAACTCTGTTAAACAAAAATTTATGAGGCTTTTTGGGGGTTGTATGTTTTTTTTCCTGTGGTTACTCCAAGACACTGCTTTGACTTGCAGGCCTGATGAGGCGTTTCTTTTCAAGTATTGATGGGTAGAAAACCTAAGCATCTCTTGTCAAGCTTCTGCCTAGAAAATTTGTACAGTAGGGAAGGGTGAGGAGTAATTGTGAATATAGGCATCTCTGCATTTTTGTTTTAGAGCAAAATAGAAATAGTATGTTTGGGGGCTTGGATCAGTCAGGACAGGGGGAACCAATAATTTGAGAAAATCCTCCCTAGAGGATTAAATTGGACATGTTTGTGACCCTGAATTTTGAGTTAAACACAGCTGAATTTTTGTTGGCTTCGAAGTTCTATTCAGTCTCATCTAAAATGAAGAATAAGTGAAGTGAGCACAAGAAGGACATGTTTCTGAGGCAAAGGTGTTTCTCTAAGTGTGTCATAGGGAGCCGCACAGCAGGAGCTATTTTGAAGCTGGCAAGGTCAGGACTGAGGGAAGAAAAATAAAAGGGCAATGGCATGAAGTATTATGATTTTTTTCCTCCTTCCTTTTTTTTTTTGTTTTAGGCTTCTCCCAGAAGAATGCTGATGAAAAGCACAGCATCCCAATGCTCACTTCCAGAGTATGATGTGTTGCAGTTGAAAATGGGATTAAGAAAGATAGGGCAGCTTCTTTCTTGCAACTCATCCAGCCCTACACACAGTGTTTGCTTCAGGTGACATTCACTGGGATCTAGCATTCAGGGCTGATGCAGCATTTCAGTGCAAGTTAAAAAGAGTCCATGTCAGAAATGGCAAAATTGGCTTGGAGGCGCCTTTTGTGGATAATAAAATAGTAGCGTGCATTTAAATGGCACATTTTTTTTTATAGCCGTTGAACTGCTTTGGCATAACATCTTAAGGGACAATACTGCCTCAATTTATTAGGACAAACATCAGCCTCATGTCACAGATTACCCATGACTTCCTCAAGGTCACGCAAGTAACTGCTGAAGAACCAGGAACAGGACCTAATTACACTGGCTCCTAGGTCTAGGGGCCCATTTATGTCTCATTATTAAGCCAGGTCCTGCTACTCTGGGAAGAGAAAGAAACATTTCCCTGTATGCTCTTGCCAGGACTAAAGTACACAGAAAAGCCAGTCACCAGAAAAAGAAACCTTACAGGCTTTTTTCCCTTTAAGGCCACCTAACTTTCTGGAAGGAAACAGTAGTCACCAATTAGCACAGCTGAGTCAGGATAGATGCAGTTGTTAGAAATAATTACAGCAAGTTAATTACATCCAAGTGAGGCTGCAAAGAGGGGGCTAGTTGACCCAAGTTCCCTTCTCTGGCTGTGACTACATGATAGGGCTTTTCAAGGATGAGCTACATTTGTAGGCGGTCACGCACCCAAACTTTGTGTAGCCTTGTAGCTCAGTATTTACTGTACTTGTGGTAACACACATTGCTGTTGTTTGTTATAGGGCAGAGATTTTGCAAGAGCTCTGCAGGGCCTCAGGACTTAAGGCTTTGTCTGGGCTTGTCTTGGCCTGCCTGAGGCTTTGCTTTAGCCTGTTTAGCTGCAACAGCTATTTCGTAATGAACAGGTGACTCTTACACAATATTTTCTGGTTTTGCTTAGCTTTGTACAGTTGTGTGATATAACCATAGTTTCTATTTAGCTGAGAGTAAGGACTATTTATTTTATGTGGAATGAAGAATGTGGGACTCTAGCAAAATGATGTGGCATAAAGGACAATAAACATGGTATTATGGCAGAGGCCTCAGAAGGAAAGCTACTGCATGCACTGCAGAGGAGTACAGATCTGAGATGTCAATCTGAGATATCAATAGAGGGCTATAAACAATGCATCATTGGTCAATTGACTAATAGTTAAATAAAGGCAGACCTGACAACTGGGTAAAACTGGTTGTAGGAGTAACAAAGAGAAAGTGCCTGGTGTATATAAAATCTTATATAATGGTGTGAGGCCAGCTACCTTAGAATCCAGGTGGGCAGTAACAAGGTGAATATAAAGCAGAGAAGGGGTAGGTACTAAGAGATGTGTGTTACACTTGCACCTTTATCATTATTGAGACTTAATAGCATTCTTCTTTATTTTTTTCCCTATGATGATTAGGCCAAGATTAATAATTCAGTGATTGCAAGTTAAAGATTCAGTGACAATAACACTTGATTTTACTCCTAAGTTGTGTCTTTTTGGCTATACCAGGACTTTTCATAAAAAAGGGCATCCAAATGTCTTCTTAAACAGATTTTCATCACACATTGAGAATACTGAGCGAGAAACTGGTGGTGAAATAGCTCAGAACTTCATGTTTTCCTTAGTCACTTGTTTACAAGCAAATGAATTGCTTATTTGATCTGTAGGAGGTGAAACGATAAAATTCTGAAAAGGCATCCCTATGATTTAGTTGTTTCAGTCAAGTATGTATCTTTTACTCAGAATGTTTGCTATTACTACTTCAATAAGCTTTGGGAAAAGTTGTTTACATCACTTGTTTTTGTGGGAAAGGAAGGTGAATGGATCACTGGTTATTAAGAGAAAACCTGAGAAGTTGTTATTGATTCATCCATTGTATACTGTAAATATTTCATTCAGTTATTTAATGAAGCTGTATTCAAAATATAATTCATTGTATTTTGTTTTGCCTTATAGCATCAATAAAACTTGCAATAAAAGAAGATTTATTGTTATTTATAGGATATTATTTGAATCATATGGTTTTAAAATGAGGTTTGGCACAGGTACTGTGACTTTATTTTCCCTGAACAAGTATGAATATTAACATACCTTATCATAAAACAAGCCTCTAATTAAAAAAATGTTTTTATATGTAATTTACAACAATCTGCTGGATTTATTGGAATATGCCCTAATTTTCTAGTTCAGTTTAAAATATACTCCTTGAAATATCTTCTAGTACATCAGTCAAATTTGCTGATAATGAAACTTTCCTTTGATGAATTTTAATGACAAATTTGATTAATATAAAGAGATTCCATAACTGAAACTTTCCTTCTAATTCTGATAGTGCAGCTGTTGGCTATCAACTAATTTCCCATTAAGATCCAGCATGAAAATGGTATCACTGTGAAATAAATATTTTGAGTACCTGAATACTCTGAGAAGGAGAGTATTGGATTGATTTCTGATGTCAAACTTGCAAAGGTCTTGTAATGTGAGATCTTTTTTCCACATCAAATATTCTCCTTGCAAGCATCTTGAGTTTTGAGCTGCAGCTCAAATTTCTTCCCTGAATTGTGATACCTGGCTTGCAACTTTGTACTGCAGTACTGGGACTTAGTCCCAGAAAGTAGAGCAAGGAGTGATGGGAGATTTGGATTTACCAACAGCATATGACTTATTTGCAAATTGCAGTTATTTGGTAAATTAGCTTAAAACCCCACGAAGACTAAAAAACAAGGTGAGACTGACCAGCCATCCTCATTAGCTACTACTGATGCTGTATAGCAAAATTTCATTAAGAACTGTGTAGTGACAGGTCATACCAAAGTATCTTGCATGAAGTGACCAGTGTCTTTGCCTGCTTCTGCTCTACTTGTCTGATTGCCTGTGGAAATGGAATTTATAAGCTCTCACCTGACTCCCATGTGCTGCCAACTGGCATACAGAATGTCGCTGGAAATGAGGGCATCATTTGAGGAATTTCAGTTTATATTTCTCTCTCTCCCTCTGCTGCCCTGAAGTTTTATGTGGCCTGCAAACATCTTTGTGCCTGAAGAATATCTGTACAACATCTGGCATCTTGCTGAATGCAGAGATAAAAATATGAGCCCTTTACTGCTGAGCAGAGGTGACAACTTCATAGTAAAGTACTTATGCTGAGGATCCATGTGTGCCCTGTTGAAAAGAACTTTTGTATACTCCACATGTCTCAGCAATAACATCAAATTATTTCTGGATTTTTTTGCTGTAATTCCCATTTACTACAAAAAACCTACAGATGATCAAATAATGATACAAAATGTAATATAATAGAAGTATTGAAGCTATGCACAAGTTAAGAAAAAGTAGTTGAAGTGCTTTTTATTATCTTCCCTGCTGTTCTTGATGGCATCCTCTGTCGGATTATACCTTCCTCCCTCAAATATTGTCTGCCATGGTGTCATCCCTCGCTCTTGCTGAGCCACAGAACAGCTGTGTTGGTCAGACAGGAGCTCTACCTCCCTTCCCTAAAGGTCTGTCCACGCTTCAGCCTCATGTCACAAAGTCAAAGGAACTTCCTTCGGCATAATTGGTACTCACCGTAGTAGCAGCTGCCCTGTGACTCGCTTGAATCATGCTTGACAGCGCTTCTCAGGACTCACAGGGCACTTGAAGCCCTTACCTGGAGGCTATAAAAAACTTCATTGGAGCCTCTGGCCTGCTCCATAGTATTTTAGGGCAGTTACAGCTGCTGTGAGGGGTGCACAGGATGGGGGTTGTAACACATAACCATAGGGGTGTAGCTTTGAGCTAATGGAAAATCAGAGCCAAACCAACTGATCTTCTTGTTGCTGTGTAAAAGTTGGCATTGGCATTGTCTGAATCCCTTCTTCTACTAGCTGACTTAGCTCTTTAGATTCCTGTTCCACTTCCTCCTGTCCATGTCCCTCCCTCTGCCATTGTCAATATAAACAACCTCCATCCTGGCTCTTGTCAGTGATAGCAAGAGAGCTGCTCTTTTTGCACCGAGCAGATGCAGCAGGACTATAAGAAAAAAAGAGAAGGCTACCTCTTCTTTTTATTGAGTGCTCCATGACAGCCTAGAATTGACTAAATTGTTGCGTGCTGCTTGCTTGCTTGTGCATCTGTCTGGACGTATGTCTGGGTAAAATTTTTTCTGGTCTGCCTTGAAAATGACAATGGCTGGCAGCTTGTCTTTGTCTCAAAGAGAAGCTGCCTCCTCCTCCAGCATGTGCGTATTTTGTCAAGGAATGTGGGCCCCTGTACTTGCCTGCCTTGTGAATTACCTGAAACACACAGTCGATGGATAGTACCTGTCAGCACATTTCACTAGACAGCTCCAGAGGGGAAAAAAAGCGTTCAAATAATCATCTCTCTCCCCTGTGCATCAGGAAAGAGTGATAAAAAAATGGAGATAAAAGACCATTGAAGCCTTAGGACATTTCATCTCTTTTCCCTGGGGCAAATGCAGGTCTCTTTCCTATAGTAAACACATTTCAAGCTGTTCAGTTTTAAATTTATTTAGTGACAATACTTCTGAGGCTTCCCTGGAGAGGTTATTTTGTAATTTAATAGCCGCCACTGTTGGGGAATTTTTTTTTGTTCTAATTTACTAAGCACTCAGTGGTTTTCATCTTTAAAGCATATTACAGACCTTTAATAATCTGCAGACAGTTACTGAAAGGTAGCTAAGCCATCACCTCTTTCACCCTGAGCCTTTTTGTTAACAACTCTGCATGAACTCAATCCAACTTAATTCAAACATATATTTCTGCAGTTAAATCAGAATTTGTAGTATGGCTAAATGGCAGGTCAGGTACAGGGTTTTTTTTCTTTCTTGTATTTTCATTTTGAGTGTGTAACTTGCTCATCATTTCAGATGTATCCTAACATTTGTCCCTAATAATGTGTTTGTTTTGCCAGCTGCATCTCATTGTTTTTAGCTCTACCCCGAACAACAATTCTTCCTTCACCTGTTGAAGTGTTCAAAGTGTTCATGGATGATTTATCTGATGTCATCTTGTCTTTGCAGGGCTTAGCTTTTTCTTCTGGTGCTGTCATGCCTACCCTCCTTCTAGGCTACCTTCTGCACTGACATCAAACTCATCCAGAACCTCCAAGGGCCAGCTTGTGGTCACATCTGTGTTTCCTCTCTCCTTCCAGCAGCAAAAGCTACTTCATTGCCCAAAGCCACCAGAAAAATTAGTGCTATCTCTCCTTCATGCCCCTCTATGTAGAATGACAACTCCACTGCAGCTTGAAACAACCTCCGTGTCTAAGTTCCAGAGAAACTTCTCAGAAGGACACAGGTGTCAGGAGATGACACCAGTGGCCAATAATGTCCTTATGGGAGGAAAAGTGTACAAAGAGTCTCTCTTGTGGTCTGCCAGCAAATTGAATGCCTCTATTTGGCCCATTAGGGCTGGCCTGGGGTCCCGTTAAATTGCCCTTAGTGAGCCTGTGCCCTTGAATCCTCACCTGGGCTGCTGGGCTGTAGGTGAGTAGACTGAGGTGGGCGTTGATCTGCCCGGCTTGGTGCCTTCTGAGAGTCCCCTTGCATTCTGCATGAACATGGAGCCAATGCCAACATGGAATTTCAACCAGATTGGTCAGAACTAAATGTTTCAGGTCAGAAAGGCAGAGGGTGGCTGCTTGTGAGGGTCACATGGTGGCCCTGTTTCACCCTTTTGTCAGCTTAAACAGAGCCTCAGACAAAACATCTACTTCACTTGGTCCCTTTTGTTTGAGGGCATGTATATGTGGACTAGATTTTGACATGGAGATATGATAAATCAGCTCTTGACAGGGACAGTGGTCCTCTCTCTTCAACAGCAGTTAGAGAGCTGCGTGCTTTCAGGCGAGAATTGCGTGTGCCATGCCGGTGTGAATTGCCCTACATTTCTGCTACCTTGCAATGTGTACATGGCTAAAAATAGCACTGGCCTTTTAACCGTCACATGAAACACCCAGCACTTACCTGATAGTAGGCAAACATGGGCTCACAGAGCTAGGAAATTCAAGGAAGCAATCAAAAGGGCATTTGTCCACCTTGTTCTCCTGGTAATTCCCCTTGTGGATTGGGCTGTCATTTTAGATGTTGCAAGTGACTGTGTATTCAGCTGGCACCACTCCAGATGGCAAGTTCACCTGTTTTGCATTTAATAATCTTGTATTTCAGGGCAGTGTTTGAAACGGTTGCATCTTTAATAGTTAACTCCAGGACAGAGTTACATACTGACTCAAACCCAGTAAAAGCCTTAAAAAAGTATTTGCTATAGAACCTTGGCTTGTAATGTTCTAGTCTGCCTCCTCTTTTCACTTGGGTTAACGTGTACAATGCAGAGCCATATGTTACCCTGACACATCCGGCAGAGCAGATCAGAGTTCAGAGTGATGTTAAATTTCAGGTCAGCTAGAAAGCATAGTTTCAGTCACTGTCATAGGCACATCCAAGTCGAAGTCTGAAAGAAAAACCCTTTGTATATTTGTATATTACTAGATAAACTTTTCTGCTGAATGCCACATAACGAAATATTGCTCACCAGCTTACTGTCTGTAAAACTGGCATTTCAGTTTTGGGGTGATGATCTTGGATGAAGGCCTGTATCCTGCACAGCGTCACTGATAGCACGTGGCTTCCACTGGCACCTTCTCTGGGAAGTTTGGTCTCCCCTTCAGATTTGTCAGCCAAGACTAACACTGGCCTTCCTGAGCATCATAAGTCCTGAGCCAATACGTTCCCCTGGTGAAATCCCTAAGTTTTGCTACAGTACATGTTGTAAATAGATGGCCAGAAGCTATTCCATAGTCTAGGAGTGTGAATATCTGCCCTGGGTAAAAGATGCAGAGGGCAGTTTTGTTGAAAAGGTAGAAGTAAGTGGGGCAGCTGAAGGTACAGAAGCTGTACAAACTTGAAACGCACAGCTGGGTAGAGACCCTGTGGTGTGTGCAATATCAGGCATTTTAACCCTGTATTCCCTGGCTTGGAGCTCTCTGAACTCTTGCTTCCATCCTTAGTCTTTCCTACTCTCAAAGTCTGTGCAAGAAGACAAAAAGCCTTTTGGAGAAATTGATTTACTTCAGTTGTTTACATTAGCAAGCTTAAGAAAAGCAAAATTCCTGTAAGGAATATTAAAATGGTCAAAAAATTGGGGGTTTTTTTTGTGTTATTCTGATCCGGGGCAGGCAGAGTGTTTCTAGGGATATAAATCAAGACACTGGAAGTAACAGAAAATATATAGGCAGGTGATCATTCAATTAAAATGCATGGTATGTATAAAACATAGCAAAGCATTCTGTTAGTGTGCAGTGTCTCTGAATTTTATGATTAACTTTACAAACAGGAAAATTGCAGTTTTGAATTTCCACTAAAAGGTGCCAGAACCAGTGATTTTTCTGTTACTCTGTGGTGCAAGGCTAGAAGGAAGATAGATGAAATTTTGCTGTCTCAAGGGAGTTGACTTTGAATATGCTTGCAGAATACACAGTGCTAACAAACATCCCCCCAGGCTGTTTTGTCTTACTCTTACTCCCTGGGACTGGGTTAGGGATGTTTTTAAGAATGTATTTCCAAAGTATGCTTGCCCTGAGAAGAGCTGCTTTACTTTTTCTATACTTTAGTTTCCTTCCCTATGCTTGGCACTCCTGGGAGGCAATCAAAGGGTTGAAATCACCACTACTTGCATTGAGGTTAGCAGTATTTACAAGTACTGTTATAACTAAATTATCCAGTTAGCCTTCCAGGAAGACTAGAAAAGGCTTAAAAAATCTCCCTGACACACCAGCTGGGACTGTTGAACTTCACTGAAGGAAGCACTGCAGATGCTTGACTGGGTCATATCTATTTATCATGTCTGGTTTATCCTTTCCTAAGATAAACATCCTACACCAGTCAGTCTCTTTTCAAATAAAAGGGTGTCTATGCTTCCAGTTCTTCCTACTACCTCACCATGTGTTCTAACCTTTGTTCATAAAACCCAAAATGAGTTAACTTAGATATGGGTGGTATTAATCAGTGTTCAAACATGGACCATACCAAAGCTTGAAAATCATGAAGATAGATGTTTAAAAGGCTCAACACAAATGGATCAAAATGGACACTTTTGCTAATGGGGTGATAGCTAGTAAAGGATGAGCAGTAAAATTTCCATTTGCACAGCACAAAACAGGAATGTTTTCATGAATCTTCAGAACTTTTGTCCTCCACAACTATGGAGTACCAGGTAATAGATCTTGGATTTAGTATGAACCCTAAAAACAAGCCCAAAGAGCCTATCCCCTTTAGGATATGTCAAGGCTCAGAACATTTCTGTAGTATACAAAAAAGAGGCTCAATCAATACCCTGCAGAATGAACCTTGTCCCTAGAGAAAAAGGGACAGGGTTGCTCTGCCAGTGACTCTTGTCCTAATATCTGATTGTCTTTTTGCCTTCTCTCTGGCCAGGGAATTACCTACAAAGGGTCTGGAGAAAGAGGGAGGGACCAAAAACTCTAACACTTCTGGTACAAAGGGCCCCCAGATTTCATGTGCTAAGTGAGCATAGCAGGAGAACAGCAGAGATGAAGAGTATTGCCAACGTATTATATGAGGCATACAACTTCAAGCACTCTGTTAATAAGGTTGCTATTACATTTAGTAGTGCAGCTTAAATTTAAGGGCTAGATTTGCTAGGAAGGTCAGTATAAATAATTTAGAATAAATATTCTAAATAGAGGAGTCATGAGAAAAGTATTTAATAAGTTTTTTTAAACTACATAGTATTTTTATATTTGTTGCTATGCTAATCCCTCATAAACATGTTTTCATTAATATTGTTTTATATTGAATGCTAAGATTATTGCAAATGAAGGTCATAACAAAAGTTTTATAGCAGACAAAATTGCAAAGCAACCCTGCTAATTACTGCCAAACCCTTGCTGCACAGATGCCAAGAAAAACAGCTAGCAAGACTGCTGGAACAATGCCCTCACAATCTGCCCTCGCAAGTGGACTTCAGCATTGCATATATGGGCAACTGGAATGTCTGGGAGCTTCCCCATGGCTTGTGTGTAAGTAACTAGGCAGAAGTTTGAATGAGATGAGAGAAGAGTGAAATGACCCCACAGAGCACAATGCTGCCATGCTTCCAGTGGGCCTGGTTAGGATGGAGCATTTGCATCTCCAGAAAATGAGTGCCCTGTTCAGTGTAAACAGTTCTGTTTTCATGCATTTCAAGATCTTTGTATTCCTCAGCTTCAATAGTTATCAAATAACTCTTAATGAATTCTCTACAATTTCTCCATGCCTCACCCAGGATTGGAGGAGAGGCCCATTCTTCAGCAAGAAAATGCATTTCATTCCCTCATTACTAGGTGGTCTGATACAGACAGATATAGAAAGGTACACACCTTTTCTACATGGAGAAATTAGAGACACTTAAATAAACTATTAAAATCCATTTCGTTAGAGTAACACAACCCTTCCAGATGTATATAGACTAGTTAACACCTGGCTAATACTGATTTCTTCGATGTCAGTGATGGGATGAAACAGGTAGTTTCCTGTTTTGAAGGAGTAGTACATGTATGAATTCATTTTTCTAAACTGCATTGAAAATAGATCCTGTAATATAAATATATTATTCATGTGCCTTTTGCTGTGACAGTGAAAACCATGAAATTTTGCTGTAAGACCAAAGCTATAGTAGTTATAGAGCTTTTCAGCTTCTTAGGGGGAAAAAGGATGGATTTATTGTTTTAATAGCTATATAAACAGTAGAATGAGGTTCCTAGCATAGTACAGTTTACACATGGAAAAGTCTCAGTGTCATGTTGGTAAAGGCACAAGTCTTATGAGGAGTGGCTGAGGGAACTGGGATTGTTTAGCCTGGAGAAAAGGAGGCTCGGGGGGGGGACCTTATCAATCTCTACAACAGCCTGAAAGGAGGGTGTAGCAAGGTGGGAGTCGACCCCTACTCGCAAGTCACAAAAGATAGGACAATAGGTAACAGCAACCTCAAGCTGCTGCAGCAGACGTTAGACTGGATATTAGGAAAAATTTCTTCACCAGAAGGGTTGTCAAGGCTGTCCAAGGAGGTGGTAGAATCATCATCCCTGGAGGTAGTGGCACTGAGGGACATGGTTTTTTGGTGTACTTGGCAGTGCTGGATTAATGGTTGGACTCGATGATCTTAAAGGCCTTCTTCAACTTTAAACACTTTTATGGTTCTGTGGAAACTGGCTTTCAGCACTTGAACAGACTGAGGCATTCCTGAGATTAACATTCAATGTTTAAAATTAATTTAGCTGGTGCTAGTGATGTATAATAAATGCATAATCTCTGGTGAAACAGAGGCAGGTATGGAAGTTGCGAAGGAGCAAGTGCAGTGATTTCCTTTTGGGGTGTGCAGTGCTTCCATTCTTCCTCAGTCTGTGTGTGTGAGCCCATGGGACTCCGCTATTGGTGATTTTATGTACAAACTATTCCGCATCTCTAGTGTGGAGACAGAGAGGAACCTAGACAAGAAGTTCTTGGTGAAGGTAAAATATCATGGCCCTCTCCAAGTACAAGTGCTTTGCTTTGTCTCTGTAAATCTCCTCCTGCATTGATAGCTGCTGGCTTTTGCAGTTAGGTCACTTGCTGACCTTGGACAGGGGCATGATAACAGGGAAGTTAAATAGCCTGCCGGCAGTCAGAAAGCAGAATGTCTCATTCCCAGAAAGTTTCTGCTCTTCAGCTTCAAGAGTGTTTTTCAAAGGCAGTTGCCTTCCTGCCTTGGTAAGAGGTGTTCTTACTTGGATGTTTACGGTCCAGCAAAAGGGGTTTTCAATCTGTGCTCAGTCTGCTAGATCCTGCTGATGCTTTCTAGTGGCTCTGTGGCAAGTGGTGAGGAAAATCAAAGCTGTTTTCACTAGGCTGAACTGCACTGTATGGGAATCCTCAGTCTGCATGGAAAATGTTCAGTTCCACATATCTAGAAAAAAATTAAAAACTATTGCCTTGCGATTTTAATTTCTAAAATCAGGAATAATATTTCTTATGGGTACAGCTCTGCAGAGTGAATGTGTCTCTCAGCTACCTTGTAATGCCACATGAGGCTCAGTGCTAGACACCTATTTTTATGAATATTGACACCTTCAATATTAGATAGTTCAATCTTTGTATTTTAATATTTACAATATTTTTAGTAATGACTATCAGTTATATAATCTGATATTACAATCATATATTTATTAAAAATCCAATATCCTGGTGCCATTAAGTTCTGCATTCTCAGGGTTATAACTTTACCATGTCTTAGTACTGTGGTGCTGCAAATTTACTCTTCAAAGCAAAGAGCTTTCTGTGTATTTCTGAAGTATGGTCAGCAGACTTTAGTATCTCTATGAAATTTTGTTTTCTAAAGCTTGTGCAGTTCCTAATCTGAAGAGTTTAAACAGACCAGGATCCTTAGGAAGTAAATCTCTGGATGTTCTCACAGACAATGAGGTAAAGTTGGGTAATGCTCAGTTCTGTTGTTAATATGAAGATGTGTCAAGAGGGCAGTGATTAATTATTTTACCCCAAATACTGTGTTTAAGTTTTTTTCATTGAGTTGTGTAACAAAATCTCCTCCTACGAAGCAACACTACCTCAACATCCAGGAAGAGTGGACAGAGTAGTCAGTGAATGCAGTAAATGGCTTAATTACCATCAACACCGAAAGTATTTTTTAAAGTCTGGTAAAATTGTTTGGTTTATGGGTTGGTTTTTAAAAGTTGTCTCTGTCAGTAGAGATCAGAGTAAGAAAATGACTACAGACTGGCTTGAACCACAGAATCTGAAACTAAAACACAACCTTGAAAGTTTTGGTTGTTTATATTTAGGGCTCCACTTCATCCAGTTGTAGCAAGGGAGGGCAGACACCTGTTTGGATTTCCTGCCAGATTTCCTTAAATATGAGAACAGTTTTAACTCTGGGGGTTTGATTTGGGCCCATTTGCAGTTACAACAGTATGCAGCTGTGGAAGAGCAGTGACAGAAAGACGAGGGTTACAGGGAGGAGTAATTATTCGCATCTAGAGTGCAGGAATAGACAGGATGTTGGTAAGGTTGCTTAGCAGCTGTATTCCCACAGTCCAAGCTCTCCTGTGTCTCTACTGAGGATCTAATGTGCTTTCCATTAAAGTAAAGCTGTTGATGGTGTAGGAGAATACATTTAAAGAGAGAAGAGCTTACTGGACTTTTCTCCTAATTAAAGCGCAGTCACTGTCCACTTATTGCTATTTCTAATACTAAAACTGAAAGTGGAGCCAACCACATTAGCCTGCTTTTGAACCAGTGCTTGTTACAAGAGACTTATGCCCATCTCATTGCTCTCACTGGAAGTCTTTCAATCTCATAGCCTTGGTTGAAAGACTGATGGCCAGATCTGGGCTGCCACACAAACTGATGTGACTAGGTGCAAGATGCCTGGCAATCTCCACCTGAGCGAAGCACTTGCTGCTCTCTGTTGACCAATGCACCTCATGACTCCTTCTTGACAGGTAGCCTATAGGGATCCTGAGTAGAGATGTCTATGACAGATTCTGTCCCTGGCAGCCCATCCTATCCCTTCTGATTATGACTGCTGCTCCTTGTCTAGCGACTGTTCAACAGCCTGAGTTCACAGGTGCTGAGGTAAATGGCACTGATTTAAACTGCCAAGCTGTAATATGAAATGATGTATACCAGGAACTGTCTTAGAAACTGCAAAGGTGTCTGGGCAGCTGTGGGGCTGGAATATTTGCTGTCCATCCTGCAACAGCTGAATTTATGCGGCAGAATAGGAACATACAAGAAAGGAATAAAGCAGAGAACTGGGACAGATAGGTTTCAATCTCCCAATTTAAAGACATAGTTAGCAATACCAGCAGGAATTTTAGAGGTGGAAAGTCCTGTACCTCACACATAAACAGCATGTAGGCTGGGAGTAAGAAGAAAGGTAGTGGCGAAGCCAGTAGCAAAGTAAGGTTAAGTTATGTCTTCAGTTTTTCATGTGTGGTCTTTCAGGGTTCTGATACGTAATATTTTCCTCTTCATTTAAAATGAGCTTTGTTCCCATATTGTCACAGTGTACTTGTGCACATGGAACTTCAATAGGTATGGAGAAGTCACAGAAAGGCAGTAGGGAGGGATGAGCAGGTGAGGTTCATGCTCTTATTAATGACATTTACCTACATTACAATTCTAGCAATAACTGGGTTCTGGGGTGTATACAGCCGACAATGGTTCTCCAGGGGAAGTGGGTACAGCGCATCCACAGCCTCGATTGCTGCTCTGGATGTTGCATATCCTCTTGTGTAGCATCATATCTCAGTGTTCCTGTGCTGGCTGCACATCACCTGGGCTTTGCTTCTTTGTTTTCCCACACACTGCCCACCAGAGAGTAGGTCATACACACAAGAAAGTGACATGAGAAATGGTGCCACCTCTTTCTTCAAATATTAAGGAAAGCCAAGCAAGAGAACTACGCTCAAATCAAGTAGGATGTAATTGCTCCCTCTTGTACTTTTAGCTGTCTTGTCTTCCACTATTGCTTGTATAAACCGTGCTCTCCCCATCTTCCAAAAGTCATAAACTTTTCTTTTTTTCCCCCCTGTATTCCAGCCAAATATCTCTGTTTAGCCAGGTCACTCTTCTGAGCTGGTTTGTCTTCTGGCACATGGGAACAACCTGATCCTGCATCCTTAAGATTTCCTTCTTGAAGAAAGCCCAACCTTCCTGGGCTCCTTGGCTCTTCAGAGCTGACTCTCAAGGGACTCTGCCAACCAGTCTACTAAGCAAGCCAAAGTCTGCTCTCAGGATGACCAAGTCAGCAGTTCTGCTTACCACCCCCTCCTTACTTCTCTGATAATCATTTTGTGGTCACTATGCCAAAGACAGCCTCCAACCTTCACATCACCCACCAGTCCTTTGTTTATAGCTCTAGCACGGCACTTCCCCTGGTTAGCTCACTTACAAGCTGCATGAGGAATTCATCTTCCACACACTCCAGGAACCTCCTGGGCTGCTGCCTCTCTGTTCTATTGTATTTCCAGCAGACATCTGGTAAGCTGAACTCTCTTATGAACAAGGGCTAGTGATCCTGAAACTTCTCCCAGCTGCTTATAGAATATTTCATCTACCTCTTCATCCTGCCTGGGGGACTATAACAGACTCCCACCTGGATGTATGCCTTGTTCGCCTTTTCCCTGATTATCACCCATGAACATTCAACTCTCTTGTCTCCATCATTAAGCTCCAGACCATATAGACACTCACTAAACTACGGGGCCACCCCACCACCTCTCCTTCCTTGCCTATCCCTTCTGAAGAGTTTATAGCAATCCGTTGCAGCATTCCAGTTGTATGAGTCATTCCACCACCTTTTCTTGATGGCAACAATGTCACAATTTTCCTATTGCACAAGGTTTTAACAGAAGATATATCTTTTCCTACTTACCTCCTAGGGGCAAAGTGATCTCTGACATCAGTTGGCCATTGCTGACTTGCTTTCAAGATGCTTGCTCTGGTTTTGGGTTCATATTCAACGTCAAGATGTCTTTTTTTCATTCACTGTGTACACAAGTGCTTGTAAACAGCTTCAGCAGTTTTGCCATGTCTGGAGAATCTGCTACTACTCTGTTATGGGAAAAGCACCCACTTTTCATCAGTTGTAATTGTCAGGTTCCACTCCGATGTTGTTTTGACATTTCAATTTTTTTCTTGCTAAAGGAAAATATTCTCTTGTTTATTATCAGCTGTAGAGTCAAGGTTTTGCTGTTCACAGAAATAAATTACTCATTATCAATGCAATTCTTTTTTGACAAAGCCTGAGGAAAACAACTTGTAATGGAAATTAGTGATGGCTATTACTGAAGAGATGAACAAAACATTTCCTTTTTGTTATCTGTCCTATTAAAGGTTACCAAGAAATGTCAGGTGACAAAGTAGAAAAAGTAGATAAAAATCAAGTCATGTTTTAATCTTATTTAATCTCTCCTAATGATGAACCAGAAGAGACCTTAATTATGCAGTTACATGACTTAAATAGTCTTGCTATGGTAGATAATTCCATTTGGAACATGCCTTGAAAATCTTAGTGGACTTGTGCAGCTGATTCTAAAATAAATTTCTCATTTAATGCGTCCATACTGAGGAAGTGATATATCTCTGTTTGAAAATATGAAATTAATTTCTCAAGTAGTGGTAACACTGCTTGTTCGAGTTTAAAGTGATGTGTGCTTCAGAGGCTGTTTATGTATGGCCTCACGTTTTATTTAATTGGGAAAACAAAAGAAGAAAATTTTCATATGCCACTCAAAATAGAGTATGTTGCCCCAGCAGACTTACCAAAGAACATAGTGTTCTCAACAAAATGACATTTTGTAGGCAGGACACTTCACCAGTCTCTGGATTGCACTCACAACTTAGTCATTTCCATCTGAGTAATTAGGAAAAAGAGATATGACTTTATATAATTTTATTTTGAGCATGGCAGAACTGCAATTTGTTGCTTCAATACTGTCTCACTAGGAACCTTCTGTCTTTTGTGTATTATAGAGAGGATGGAAGTGCTAATGCTGGAAAATTTAAGCAAATATTTTGCTTCTCATTTTAGCTGTCTCTCCCAACACTGCTGAATATTTATCCATTTCTATCTTTGTAGCTTGAAATTACAGCAATTGTTTAGCAATTATTGAATTGTATTTCCTTTTTTACTAAAAAATCTTTTGCCATTTAATCTGTCTATATTGTACAAAAGGATCTTGGAATGCCAAGTATAAAGTGGAACTCAGAAATACAATGTTTAATAAATGCTAAAGTGCATAAGAAGTCACAGGATTTCAGCAGAAATACAGTAGGATACAATGAGAGGCTCATTTCCTCAGCTGCTTCTCACACTGTATTTTCTGTTTGTCCTGGAAGTCACTTGCAGTCAAATTACCTCCTCGTGCATAGGAATTTGTTAAAGAAAAAAAATTCTTTTCAAAAAATGTACTTTCAAAAATGTCCCTTGTTGATTGTACTCATAGGGAACCAAAAGATGCATCCTTCTGCAAATGTCCTCTATTTGATTTTTTGATGGTGGCAACACCTCAGACTTCCAGTGGATCCAGAACAATTCTTTAGTCTCCATTTTCTGGCATGTCAAAAAGATGGGTGAAAGTGCTGGATCAGAATGAAACCCTGCACCTTCTGTTTTATTATAGTAAACAATGCTAGGGAAAGGTCATAATCTGTACATACAGAATCATAGAATAATTTGGGTTGAAAGGGACCATTAAAGATCATCTAGTCCAAAGCCCTTGCAATTAGCAGGGACATCTTCAGCTAGATCAGGAAGTCATCACAGTTTAGTGAGAAGAATGGACGCAATATTATTCTTAGTTTTTCTTCCATGTGGTGTTTTTCCTCACTGTGCTAACTGCCTGCAGGTAAAAGAAGGCAATAGCATTGCAGGGAAAGCCAGTGAGATTAAAAGGCCACCACATTCCTGCTGTCATGAGGATGGTGCTTTGTCACCATATTTGCAATCACAAGTAAAGTGCTTCCTTGTTCCGTCTCTATTCAGTTATTCAACCCATTGAACAAACCAGCATGAGAGGCTGCACATCAGTATTCAAGGCACACCATGACGTGAGGAATCTGGAAGGGGGCCTTGGTTTGTTCCTTTTTAAATAGGATTGAAATTGCTAAGTGTCTAGTTCTCATAGAGCCCTTTTTGTCAAGGAGTCTCAAAGGATTTCACAAAATTAACCACATTTAGCCAGTGATAAACGTCTGGTGAAAGAAAAGTGAACGATTAGTGATCGGCAGAGCCAAGAATGGGTCCTGCTCTTGCTTTTTCCACTGGGCAGCACTGCCTCTCACAAACACCCCACGCACCATGTCTTGTTTCGCCGGAGCTGTGGGAAGGAGCCTGTTGCACCAAGGAGTGGGGCAGCAGGTGCTTTCTCAGGGGCTGTCGGCTGTGTGCCTGTGCCAGCCCCTCACCCTGCTGGGCTTTGCAGGTCTCCCAAAACTGCCCTGCAGGCTTTCTGCATACCCCAGCCGCCACCTCTGAGTTCCACATTATTAGCAGGATTGTGTTCAGAACCGTGGGAGGCAGCATTTCTTTTCCAAGACGGTGTGATGGATTTGTGGTGGGGGACCTGTGGTAGTTGGTGCTTGGCAAGTGCTGTGTGAGGCCGTGGGCCGGGCGACTCGGGGGAGCTGTTAATAGTCTCTGTTGAGAAGCTTATATTGCCTCAATAACATGGATCATTAATTTTGTTTTGTAATCATTAAAAAAATACCTTTGTTTGATGGACTGTTTGCAACAAAGTCAAAAGTAAGAAACTTTTCTTCTTTTTTAAGTAGCATTAACTATTAAATAAGTCACTAAGCTCTTAACTAATCTTTTTCATAATTTAAAGCTGATGGAATGATTCTATTTTTGTGTATACAAATTAGTATGCTGCTAAATCATTCTTTTGGGTTATCTTATTTCTGAATGCTCTATGTTTGTAGATGAGAACGCTGGAGCAATAAAACAATGCAAGCAAATAAAAGGAAGTGTTATAGGGATTTACCCAAGGCATTTATCCTGTCTAAATACCAGTTCCTAATGAACTTATGAGGAAATAAGTGGTATTTATTTCTGTTGCTAATATACATTATTGTCTCCCTTTTAAAAATGTTCACAACAATATAAGATGTCTTGTACTCAAATTCCATCTCTCTCTCTCTAAGGTCAGTATACAGTCTGTAGTTCTCTGCTCAGTGCCACTTTCACTTTGTTCCCTCCCCTAAAAATCAAACAGTAAAATAAGCAGCTTCCAGGGCGGGCTTTGATTCAGAAAGGATATAAGCAGTACACCATGCATAAAAAATTTAGTGGCCTAGGGATGGGTTAAATATAGGAGGTGTGTCTCTCTGGCTGTTTTCCCACCACTACCTGATGGAATGAGGGACCTAGATAGGCATTGGTGGATAACCTACATCCTTATTTTGTCTTAGATGCAGGTGGTTGTGCAAGAATCACCAACCTTAGCAGGATTTACAGCTCTTCTCAAGGGTCTGCAGCAGCAGCTCTGGTGCTTTGCCTGCAGAGGCAGGGCTAGAGCCCAGGCAGACGAACCAGAGCATCAAGGGCTTGCACCACAGTCTCCCCAACCTGACAGCTCCCAACAAGGCTCTGTAGAAAAAAAAAAGACTGTGCTTATTTTTGTGTCTGTTGCAAATGATAATTATTGTGTCCAAAGAAGCACAAATACCAGCTGCCTATTCCCAGTATGTCGCTCTTAGCAGGTATGAGTGCATGCCTCTCTGGAGACTCTCAGTGCTTCCCAACACAGGTACAGGTGCCTTTTTCATGCCCTTGTTCTCCATTAGGCTGACAACAACTGCACTACCACTGCTTCTCACCTGGATCTCAGCCTGTTCCATTTACTAAGGTCTTGCTTGTGCCAGATTTAAAGAATATCTTCCATGTGTATTGAGCACTGCATAGCTTTCTTGAAAGAGAACATCCTGCATTTAGGTAACTGGGGTTATTAATGCAGAAAATTGATTCCAGTTTATGTTCAGAGCCTTTTCTTGTTACGTTCATTAAAATCTCACAGTGGTGGATTTTTTCAGCAAAATCTTTGAGAGGCTTTTTATATCAAGTCGTAGAATGCTTTTTCCTATCAATATTATTAAGTATTCTTTGCTATCAACATAACTGCTGAAAGATTTTTAACCATACAAAGCCCTGATCAATACAGTTTCTAAATTTATTATGAGCCATAGAAAATTAATAACCAAAGTACAAGCAAGCAGTGCATTGTAAAATAGGAATTACAAAAACTGTTACTGTCTTAATAACCTGAAACTCTAAAAAAACCACCAGTAATGTTGTGGTGAACCTTAAGTACAGCCCTAGAGAATGCAAAATGTACTATTATAGATGGAAAATGTCTGAACAGAGACACTGCTGTTACAGGACAGGGATAAGTTTTCTTTGGCCTTTACTAAAGGCTCATGCATTCCTCACTGTGCACAAGCACATTGTGCAAGAAGCACAATGATGAGTAAAATCCATTCATCTCCTTTTGGCTCCCATTGGCTGTTCTGCTGCTGCTCTTAATTAGCTCTTTCCCAGTAGAGTCTGGTAATGTACAGTTTTTGAAGTGGTAAATGAAATCACAATCATAGAATTGCAGAATACTTTAAATCAGAAGTGGGTCTTTGAGTTCAACCTTCACTCAACATGGATCCAACTAAACCAAGTTGCCCTGGGCCTTGTCCAGTCAGGTTTTCCGTTTCTACAGGAAGGATTTTTTTCCTGTCTGGTTAGGATTTGCATGGGTTCATTGCCTCTTGCCTCATCACCATCTACCCCTGAGATGATTCAGGCTGTTTCCTCTGTTGAGCCTCTTAAGGGTGAACAAACCCAGTTTTCTGCCTCCCTTTCCATATGCTGAGCTCCAGTCCCCTTCACCAGACTAACATAAGACAGGCAGTGTGTAGTGAGCTTGATAATGCTATGAAGGAAGGATGTTAAACACTCCTGTGTAGCACTGAGAATGGAAGGAGAGGTGGAGAAGAACTTACCATTTCCAGGTTTCATAACAGCACCAAGTTGCACTGGAAGTTGACAGTTGTAGAAGTTGTTGAAATCAGGTAATGTGAGTGGCATGAATTCCTCTGGTCTGTCACACACAGCTGCCCCATGGTTCATTGGCACACACATTTCTCGCCAAAATTCACACAGGTTGCACAGCTGGGAAGACTCCCAACCCTCCTCTCTCTGCTCATCTTCCCTGCCAGGTTGTCTCAAGCAGCATGTCAAAACCCTCTGTTTTTTCATTCAAGGTAGCTGCAGATAAACATGCTGCTGGTACTTATCACTGCAGGGTATTTAGGAGGTTGAAATTGCTCTGCAAGTCTTTGAGCCTCTGCCTGCCAGCTCTCAGCCCCACTCATTCTCTGTTTACAGGAGACAGGATGACATCTTGATTCAAGGTGAGTGCTGCTCAGTGGCCTCAGGACTTCTGTGCAATGCTGGACATTTACTCCTGAAAGCAAACTCTGCTATCCTTGTTTGTGCATGGTAGCTGAACAGTTTTCCATAAGATGCAGTTGTCCTGTGAGAAGTATCCTCAGTTGCTCACAGGATAAGAGATGGGGTGATGACACCATGAATATTCGTGTTGTTTAGATTGATAATCACACTCCCATCTTTTGTTTTATATTTTTATTTTATATGTTATATTTTATCTATTTTTTTTTTAATTTAGGGACCGGTTGAATGAATACACATGATAATTCCAGTATCCAAAACATTTTTGGGATAAGCCATGTTACTGCTGTACTCCGAAGGGCAGGACCACTGTTGGAGGTAGTGCCCTTTTCCAGCTTAGAAACTCTGTGACATTCTACAGAGAACGAAGGGGCAAAAGGAGATGCTTCAATTGACTTGCTGTCAGTGCCTGCCAGTGCATGTAAGTGGCAGTGCAGGCTCTCTGTACTTGGTATCTTCACAGTTTCACCAGAAGAATTGCTCTTTTTATGTGGCCCAGGAATAGTTGTTTCAATTAGAGCATGTTGGCGGGCTTTGAGGTGTAAAAACTGACAATCAAAATGGAAGGATTATTTCCCTTTCATTCACCTTGTGTGGGCTTCAGTACATCTGAAACCTTAACAGGCACATTTTGATTGCTGTCTGTTCAAACTGAGAAATTTGCAGGCTTGCACTTCATGACCCAGTTGTGCATTTGTCCTTTCACAACCAGCAGAACTACAGCTGCTCTATGCCTGTGTGAAGCACATTCTTTCTGCACAGGGCACGTCTCTTAGCAGCTCGCTTGTGGGTGTGTGTACATAAAAAAAAAAAGGAATCACTTAAATGTGGAAAAAAAAGCATACTGATCTTGTTAAAGGAAAAAAAAATAGCAATTTTTTTTTCTCATTCTCCCTTAACTGTAACAGGTGTATAAAGGTGAGAAAGACATCACAGCAGGATGTTGGGATAGGACAGATACAGCTCCATGCTTTCCCTGAAAGTGCCTGTATGCACGCCAAGGCACTGTGTAGTCTAACAGCTTGTGAAAAATCAGTTGTGAAATCTCTGCTGTGACATCAGTGCCAGTGAAATAGGCAGCCCCCATTTTACAGCACAAATTGGATTAACTGGCCACTGAGATATAGGTGGATTGTTGCCTCTTTGAGTTCATCTCAGCAAACATTAGATACAAGGAAATCTGTGCAGTAGTTTACATAGATCTTCCTGTAAAATTTATATTGTTTTATGTTTCACACAGTTTCCAGTCTCCCCCAACTAAACCAGTTGCCTTGACTGTGGTATGTATACTGCTTAAGAGATAACGTTTTTCCTTATTCGATTAATGTAATTTCATTTCAGCTTCAGATTTTTAAACAAGTGTAATACATTGTGACAAAGTGCAGTGTTCTCTCAACATCTGGATGCTTTTGTACATTTCTTGACTCGTTATGATAGTTAATACCAATTTACCATGCTTCTGAGATTTTTACAGGTCATTTGCATTACTACGTTTCCTCCACTCAAATGAAGGAATTTTAAATCCTTATTCCCAGCTAGGGTTACAGGTGTGTTAAAGGGTTTTGTAAATATCAGGATGACTTTGGCTCATGGTGATCTCCCGAAGTTGCCATGTGTTCCCGTGGTTACTGTGTCCTGCAGACCCTTCCCACGGTCCCATCACAGTATCTGCCTTCCTTCTCCCAGCAGTGGGGCAACTCCAGCTGGCAGATGCGTGGGGCTGTGCCAAATCCTGCTGGGACTTTGTGCAGACTTAGACACTTGAATTTGCTCTGTTTGTCCTCTTAGATCTAAGCATGAAGACAGCACTCGAAATGCAGAAAGGTCACTGCTATTTGCAATTCCCTCTGAAACTAATTATTATTGCTGTTTTCATAGAATCATAGAATTGTTCAAGTTGGAAAAGACCTTTAAGGTCACGAAGTCAAACCATTAACTCAGCACTGCCAAGTCCACCGCAAAACTCTCTCTCAGTGCCACATCTACATGTCTTCTAAATACCTCCAGAGATGGTGATTACACCACTTCCCTGGGCAGCCTGTTTCAGTGCCTGCTCAGCCTTTCAGTGGAGAAATTTTTCCTACTATCCAATCTAAACCTCCCCTGGCACAGTTTGAGGCCATTTCCTCTTGTCCTGTTGCTTGTTACCTGGGAGAAGAAACTGATCCCCACCTCACTACAACCTACTTTCAGGTAGTTGTAGAGAATGATAAGGCCAGACTGAACAACCCCAGCTCCCTCAGCTGCTCCTCATAAGACTTGTGCTCCTGACCCTTCACCAGCTATGTTGCACTTCTCTGGACACGCTCTCTGAGAATGCTGTGGTAAATGGTGTCAAAAGCTTTTCAGGCAGAGAAAATCCACAAGCCTTTTCTCGTTCACTAAAGCAGGTCAATTTGTCATAGAAGGAGGTGAGCTCATTCAAGCAGGACCTGCCTTTTCAAACCCATGCTGGCTGGGCCTGATCCCTCGGTTGTCCTCTACATACTGTGTGATGGCACTCAAGGTTATCTGCTTCATGACTATTCCCTGCACCAAGGTCAAATTGACAGGCCTCTAGTTCCCCAAATCCTCATTCTGACCTTTCTTGTAGATGGATGTAATATTTACTAACCTTCAGTCCACTGGCACCTCCCTGGTTAACCAGGACTTCTGGTAAGTGATGGAAAGTGTCTTGATGAGTGCTTCTGGCAGGTCCCTCAGTACTCTTGAGCAGATCTTATCTTCTGTGCTCTGATAGGACCTCATTGCAATGCTCTTCCTTTCTTAAGCTTGGATAAAACCATAGAACATATATATTAATAGTTTTTTGTACCAAATGCATTGAGTCTGTGTTTTAAGCCATTTGGTTCTAGTGGAGACAGCTCTTGCACACAGGTATTGAACATTTCTTTCAGGAATAGTGCTTAGCAAACAGGCGAGTGTCTGAGCTTTACTGCTAAGTAGCTCAAGACAGATTCAGTCTTGTCCTGTGTAAAGGTCCAGAAAGCAGATAAATCATGAGAGAAATAGAGACAATAAATTCCTTGAAAACCTCATGAGGGCTCTTCTTTTCCAGGAAACATGGTGAGGTCACTTTTTCTTTATTGTGCTATTTCGACTGCTGTATGTCTGTGGTAAAATCTAGACTAGGCTATTAAACTCATCACTAAAAAGTAATGGCAAGGAAATACAATACAAATCCAAGAACTTCAGAAAATCATGTCTCCCTTTTCAAAGACTAGGCACATGCATTCATTTTCTGGAACATGTGCTGCTGGCACAGAAAGTGGATGAAGTGGACAAGGGCAAATTTTACCTTAGAGGCACTGATGTCCTGAAACAGGAGAGTAATGTTGGGTCTGTGAACTGTCCCATGATGCAGCATCTCTCCTCACTGACATGTGGCTGTGATCCTGAGATCAGCCTTCCAAAGGAAGAACTAGGCTTTGTGAATTGCTCTCTTAATGGCATTTGGGACTGTTGCTTTCCCCTTGCCTGGTGTTTACTAAAAACTATGTACAACATGTGCAGAGTTGTTGGATGACTACATATTCCTTGGCTTAAACATGTTCCTTATTTTTTGAAGTGTCCCCGTGGGTGATTACTTCTTCCTTTTTTATGATTCATCACCTCATCTTTTACGTAAGTAAAAGGCAGAGTGACTCAACTTTTTCACAGCCTTGATAATATATTGATTAAGTCTTGTTTTCAGAGCAGAGAGGTCCAGGGTCATAACAGAAACCAGAGAAAAATCTCCAAAATTCTTTTCTCTCCTTAAGCTATCCTTAGATTTCATTGAATTCCACATTTGCAGGAAGACTCACCAACATACTTTTGTGTTTCTGTTTTGACTATTAGATATATATGAATGTTATAACATGAATAAGGAAATTGCACTCAGAACAAAAATACAGGTGTGTTTTCTTGTAGCCAAGAAATACTTGCTGCACATGACCATTATACGTTTTATTGCAAGACGGATTTGAGGTACAGAAGAAGTCTTTTTAAAGTAAAATAATGTATTAGCTTTATCTGGATTTGCCCGATTGCTCCCAGGCAGACCCCTGACTAGTGCTCTGTGGAGATTTTCATGCAAATTTAACATCTTTGAAAAAGAAGGGTAATGAACTGTTATGAGATGTTTTGTACTGACAGGACAAGCACATTTAGCACTAAAGCTATTGCAGAGAGAAAGCTTCTGAGCCCCGTGGTAGAAATGCAAACAGAAGTTTTCCCCTGGAGCTTACCATACCGGCCAGGACTGAGTCACAGTCCTGGGGACTTTGGAGGGGAAGTGTCGGAGAACACTGTCTCAAAGGCTTCCAGAACAACCACGATGAACAGTTTATCAATACCACAAACGGACAATTACCTCAGAACTCACAAATTCATGTTTTATCCCTTTGAATTTGTATGCTGTATTGTGATTGGTTGCGGTTACCGGTTTCCCATTGGCTGTATATTCCCTACTTCCCATTGGCTGGCTGGTGATGCAATCCCAGCGTCATCATGTGAGGCTGGCCATGCCCTGACTATTCCCCTCCTTCCCTGTAAGCCCTTCCCCTCTTGCTGTGATCCGCCCCCAAACTCCTCCCACTTTCCAAGCTCCTCCCTGACCCTATATAAGTCCCATGCTCCCATGAATAAACAGTTCTAGCCTCATCCCATCATCGGCTAGGATCGTTTCCTTTCTTCCCCTCCTCCGGCGGCACGCGGCAGGGAAGATACTCACAAATAAACGTATCTGAGGGATGCACTAAGACTTTGCTGAGAATCTGCAGTGTGAAAACTGAATAGCCTGGTCAGAAAAAGATGAAGATCTGGGAATGTTTGAGATAAATAGTGCAAGCAGCTCCTCTGCAGGAAATTCTGAGTTATGTTTGCTGAAGACTGTTTCATCTTCATAACAATCCTATTTAAAATAAAATTGTATGTACTTGATCTCAACCATTGTAATGTAGAGGTATTCACAAAACTGTATCCTAAATGTCTCTGACTGTTTATGGATATATGTTCTACTGCATGTGAAACACAAAATTATACACTGGGATGAATTTATAGGGAGCTAAAGTCTGAAAAGAAATTACAGCTAGTATTATCTGAGTACTCTAACTTTTGTTAGCTAAAGAAGATCCATCACATATATCACCAAAAAAATAAAAGCAGTGCGGCATACCATCTTTGGGTCTTATTCACTTTGCACACAGCAGGATAGAGCTGTCAAAGTGATAATCATCTAACTTTGTGCCCAGATATTTTTTTCTGTATGTTTTGTTCTTTGAATTATTTTCTTTCATGGTCTGTGACTGGGGTAAAGATTCCAGTTAAATCCTGTCGATAAGGAAAGATTCCCCCTTGCATCTGAAAACATGTTTTGCAATTTATGATGTGAATGATAATATGATTTTGCATTTATCAGTAAAGATATGAGGACAGTCAGATGAAAGACATCTTGTAAACACTACCCTGGACTTCAGGAAAGAAGACTATGGTGTCTTCAAAGATATCCTTAGTAGAATGCCATAGGATAGAGACCTGGAGGATAGAGGGTACCAAGAGAACTGGATGATATTCAGGGATTGTTTTCTCCAGGCTGAAGAGCAAGGCATCCCTATAAAGAGGAAATCAGGGAAGAATGCCAACAGGCCTGCGTGGATGAACAAGTAGCTCCTGGACAAACTTAAACAAAAACAGGTAGCTTAGAGAGGATGAAAGCAGGAAAAGAAAGTCTGTGAGGAACAGAGAAATTGTCTGAACATCCAGGGAACAGCTTAAGAAAGCTAAAGCAGGTGTAAATCTGGCCGAGGAGAAGGGTTAAATACATCAGTGATAAAAGAAAGATTAGGGAAAATGTGGGTCCTTCTCAGGAAGGATATGGGAGACCTAGTTACCCAGAACATGGAAAATATCAAAGCACTCATGACTTTATTGCCTCAGTCTTCACCAGCAAGTGTTCCAGACACAGCACCTGAGTTGCAGAAGGTGATAACAGAAACTGTGAGAATGAAGAACTGCTCACTGGGGAAGAGTGTGTTTGAGAACATCTAAGGAATCTGAAGGTGAACAAGTCCATGGGACCTAATGAAATACATCTATGGGTCCTGAGGCAACTGGCCAAGAAAATGGCTAAGCCACTATTCATCAGATTTGAGAAGTCATGGCAGCGTGGTGAAGTTCTCACTGACTGGAAAAGTGGAAACATAACTCCCATTTTAACAAAGGGAAATAAGAGAGACTCAGGGAACTACAGGCAAGTCAGTGTCTGGCAAGATCATGGAGCAGATCCTCCTGGAAACTCTGCTAAGGCACATGGAAGATAAAGAGGTGATTGGCAACAGTCAGCATGGCTTCACTAAAAGCTTATCATACCTGACAAATTTAGTGGCTTTCTACAATGGGGTTACAGCAATGGTCGATGAGGAAAGGGCAACAGATACCATCTATCTGGACTAGTGCAAAGCATTAACACTGTCCTGCATGGCATCCTTGTCTCTACACTGAAGAGTCATGGATTTGATGGATGGATCACTCAGTGGATAAAAAGTTGGCTGGATGGTCACGCTCAAAGACTTGTGGTCAACAGCTTTATGACCAAGTGGAGAGCAATAAGTGGCAATGAGTGGCATTCATCAGGGATAGGTATTGGGACCAGCACTATTTAACATCTTTGTTGGTGGCATGGAGAGTGGGATTGAGTGCACCCTCAGCAAGTCTGACAATGGCACCAAGCTGTGTGGTGCAGTTGACACACTGGGATACCGTGCAGAGGGGCTTTGGCAGGTGTAAAGTAAGATACATGCAGGTATCCCCCAAAATGCCATGAAATTGGAAAGAATTCACAAAAGGTTTATTTCAGAGGCAAGGATGCTGAAAAGTTACAAAACCTGACAGTGCTGCAAGGCAGCACCAAGCTTCAGGGAGAGGCAGTTCCCACAGTCTTCCAGGGCTTTTTATCTTCTCTGTCCTCCCCCGCCCTCTCCAGCGCAAGGAGGCCCTGTACATGTCTGGAAATGTTATCTGTCCTGCATACCAGAGAGAGACTTTGCAGACAGAAACAGGCTTCTTAAGCCAAAAACGAGTTCTGGCTTCCTGTTACACATTCTTCCAAAAATGGTACCTATTCCCACAACAAGCCTGAGAGGTTGTAATAGCCCAGGCTCCAACCTACGAGCTCACTGAAGAGGTTTGCTTTAAAAATATACAAGGCTCCAAAGAGTTATTCACCAAATTTATTAAAAGAGTCTTCAGTTCTTTTAATACCTTAAGAGAAAGTGCAAAGAAGACATCACACATGTTTTCTCAGGGGGTCAAAAATAACATGCTTATAATGGTAAGCTTTAAAAAATAAGGGAACCTTGCAAAAGTTTAAAGGGCAACATTCAACCAAAATAAAGCATTCCACAAAGTGTTGACTTAGCACATGCTAACCCATACAACTGAGTAAAATCCAACCCATCCAGACTTAAGTTACCCAAAATTCTAAGAAAGGAGATTAGGAGAAGAGAAGAGAGAGGAAAATAGAGAATTGTAGCCACCACCTGGATTTCTGTGCGAGTCCATTTTCTACATGTCCAGAAGATAGGAATCGAACATATGGAGTGTATATATTGCTGCTTTTATTTCCTCTGGCCCTCCTGTGGCCACACCCCCCACCCCAGGTGGGACCTCTGGTGTGCTAGCAGATCTGGAGCTGTGACAGGGGTTCCACGGTGTGGTATGGGCAGTGCTTCTGGGCTGCTTTTGACTGACAACTGTCCCGGGGTTCCCCAAAGAAGCACCAATGGGCTGGGGTATGGGACAGGGAATCACCTCACCTTTCTAGAATTCAACTTGTCCCTTCCCTGCCTGCCTCAACCTGAGTTGGTTCGAGCCAATATTTCATAAAATAATCCAGTGTCTCACAGAGGTGACCCTGCACAAACCTCATGAAGTTCAATGAAGCCAAGTACAAGGTCCTGCACCTGGGTCAGGGCAATCCCAAGCACATGGCTGGCTGGGGAATGGATCAAGGCTAGCCCCAAGAAAGACTTGGAGGTGTTTGTGTACAAAAAGCTGGACATGACCCAGCAAAGTGCCCTTGCAGCCCGGAAAGCCAACTGTGTTCTGGGCTTCATTGAAAGTGGCATGGCCAGCAGGTTGAGGGATGTGGTTCTCTGCTCTGTTGAGACCCCACTGGGAGTACTGTGCCTAGGTTTGGAGACCCCAACAAAAGAAGGATGTGGAACAAGTCTAGAGAAGGGCCACTGACCACAAGACTGTACCACCTCTTCTATGAAGGCAGACTGAGAGAGTTGGCGTTGCTCAGCCTGGAGAAGAGAAGGCTTCAGGGAGACCTCGTAGCAGCCTTTCAGAGGGCTGGAAAGGAATTTTCACATGGGCATGTAGTGATAGGACAAGGAAGAATGCTGTTATGCTGAAGAAGGGTAGATGTAGATTAGATATTAGGAAGAAATTCTTTACTATAAGGGTGGTGAGACACTGGAACAGGTTTTGGGGTTTATATTCTTATTTTGCTGCTAGAAACAACATCATGGTGCAGAAGCAAGAAAACACTGTGGAACATTGTAGAACACCAGATGTCTCTGGATATCTGTAGGTCTTCAAATAGTTGGTCATGACAGTAAATTAAAAAGTACTGTTTCCTAAGATTCATCCACAGCTAAAATAATACAGTGGAAACTGGAGTTACTGCTAAAATAGATTAGTCATTTTTTTTTCAACCGAGAAAGCAATTAAAAGGTTCAGTGAAAAATGCATACTTTCTTTTGTGGTCAATGATTCCTCAAACAATTGAATGTCAAAATGCTTTTCATAGCTTCTTACTAAATAGTTGAAAGGGAAATCATTTACTGTATGACTATTTTAAAGACAACAATGAAGCTGGAGAAAAAGAATTAATATTTACTTCTACCCAATTGCTTTTCTCTCATTATGAAAGCTTCCCGTGGGCAACTCATCATTTGACCTTGAAAGCTTTGTATCATAGAATCATAAAATCATGGAACAGACTATCCTGAGCTGGAAGGGAACTTTAAAGGTCATCTAGTCCAACCCTCTGCAATGAGCATCAAAGTTTAATTGCTTTTCCTTGTCTACAAAAGGAGTTTTAGAATTACCAGTACCTCTATTTTGTTTTGTTAACACAAATACATAGAAATGTTGAAGCATGTCACATCTACACAGTCATCGAAAAGATCTGAAATTGCTTTTCACTGTGGAAGACAGTAATTTAAGAAAAGACTTCCTGGTTGACATTGAAAAAAATATAAAGTAATGTAACAGAAGTAAAAATGAAAATAATGAAGTACCTAAATATTATTTAAATTTATTTCACACTATATTCCAAATGTTTAAGATACATTGTTAAAAGGAGATATAACAAATCTCACATATCTCCAAATTTATGACTTAATCTGTTAAGCAAAGAATAATTTACTATGGTGGATTGATAATAGGAAACTAAGGACCTGTGAGGAGATTCAATCACTTTTTGGGAAAAAGAGAGAAAAAAAAAGCCAGTTCTGTGGGAAATCAGAGCAGGCAGAGAAAGAGGATTGTGTGGTGTCTTGAGGTTGAGGAGAGCATACAAACATGTGTTGCAAGACTTATCTTAGAAAAAGGCGCACGGTTTGATATTTGAAGAATAGCTGTCTCAGTATCAATAGGTTCACCAAGACCATAACACTTCTACAGATTTCATCCTTCTGCAACAGCAGAAAAATTAGTTTTCTTGTGTAAACAGAAGATCACACACTGCAGAAATCGGCTTCATAATGTTTCTGAGGCTGGTGTTTCAATTACACAATTTCACTTGTATGCATAAATGCTTTTATTAGCTGATTTAAGAAAGAAGAGACATTGAAATAAAGAATATTGTTAAAATTGATGTTAAGCACAGTTTTAAACAATGTCCATCCCAACTGAACCCTTTGTGTTGTGATTTCTATATTGTTTCTCCATCAACACTACCTTATTAGTGGGTGTCTTTTTGATGAAAGGAGTTGAAGAGAGTTAGATCTGAAGGCAGGGCATCCTTATATACTATCTAGGCAGATAAAACCCCAGTTTCATGTTATCTAACTTAAAAGACTTAATTCAGATATCCAGGTAGGCTCAGCCTAGGTCAATAGAGAGCTGAAGAGAGATGCCATGTACCATGGCTCATATTTTTTTTTAAATGGGTGGAGCATGAACTATTTATCAATATACTAAGAAGTTTATACACTTCTGTCTGTGAAACAAAGTTTGCTTAATATATATTAATCTATTACCATATATACCATATATATAAATATATATAACCACTATAACCATCTATATAACCATCAGTTTTTTCTTTTACTGGCAGGTAAAAAGTCCATCCAAACAGTTCATAAAATCACAGCATAGTAGGAAATGCTCTCATGAGGAGGTTTAAGTTGAAAAGCGGCTTTGTCCAAGAGTAAAGGACACATGCTTAAGCAGCCTCTCATCAGCCTGATTTCTAGATATGCAGGCAGTGTTTCAGAGGTGGGCATCCTCTTAAAAGCATTCTGATCTTGCACTCGTGTGGGCAAAACATCTGAGGAATAGCTGTTAGCATAGGATAAATGTCTGTTCCTTCTCAGAACATACATGCCTGTTTGTTCATGTCCTTACAGTAAATCAGCTTAGCATGATATTAAAAATTGAATGGCAAAAAGTTAAGAAGCAAGCTGAAACAGAGAACCCCAACTAAACCAGCTTTACTAGCAAACTGGAAGCACCCAACGAAACAAATATACACCAAACTGTGTCTCAGCAACAAAAGGAAATTAAGTTAGACAGCCTGTGCAGTTTTGTCAATGACTGCTTTCATGGCTGGCAGCAGCAGAAGACCATACTAGACATATGAGAGACCATCAATCAGTGGAAAAAAGAATCCTAGTCTCAGCACCATGCATTTCACAGAAGGGAAAACGACTAAGGTGTGCCTAAATGTTCTGCACTTGAAAGTAATATATTTCTAGAAATATATATTTTGTAGCACTTGATCTTGAGGCATCGCTAGCTGTTACATTCAGGTAATTTCCTTACCCTACTGGAGGGGATGCTGACGTTGCAACAGATTCAGTGAGAAAAGCTGGCTAATTTTTCAGAAAGAAATACTCTCTCCCACACAATACAGCTGAAAGCAGCAGTTGCACAGGGCTAGGAAGGGAACAAAGAGCTGCCAGAATCCAATAGCTGAGAAGTTGGACAGGAACCAAGGTCAGCATAGTGCAGATCCGTACTGTGATCCAGTACCAGATACTTCAGAGAATGGCACCAGAAAACAGCACATTACAAGTACTTTGCACTCAGAAACATCTCTTTCACTGGTGCTGTAAACTGCAAATCTGTGTGGTTAGGAATCCCCCTAGCCACAGAAACGGGGAGGGCTTCCAAATCATCTTGCCATTAGTTCATGATAATGCCAGGTATTCTTTGCCTAAATCCCACAAGTCTTCTTTCAAATTATTGCAAATTCTTGGCCACATATTCTAAACTTTCATGTTGCAGCACAAAACAAATCTTGCTGAAGTACCTATGGAGGGTTCAAGACACCATGCTTTTTTCTGAAGAACAGACTATTAAACTTTCAAAATGAAACTAAGCCTGAGACAGCATGTGTCAAGAAGGAAAGTAGTATTTTCTATGAAAAATTATATACTATCTTGGTAGTAGATACAGCCAATTCACAGGTGGCTGAAGAAGAGTCTACAGTTGTTTGATGTATTTGTTTTTGTTTGTTTTTGTGGTTTTTTTGGTGTGTTCTTTTTTGTTTGTTTGTTTGTTTGTGTGTCTTTTTTGTTTTCCCCATAGAGGTATTCTTGATATCTCTTACTAAGTTTGGAATATTTGTTTAGATTTTTTCTTCCATGACTTGTGCTGCACTGTGGATCTAGTCAGTGATAGCTGTGATGATATTTAGGGGAAACAGTTTATTTTTCTCATGTATTCAGTTTTGAAGTGTGCTGGTTTAAAGGTAAAAAAAAAAAACAGTGGAAGAAATGAACCCAGCTCAAGAGACATTACAAGTCAGAGCTGCAATTTACTAAAAAGATTACAATAAATAAAATGATACAGAGAAAAATTGATTTTAACCCACAAAGAACAAATGTATAACCCAGCACCCTGGGCCACAAAAAAAATGGTGTTTGTTAGCCTCTGTGCCGAGTACTGTGTGATTCCCCTGAGTACAAAGTAAAAGGAAAGGAAACCTGTTGGTGAGGATGATGGACACAGGTTGGTCAAGAGTGGCAGTCACAGTCCTGTTGAGGTCCTGGTCCTCCTCTGTATCCAACAGATAGCGGAAGTCCCAAACCCCAAAATTGTATATGCTCAGGCTCAGCTGGGAATGCCCAGTACCTCCCACAGGGCAAGGAGTTTCATAATGGGTGATTTATCTCTGTGAGTTCATGGGATATTTTTAGAATCATTGATGATCTAGGTGATTATAACTGCCTATTGTGCCAGTCCCTAATGGCCCATTACCAGAGATGATCCCTCAGGCTGAGTGTGAAGGTGCTGATGCCTCCCCGTAGGTGAGTTATCACACCTGAATCATTGGTGTGAAGACAGAAACATTCCTATGCCTCTCAGGGTTCTTTAACACCCAGCTCGTAGCCTGAGGGGTCAGGTGTGCCCTGGGCAGCTTCTGCAAATGATCCATTATTAACAGTCCATCAGAAATGGCACAGAGGGTGTAGAATACACAGGTTTGGTTACACTCACATAGTGATAAACTGGTCCTGGCTGTTGTAACTCGGACATGAAGGCACTTATTTTCTTACAAAGATGCTGGGTATGCAGGAACTTGTTCTACTGATGTTTGTGTTTTGTTTAGGCACATTATTTACCTTTTTGTTGTTAGGACTTTCATGGTACTATGAAGCAGACTTTTTTCTACCTTTTGGACTTTTCAGATGTATGTACAAAACCAGACAAACATAATAAATGTACAATGCAAATTACATACATACATTGTATGATGCATATGTATAATGTGCATAATATTTCCAAAAGAAAGTGTACCACACATTTAAACAATGGTTTTCTGTGCTTTCTAATTTCATTTAGTCTTTATTCAGCTTCAGGATATGTGATTGACGAGCCTTGCATTAAAGGCAATCGTGCTGCATCCTGCCAGCAGCAGAAGCCATTCAATATGCTCTGAATTTGGTGGGAATTTAGAACCTGAAGCACCTTGCAAGAATGAGCTATAGTCATCACCTACTGACAATTCAAGCCACCAACCCACAAACCAGAAGAGGCCCTCTGGCTCTGCACAAATTGATGTGAAAATCTATAACACTTCTAGTGATGGGTCAGTACAGATCTGTGCTTTATGGAGATCAGAACTGAACAGTGTCTAGTGCTATATCTATATTGGCTTTTGTGGCTGGGACTGAGATGAGGCTTGAGTTCATGGAGACAAGGGGTTTGAGTCGTTTGCATTTTTATTGCCCCTGTGGGAAGTTCAGGGGAGCCTGGAAAGCTGCTTGGGCTCAGTCCAAGCTGTACATGCTATTCAAGTCAGCTCATAGGAAAGTGCACTTGGATCAACAGGATGGTGTAGTTGTAACTTCACCTGTTTCATGTTGCACCACACCTGCAATCTGTGGGGATCATAGAAACATAGAGTATCCTGAATTTTAAGGAACCCACAAAGATCACACAGTCCAACCCCTGGCCCTGCACAGGACAACCCCAAGAGTCACACCATGTGCCTGAGAGGATTTTTCAAACACTTGAACTCTTTTAGGCTTGGTGCTGTGACCTCTTCCCAGGGCAGTCTCTTCCAGTGCCCAACCACCCTCTGGGCGAAGAAAATTTTCCTTATATCCAACCTAACCCTTCTCTGACACAACTTCAGGCCATTTCCTCTGGTCCTGTCACTGGTCACCACAGAGAAGAGATCGTTGCCTGCCCCTTGTCTTCCTTTCATGAGGAAGCTCCAGACCATTATGAGCTCTCCCCTCAGTTTCCTTTTCTTCAGACTGAACAAATCAAGTGAACTCGGCTGAACCTCATACGGCTTCCCCTCTTCATCATCCTCGTGGCCTTCCTTTGGGTGCTCTCTAATATATTAATGTCGTCCTTATATTGTGTCACCCAAAACTGCACACATCACTTGAAGTGAGTCTGCACCAGAGTGGGGCAATCACCTCACTTGACTGCCTGGCAATACCCTGATGCAACCCAGGACACAGTTGCTTAAGTATTTGCATTCGCCAGAAAAATCAGGCAGGCTATTGAATAATTTTCTTCTTTCAGTTTCATAATTCAGTGGTTCTGGTTTTGAAATAGATCAAATACATTCCCTGCTGTGTGATGTGCAATGATGAAGTGGTGAGGCAACCCAGAGGTGAGCAGCCCTGTGTTGCAGGGCCAGCCGAGGTACGACCATCACTGTGGTGAGTGGAAAAGCTCTAATTCAGTCTGGTGTCTGGTCTTCAGTGTGGGGTTTTTTTCCTTGAGTCATGTGTGGAGATCACTGCTTTAGAAGTTAGCTTAATTCTCTGGGAAGTGGAAGTGCTTTCATGGCCTGTGTTGCCACACCACAGGGAACACAAGTTTGGCAAGATGAGATTGACTGAATATGATGCAGTGAAAAAAGAGACTGGCAGTACTTGAGGGAGATGGAGAGATGATCAGCAAGCTCCATGGTGGATGTGGTACGAGATACAGAATGATGCGGTCTTTCAGGTCCTGTATCAATTTTCCTGAAATTGCCTCAGTTGTTACAATGGGAGCCTTTTAACTGTGCACCTCAATTAACTGTCATACCATTCCAGAGAGGAAATATGTTTCTTTTGAACTCAGAAGAAAATTCCTTGTAAGTGTGAAATGCTGATCAATGATGCCATCTGAAGTCTGAAAGTCAGAGGATATGTGCTCCTCTCTGCTGCCTGGCACAAGATGGTCATGTTGGGAAGGGGCAAGGTGCTTACACTGGAGCTTCCCTCCTCCTCCTCCTCTGTTTCATGAGCATTCAGCATGTCATCTATGGTGGGGTGCCTTCATGACCTCTCAGACAGGAGTGCAACCCATTGCAGAGGGAAGAAGGGACAAGCTGAGGAGCATGGCACTGCCTGGCTAGAGCACATTGCCTCTTCACCTGTACTGGTGGCCTGGCACTGCTTGGGGCTGTCCTCAAAGGTGCTCTTGTGCTCCCACTCTGTTGCTGGCGTCAGGAGGGGAAGTCCAGGACAGTGCCCTAAACCATCTCTGTCTCTGTGAAGACTCCTCTAATTTCATCAACTCAGACCTCCAATGATAACACCCCTCAGTGCTTCTCAAGACCCCAGGACAGCCATACCTCCTGCACTGCAGAGGCTTCTCTTCTTTTTTCTTATGGTAAATTGCTGACATAGGAAATGCTGAATAATTCACTGGATTGTCTGCAAACTTCATTAGAAATTAAAGATTAGCTAATTCCACATAATTTTGGCTTTGTTTCAGAATCTGGCCAAGCTGCAGCAAGAGAGCGAGCAGGTGCCTGGTGCTGTGGTGGGATTTGGATCAGGATGGTGGGCACCTGCAGGAAGGACTGTGCATGCTGGCCATGTGCTCCATTGTGCTGCTGTAGTGGCCTGTGGGTGTGCATCAAGCCAACAATGGAAATACTCTCAATTAAAAATGAAACCATCTTCCTCCAATGCAGACAGTTTCCCATCCCCTGTCTTTTCACAGTTCCAGTTTATAGTGTGGTCCCACTGACACTGCACCACAACTGAGAAAACTCAGTTGCAGCACATAAGTGGGAAGGGGTAGAAACTTCCTAAGTCCGGAGTTTTTTTGTGCATGTTTTTGTTTGTTTGTTTGTTTGTTTGTTTTTTTTGGTCACAGAACTGTATGTGCCCTCTATTACTTCAAGCAGGGGAACAGGTCAGTGTCAAACACTACAGTTACAGCAGGTCTCCTCTCCTATACCTTGCACAACAACTGACTTCAATGTCATGGGAGTATTTATTACTAGGGTAGTGTGTGTGGTTGAACTGATTATATAAGGGCGAATCAAATGAAAATCAGACCTAAAGTTACCTCCTCCCTCTTGCTGACACCTTGCTCAGAAAATTTGGAGTTTAGATTTTTTTTACACATCTTGAAAAACTGAAGATTGGTAAAATCCTCCACCCTGAACTAGAGAGGTGCAACTGTCTTTGGTGCTTCATCTTCTTTTCTGTGCAAAGCCAGAGCAGTTTGCAAATACATGTTAATGTTTATTCTCTCTAATGAAGAACAGATAGCCTACATTTCTACATTTCCAATGGCGAGAATAAGCCCAAATATATCAAGGAGAAATTATCCATCTAGAAAACTGCTGGCCCAGACATGGTAGGATAGGAAATGGAGCTAGGGAAGACTAGTTACAATATCAGCCTTGGGTTGAAGACAGAGAATTGTCTTTCAGACAGTGACTTGTGGCCCATAAAGGCATGGTTCATCATAATGAACTTGACTAGTGTCTGTTTATTTCCAGGGGATAGTATGAGTTAATGAAACAGTAAAAAAATTTCTAAGTGCTTTTCCAGCACATTTTCCTTTACCAGGAGTCCTTGCAGTTGACAGAGATGTTTGCAATGGGTGAGGCCAATTTCTCGGACTGTGGTTAGTGAAGGACATGGCTCGCAAGATTCTGTCTGCCTTGAGCTGCAGCTCTGGCTGTGGGGAGCCTGAGGATGTGAAGTTGCTGATTAATGAGATTTTCAGCAGGAGATGCATTTCCAGCACAGATTTTTTTGAAAATCCCCAACATTTATTTATTCATTCCTTTACTATGTGATAATGTATGCAGTTAACGTTGTACTTCAAAAGCATTTTCATGCTTTAAGGGAGAGGTGTCAAATAACGCTGTAGAGAGGTGTTTTTCTGTCTGTCTGTACTGTATTTATTTTTATTTTTAAGTTACTTTTTGTGGGGATTTTTTTTTTTTCAGTAGTCCAAGATACTCTTGAAATGGATGTTTCAGAACTGTGAGATCTGTTGCTACATATTTGTGTCTTTGGAGATTATTTGTCTGAATCATTCTTCTCTAGTCAAAAGCTGAAAAGAAAGTCTCACCAACAGCAAAATGAGTAGTGACCTGAGGTAACCTCTGCAGGTGGAGTGGCTCAGGGTTTAGCACACTCCAAAGAGATTCTGGGGAAGAGGGATTACATGTGATGATGGTAGTGCTGTCATGAGGAGCATGTAGTAAGTTTTTTGTTATACCATGAGCATCACACAGTAATCTCTGTTCCTCAGAAAAGTTGTCCCTTTCTATGCTGTCATCTAACAAATGCCCACGGGGACACTGTTACTTAATACTGATTGTCTGTGAGAGGGACCACAGGATATGAGCACTGTGGAAACCTGCAAAGGATCTATGAGGCAGGTAGTTATTTCTTCTGTCCTTTTATGCTGGTGCTGTGTCTGTGCCGTGTCTGACTCCTGTACCATTCTCACCACTGCAAAGTTTTCCCTCAGCTGTTCCCTGGGTCTTCTATTCTGAAAGTTAAATCCATTTGTTCTTTGTCCAGCACAATGCAGATTTGGAGAAAAGACTGTTCTCCTTCACTTTGCAGCATCCTTTTACATACTTGAGAGGTGTATTATATTTCTCCCAGCCTTCTCTTTAGGCTAACCAATCCCATTTCATTCAGTTTTTTGTCATATGACATGCTTTATAGATCTCTGATCATTTTTGTTGCTCTGCCTTCCACCTTCTCCTGAATCACAGTGCCCATGAACTTCTGCATCCTCAGGCTACAGTTCTGTTTTTGTAATCAAGCAAGGTGATGTCTTTTTTGCAGCAGAAAGGATGCTCTTGATTCAATTTTAGTTCTTGCTCTGCACTAATCCTAGTATCACTCCAGTACAGTGACTGTGTAGCTGATGGTTTTCCATTTTGTATTTGCTAATGGTCATTCCTGACTGAGTACAGCAACTTGCATTTGCCTTCAGAGAGGAGCTTTGTTTTTTAAAAAATGCATTTCAATTTGTCAGAAAGCTCTGAGCTTTGTCCTCTGCTGCTATGTTACTGAGGAAGAGTGTCATGTTTAACCTTTCTGAAAATCAATTAATATGTTTGTCAGTGTACTTTGTGTATTTGGGAGACACTTCCCTTTCCCACTGGGAGAGGAGCTGACTACTTGTGCCCTTCCCAGCTGTGAGGTTCTTTGATAGTGCTGAGGTGCTCTGGGAGTCTGCAGTGTACCACATGGTATCTATTCACAAACTGCAGGCTGTGCTGTGTGTCATTAGTAGTCACCATGCTACTCACTAACCATAATGTCTTGCAACAGCCAGCAACTTTACAGTCAAAAGATAGAAGTAAGCATCCTCCAGACAGTGGGAGACAATGAATGTTACACTGATTTATGTTGCATATAAATCAGATCAGCTTAATCATCTCTGAAAGTGCCTGTCCCTTGGAACTGTCTTAACATGGAGCATTGGATGACATAGGTGTGGCACAGATGAATCCTAGCCTGTCTTTTTGGTGGTGATTTTACTCAGTGGAGTGAAAAAGGCTCATGAAAAACTTCATTTTCCAGTGACCTCTGAAAAGGGCTCTGTTTCTGGTTGTATTACTATAGTTAATGTAATAAACTATCAGCTACGGGAAGTTACTGCCTTCTTTCAAATCTGTGACTACAGATTTAAAATCAATGCATCTGTTAGTTCTCTTTACTCTGAAAAAAATTATCTAATCAGTAGAACAACCACCAAAGTCTTTCTGTGAATTTCAGAGGAAACTCAGTCAGTAAGCAATAGGGTTTTTCAGCAGAGGAAGGGGCCATGTTCATACAAGGAGAGAAAATTGCTTCATGAGCAACATTGTTTGGTTCTTTGATGCTTATTTGGTAAAACCAAGTTGCTGTTGTTGTTAATATTATTGTTCTGTGCATTTCTCTGGTGTGCATTCTGTACCTAGGAATGGAAATTAGTAACACCCTACTTCATGAACATTCTGATTTCAATGTAATGGCTCAATGTATATAGAATAATCTAAATATTTTATATGTGTGTGTGTTATGTATCTCTCTCCTCTATTTAGACTTTCTTAGCATCTGTAGCATTGTGTTGGAGTAATCCTGCTGGGAAATGCTCAGGCCCTGCCTTGCTGACAGTATATATCTTGCCTTGGTACTACACTTACTATTGGCTGACCACAGCAGCAGTAAGCCTTCCACCCAACATGATTCACTAGAGAGTCTTGTTTTCCTTTTGCAATCTGTTCCTCAGGAGCCCAGAAGCTGCAAAGAGAGATGCTTTGGTTTTCTTTTTGTTAGAGCATTGTGCCTGCCATGTTCACAGCAGTAAATATCAGCAGATTTCCAGACCTGTCTATATTGTTTCCAGTCCTCATGCTACTGGGAGATGTGAGACCCTGTGGAACAACAGAAATGAAAATGTTTATTTGTAAAAGTCACAAAGCTATGTAAAAATAAAAAGTTTTTTAAACGGAATAACTGACTAATTTGAGAACAGAAAAAAATCTCCATAGGCTAGCTAAAATTGTTCCCAAGAACTACTAATGTTATTATATTTTTCTTTGCTTTGTAGAGAGCTTAAAGACTCTATGACACAAGGTACTCTGTAATACTAGGCGTTGCCATTGATTTCTACAGGGATGATGCATCAGTTAGCAAAACTTCATCCATCAAAGCTATAAGATATTTGAAGCTATTGTATATGAAGTGTAAAGACTTGAATCTATTTGTTATCCAGTTCTTTCAGAATGGCTGCAAAATCCTCTTTGACCTTGAAAACCCCTGAGTTTGGGTTTTCAACTGAAGCTGTCAGTAAGAAGTTTGGGGAATATGCGGGTGGGATAGCAGTCCATGTGAAAGCTTGCACTGTTCAGATCCCGATGATAAGATCATTTCACCCCGAGAAAAAGAAGCCACTGGTATCTGACATCTTTGTTGTCATGTTAAGCAATGAGGGAGAACATCAGCCCATACAGGTGATTAACCTTTCCTACTCCCCAAGGGCTGGCTGCTCACAAGCAAGGTCAAAGGCAGATGGTGGCAGAGCCTGAGAAATCTGACCCTGTCACTACTTGAACTCTGTATGTTAGATAAATGTATATTTGGGAATTCAATGTTTTTTATACTTCACTGAAGTGTGCATGCTGCTCATGATCCTGGGCAACTGGCTCTAGGTGGCCCTGCTTGAGCAAGGAGGTTGGACTGAATGATTTCCAGAGGTTCCTTTCACCCTTAACTGTTCAGTGGTTATACTTGAAAACCATACAAGCTCCTTACCAATTTTTCCCTGAACTGAGGGGATTTTGATTCAATGTCTAATAACAGTTTCTTCTAGCATCAGCCTGGTATTATACCACACTTAGTATTTGTATGCTTGATGGTGTGCACCATGGGTAAGTGTCATGTTGCTTGTGGCACTGTGATTTTACTAAATGTGTGACAAATGCAGTGCAATATGAAATAGTGCAAACTACATAGTGCTTATCAGCTTAACAAGCTTTAACAAGCTAAAATGTATTCGATGATGTTCTTTTTGGTTTTTATCTGTGCTTGTTCATTTGCAAAATGCAATCATTTGCAATTGGCCTGCCTATTGTTAGTTCAAGTTGGTTTTGTTGAGTATTGAACTCAAATAATTTAAGAGTGTTATTCAATATGATGTTTATTATTTTCATATTAATGTGTTAGATGTCTTCATAGAGAGCTTTGTCTTAGTGACCATTACAGAGGAAGATCAGTTTCCAAACAAGCTGCAGTGCTGCAAGCTACATTTTCTGGGAAAAGACAGAAAAAACCATTTAGGAAAATATATAGCTTGTCAATCTGTGCTTTTTCTAGTTTATGATGTGAAAGGTCTTTCAAAGACTGAACACATTACATATCAGTTGGTATAAACAGGTCATGCTACATGCCATGAATTTTAGATTGTGTGTCATTTTCATTTATTTGTCTATATTTTGAATGCATCCCTGAAGTTTAAGCATGAAAAAAATGTAGTTGAAAAAGCCTAGCGGATTTATCACCCAGCAGGTATTTGGTGACAGCTCTTGCCGCAGGGATTATAGCTCTTCTCTTGTCACTTTCTCCTTCAGCACAGGCTACACAGCCTGGGAATTTAAAATGCCAGCTAATGAGGGATTAGAGGCATGTAATTTTTAGAACTCTTGTACTGTCAGGAGAAAAAATAATAGTAGGTTTCCTCTGTCATTCACACAAACCTGATCTAAATTAGCTGGAGAGACTGCTGTGAAGGACACTTCAGTTTAAAACTCTTATTTTCATGTCAGGCATGTGGCATTTCCTGGTCAACCTCTTTGCCTTCCATGAGGGATGACAAGACAAATACAATTCGAGAGGTGTCAGAGAGGATACTTGATTACTTTTTGGACTGTGGTCTAAGATGCACCACAAGGTGTGGTCTGTATATGCACCACTGACCTTATTAAATGTGGGCTTTTATCTCTCTCTGTGCAGAGGTCCTCTGTGGTAAGGACTGCAGACTTTGGTGTTCATGGTTCTAGATGATCCTAAAAAGGTCTGAGAGATGCACCTTGCCAAACAGAGAAGGAGACAGCAAAAAGCTGTGCAGAGTGAAACAGCTGTTTTTACCCACACTGCTGTGAAATCAGCTGTTCACATTTCCAGGATATGGGAGGGAGATGTATACTAATTGTGCTTCTGCTCTTGCAAAGAGTCTAAGGCCTATGCTATTTCTTGTGTGTTTTCACAGCGCTCTCTTTAGAGGACTGATGTTAGAAGTTATGAAGAGGTTTAGGTGTAGTAAGAGTTAAAATAGATAAAAGCATGACGATGTTATTTTAAAAGAGCTCATCTTGGTAAAGAAGAGTGTTTTTAGCAAAGGAGCAAAAAAAAAAGGTCTAGTAGCAGTGGCAAAGGGCGAACTACTTTGACCTTGAATTCATATATCATTCTTAATACCATGATTCAAGTAAGTAGGATAAATAACTCCATGCCCTTTGGACACAGACTGCTGTGCACAGCGGGTACTTTCCAGCAATGTGGATATTCTGTCCAATCTCCTCAGAAACACAGAGACTTTGGGCCAGTCTCAAACTCTCCTATAAACACAGTTGAGACTCCTTCTTTGGTATTCAGCTATTCTAGCTGACATTTGTACTAATCTATCTTTTTTAAAGTCTGTTCAGCTGGACTGCTGCCTACATCTGGAGTGAGGAAAGGAGTGCTCTGAACGGACAGATAAGCAAGCTCAGTCACCACAAGCAGAACCCTTTGACAACTTCAGCATTTTTGAGCACTTATTACTGGCAGTGACAATCACTTCTAATGTACTCCCTGCCTGTAGGTATTGATGTGTTTGTTCTGATTCTCAGTCTTTGTTTAGGGCTTATTACTGTGATCACTTTTTCTGTTGTAGGTTTGCACATCAGCAGTTTAATTACAAAGACAGTTCTGTCCTAAATGTCAGCTTGCTATATTTTTGCTGTCCCTGTAGCCATTACTGCCTTTGTACTGACTCACAGGCATGGTTTTATGCAGTAGACCTTGCTGTCAACCTTGATGTCAATATTATTTGTCCTTCTCACTTAAAATAGGAAAGAAAAATAAAACGACCTCCTGCTTTTCCTGTGATACAAAAATGTTTGTGTCATGTTTTTGTATGCACATTTACAGTTGTGTGTGAGGAAGATATATATTCATGAAAATGGGGGACATTTATTTTGATGAATGGCAGTATGTTGCTTAGTGACACATCAGGTCATACCACAGAGTCACTAAGGAACTAGGTGTGATCTGACAACATTATGAATCTTTTTTCAGGTGTTTACCGATTTCTTAGAAGTGCAAGTATTTTTTGCTCTGACCACTATTAATTAACTGTGAAATTCTATTTAAGGCTTTTATTTTCACTGGTTCTGTGTCTCAATTAGGCTCTTGAGTTTGTCATCACTGTTCTCATCTCACCTCAGATATCCCAGAAGGCAACACTCTCCATTGCTCCAAATGCAAATTACAGCTAAGTGAAAATAAAAATGTTCTTTTTTATCATGTTGGGTTTTGTGCCCTTCTAGCTTTCATCACTTACACTAAGCAGTGACAGTCATTCACTGTGTCAATTCACTTATCAAATTACAAAGGTATTTTTAGCTTGTGTCATGGTTTATTTGGTAGAAATCACTGTGCTTCCATGTGATCCAGACTGAAAAGGAACTACTGAATCAGTAGATGATGCAGGCAGCTAAACAAGTTACTCCTGTTATCCACTTGGTCATTCTTTCAAGCCATCTCTTCTAAAAAGTTAGAAGATATTTTTCTGATGTGAGCATTTTCCTCTTCATACAAGCAACAGGCCGCATACTTTTTGGAGTGTATGGTTGACTAGGGTGCTACTCAACCTTTCAGGTGTCCTCCTGCAGAAATGTCTAGTGACTCACAGGAGTGACTCCAATGCATAGCTATCAATTGGCTTGAAACCTTTTGAAAATGTGAAGTCTTTGATAGGAAAGCTAATATAGCACTAACTTGCTCAGAAATTTCCAGGTGTCTGCCTCTGCCTTCCTCTCTGCTGTCCTGAACATCAGGATGACAGCAGCGCTGTTGTTCTGTGATGGAAGGAGACCTGCATGTGGGGCACTTATGGAGCCCCATTGACTTTTTATCTTATGTGGCAGGGAAAAGTTGAGAAACAAAAGTGAATGTTTCATGTTTGGGGTCCTCTTGGGTTGCTTGGCCAGAATACACTCACTCATCTTAACTGAGGCCAAGAATAAGGTAAATATTAATTCCAGGTGGCATGCTGATGAACCATGCATAGAATAGGGATGTGGCTAAAAATAGAATTGCTGCCTTCCAGTAAAAAAAAGAGTTTAATAAAAGATTTGAAGGGCAGGAGTAACCATTAACTAAGCTGGCACTCTCCCAGCCTTTGCTTGCACAATTTCAATGTGGTGCAGTCTTGCTTCTGGTCAGGCTTTCTGAGCATTATTGGAGTATAAATGTCACTTAAATCAGTAAAAAAATCAGGCAGCTCTTGCCTGCTTAAAAGCAGAATCTGCTGTCCTAGAAGAAGACAGAAAAATTCACTTGAAACCAGGGCAATTTCATATTTCTTTCAAATGCGCAAGCACTGGCATTGCCCTCAAACGGTGCCATCTGTGTGTGTGATAGGCAGTATATTTGTATTAGTAGCTGCCAACATGATTTCAATGCTGTGGTCTATACTGCTTATCTTGAATACTCATGTGGGCTGCTATGTGAAGCTGGTCCAGATAAAGTGAGACTGCTGTGCCTTTGCCACATCTCCCCCACCTTCCTTTGCATGTGGGTCCTCTGCTGCAGGCTGTGAAGGTGGCAACTGCCCTGAGTGTAACTTTGGGGGTGGGGGAGCAGCAAGGACCAGGACCAGGCAGGGAATGCCACCAACTCTGATGGATGGCAAACCTGTCCTGCAGTCTCACTGACCCTGGTCTGAAAAGGTTAATAGTTGTAAGATGGTTGGTGTCATATCTTGCAGGGAACAATGTTGTGAATGCATCAAAGAGCACAGTGAGGCAGCACTCTCCACTTGGTCCCAGGGCAGTCACTCCTTCTGTGTCCTCCCTCATCCCTGCAACAACATTTCAGGAAAGCTCATTAGGATTTGACTTGCTCAGCGAAGCACAAGCAGACAGCTTCTCGCAGGGAGGCACCTTGTTTTATGGATCCCCTCCCTCTAAAAAACACTATCAATACAGAACTGCTTGTTTTGTCTTGTGTCTTTTACAAGATCATGTTAACTGCACCATACCTCTCTGGAAAAAAAAAGAACAGAAAAGAAATGTGTTCAGTACATAAACCTTGCTATGCAAAGTGCTGTAAATCTGAGGGTACGTGTATCTCCCCATGGATCAGCGGGGAAATCTAGTGCAACAATTCTCAACTTGTATACCCTCGCCTTTCTGCTTTACCCACCTTCTCTTCTTTTTAAACAATCAGAAGTGAAATTCTGACTAATTTTAAAACTCATGTTTTAAAATATCTCCTTAGACAGGCTTTGTCAGGGTCCATTTACCAAAGTCCTATGTTGTATACTTATCCCTTCTCAATTTAGCCACTGATTTCAAGAGTCTTCAAGGAAGTATAAACTCTTGGAATTTATATGGTGTAAAGTGATGCAATTTTTATGTGGTAGGAAGTTCTAAACTGTCCTATCATGGATTCATTTCTACATCCATCTTTAGAGTTCAGAATATACAACTCAGGGAGGGAGGGTGGGGAATCCAGACTGTGCTCTTTTACACCTCTAATAGCTCAGAAGGGATTGGATTGGACTGGTAGGGATTGCACTGGATGGAATTGAACTAGACTGGACTGTACACTGGATGAGATTGAGTGTACACATACATCTTAAAATAGTAGAATGTGTTCTAGAAAAGGAACAGAAATGCATCTGTGTTGGCTGTAATCCTGTTCAGTAGATGTCTGACTGACGGACTGATGGAGAATGCTTCCAGGTCATGACACACCAATAACGCACTTGGGAAGTGTGAAGAAAATTCTGTGTGCATTTCTGATTCCTAAGGCTTGCTGTCTACATTGATAATATTAAATCAGCGTCAGGCCACAGACTCCAGAATCTGTAATCACCCATCCTGCTGGGCACAGTCCTTACCTTTTGGCCAGGGCTGACTTGCACTGTCTTAGCCAGGTCCAGTTTTTAGTGTGGGCTGGGGATGATTCCCAGAAGGCTGCCTGCTGTAAATCTGAGGCCGTCATTGTTGAGGACAAGGGAGTGGTAGGGTGGCTGTGGGCTGCCCCAGGGCCAAGGAAAAGTCCTATGAACATTTAATTTGCTGGAATGAATGCAGTTATGGTGTTGGAAGCACACTTGGTTTCTTGGAATAATTTGCAGATTTGATGTAATCACCACTGTAGTTAACATTGGTTGCAAACTCCTTTGCGTTTTCTGGGTCTTGCACACTGAAAATTGCTGTCACAATCCATCTTTCAAGAGGGAGTACCACTTTTATGAGCTGATTGGGCCAGATACAACAACAGCTGTCATGAACGATAAGCCATCTGCCAAACTCCTTCTTGGACTTCAAGGAAGAAGTTGTTTCTAGAAGACTCTCCAGCACAGGTTTACACAAGGGGGTTTATTTCTTTTTGAACTGCCATGCAAGTTTTAATAAAATGTTCCTCCTGCAAGCAGCTTTCTGGCCAGGGGCACAAGTTTCTAGCATATACTTAAAAGAATCAGTGAGTGGAGTTTTATCACTTCTGGGGATTTGTAGTGAAGAGCATTGAAAAACATATAGGATGTAACAGCAGAAAAGAAAGAGATGGTCTATTTGGTTCAGTAGCAGAAAGAATTGCATGAATCTGGCTGTGTGTGCTTAAGAATAGACTGGTGCCTCTGTCTAAATTCACCCTGGAGCAAAGATTTTCCTCAGAACTTCAGATCTGGAGAGAGGTGGAAGAAATTGGGCAGATCAGCAAAGGACCATTACTTGATGAATAGGCAATAGTGGTTGCAACGTTTAAATTGTTTTAGCCATCACCTATCCATGAACTGGATGTGTTAGTCAGCCGACAACAGCTGTGTGCTGCCTATGGGCACTTCTTGTCCAGGTGTGAAAGCAACTCCCTCTGGGATTGTTAATTTGCAAAAGGTTTTCTATGAAATATATCACTGTGAATGACACATAGGGGTTTTGAGGAAAAAGTGTATTTTAATCCAATTTTTGTGTTGTATTTTTGTAAGTTCAAAACTCTTTTACATCTTTAGTGTCACAGCTTTTGCATGTGGTTATTAGCCTTTATCCTGGAGGAACAAGCCGATCAAGAGTCAGGCTGAAGTCCCAAAACGTTCTGCCCTGTGCTCAAATCTTTGTGAAAGCTAAATTGCCTCTCAGATGTATCACCTTACTGTTACAACTGCTAGGAAATACGTTTTCATTTCATTTCTGAGTCCTAATAGCTAATGGAGATTAATTGGATAAGACAGAAGCAATTAATTGAAACATCCAAGAATTCAGAGTTAGAGCAAGGATGTCAGTTGTAGCTGATAACATTTTGTGAAGTTGCAATAGGGTAAGACAAAGTTATACAAACTGAAAAATACATTCTTCTTGGAACAGCAGATAATTTTTTAAATCCACACACAACTGTAAAGTGACTTTTTGGTGTAACCCCTCAGGAGGGTTGACTTCCCATCTCGTGTGTGTGTGTAGACAACAATCCACAGCGATATGCATGCTGATCTTTAGTGGTAATTGCTGTTTCTATCAAGCCCAGAGCTGCTTTTGCTGCAACATTAAGCTTCCTAGGCTGTGCCCAACAAGCTGCCAAGGGTGAAAAGGTCTCAAAGGCTGGGAAGGCTCTGTCCCCACCCCTTGCCTTTAATAAAGAATGTGATGGGGGAATAGTGCTGAGAGATAGACAGGCTTCATGTCCTTCCCTGTGCACCAAACCTGGTTACGAAGAAATCCAGGGCTTTGGTCTGGGAAGAAGCAGCACTGCCTGTGATGTCCATATCTGTAATGCCTCTTCTTCCAGCCATGTCCCGGAGGAGAGGCTCTGGCACAGCAGTACTGCAGTGCTACTTGCGTCTCTTAATGTCTCCTGAAATTTGCCTGAAGGGCAAGATAGGTCCTGCCGGTGTGGCCCCCATGAGATGTATATGAAGGCCAGTTAATCTGCCTGATTAGCTTGATTGAGAGTTCGAGATTAGGAAAATCTCCAGTTGCAGGATAGTGTACTCTCATGACAGTGACTTCTTGGAGGGAGGAGGAAGCCATAAACCTCTAGAGTCTTGTTTCACTGTCAGTCTTGTTACTGTCTGGGTGAAATGAAACTGCATCAGTAACAACCGAAATGAATCTCTTTAAATCTGTGTCTGCTTTGTGGAGTTATGGGTACCTGTTGTGTTGAAACCCAGAGCATTTCAGTGACAGGAAGAGGGATGAAATCAGTCTCACTGATGGTAGCTTAGTTTGGGATAGCTGGTACATTTATTGCTCCCAGGTGTCTATGCATTCCCAGTTCATGGACCTCTGACTGCTCAGAAATCAGATCTAGAGCTCCTCAATTTGCTCTTTTAAGATAAATCACCATTGATTTTGGATGTCTTAGTCCATAAATTTGAATACTGAGAATCTGTTTTGGAAAAACTGTAAGACATCCATGTACATGGAGCCAATAATTTGACAGCCTTTCCAAGCTGAGCTGTACTTGCTTGGAAACTCAGAGTGCATCCCATCGGTCACTGTAATAGAAGACAGATACATAAAGGAAAGAAACATGAATGGCAAGGAATGGCAGTGAAATGTTAGTGGAGTAACCATATGTCTCTGGAGGTCTAAATTTAAATCTTGCTCTGGTTTCATCACAGACCTTATTTGTCTGTGCCACAAAATAGCTGACAAATACTGTCTAGCAAAGATCCAGAGTTGGAATAATAGAAGATTTGTAAGCTAAAAATCCTGAGTGCTGGAAAACCTCCTCTTCAATGCACACTTGACACTTGCTAATATTGGTACAGCAAATAAGCCATCACTGTGCCTCCATCACTCAAGGAAAATAAATGGAGACTAGAGTTAAAACCATGTCTTGCATGAATCAGTGGAAAACCCAAATCATCTCAAAGATAGAACAGGAGAAGGCAGTTTAGTCATGCAAGAATAGCTCATGTTTTAAGATAATTTTCAAGGTCTGACAGTAATTGATTTCCCCAATATTGGACAGAGGAGCCCTCTGTTAATGGATCTGAAAGGTCTGACAAAAGGAGCAATGTAGATTCTTCTCCCACCTGCATGCCTCTTGCTGGGAATGATTTGCTCTCTGTCACCTTTGAATGCTCATTTTTCACCCTATTTAATGAATATTTAGTTCTTGCAGTTCTGAAAGGGTATGAATTTGGTATGACAAAGGGAAGGGGAAAGTAGTTAAGGAAGTTTCTTCAGCAACCTGTATCTCCTACATATGTTCAGAAACTACTTGCTGTGCTGTACTGAGAGCTGTGAATTCCCATTGCTGCATTGTGGGAGGAAGAATTGGGAATTCATGGTTCTTTTCTCTCTTGGCCTCAATTTCAGATGGAACTGGTTTGTTCTTAGGTTGCATGGAGCTAACTGATGTCTATGGTAATGCCATGTATAGGCTATTTTTTCCTAGAGGATAGTGGGGAAAAAAGCCTATTGTGTATTAGGAACTCCTGACTTTCCAGATTTTTTAACATAACACATTTTTTTCTTGCAACTGCATGAGTGATTTTGTAAGTATGTAAATGAATCTCAAAACTCCAAAGTATACTTTAATTTGTAATCTAAAAGTAAATACTTACTGTAAAATGTGACAGTTTTGTATTTCTTCACAAATAGAACTCATTATATACTTTCTGTTTAAAAAACAGGTAAAAAATAATACAAAGCCCCAAGATTTCATCACATTGTTTACTTTATAAGCAATGCAATATTGGTAGTCAAACTATGCTCTACACAGCAAGCATCCACACGTCTCTCTTAAAGAAAGGGACATAGTGTCATGTTCGATTTTTGAACAGTATGGGAAGGGCTCACTGGTTTTCCGTGCCTACCTTCATATTCAGCTTATTTACTGATAACTGCTTTAGGATTTGGTTGAGATTAGAGAACACTTCAAATGTCAGACTGCTTTCCCAGAATTTAGCCCCAGTTGTGACTGGAAGTCTCAGTACAGTGGTATGCTCTGAAGGATTTCTTGCCCATCTCCTTGTAGGCAATGTTTGGCAGCATACACCAAAAACAGCTTTGTCATTTATGTCCTTGACATTATTGATTTCAGTCTTAGCTTTAAAATAGAACTGAAATACTGTGGAAGTATAAAGAGTTAGTAAGGCTTTTTTCCTCTCTGCTGGGTGAAAAGACTGTCTCCCAGTTTGAGCACGCACAGCCTAGTAGTCCCTTCTGAGGTCTAAAGTGGGTCTTGGGAGGTTAGGAGACCCCTGCATTCTTTATAAAGTCCTCTAAACACCTCAAGCTACATCATGGTAAAGTGTGTGGTGAAAAAAACTGCTCTTCATAGGTCCACAAAGAAAATGTAAACTAGCAAAATTGCTGAGAAAGGATGGGCTCATGGCAATGGCAGTACACTCCAGCATGGCAGTGTTGAGTTTTCTCCTCTTTTAGTAGGGACTTGAGTAAAAACACAGATAATTACCTGTGTAATTTATCATTGGTTACAAATTTAGCCTTCCAGTACCTAAAGGGGATCTACAGGAAAGCTGGAGAAGGACTTTTCACAAGGGCATTTAGTGACAAGACAAGGGGTAATGGCTTTACACTGAAAGAGAGCAGGTTTAGATTAGATACCAGGAAGAAATTCCCAATTCAAAGGGTGGTGAGGCACAGGAACAAGCTGCCCAGAGAAGTCATGGATGCCCCATACCTGGAAATGTTCAAGGCCAGGCTTGATCGGGCTTTAAGTCAGCTGGCCTAGTGGAAGTTGTTGCTGCCCATGGTGGAGGGTCAGAACTCGATGATCTCTAAGGTTTCTTCCAATCCAAGCCATTCTGTGATTCTATAAATTTCTGTAGCTTTCATAGGCTATAGTAACCTACATGCAAAATAGTACTGCTTTTCTTCTGGCCTTTGTTACACTGATGTAAGTTTAAAGCCTTCAGAGCTGGGACCATCTTTGTGATTTGTGTGTATGTGGAGTCTTATAAAGGGCTTACAGTCTCATGTGGGTTGCAGAGATATTGCTGTGCCACAAATATTTACCAGTTATTGACAATAATTATTTCTTCATTGAGATGCACCAAAACATGGCAAAGACTGTTTTGGGAAAGAAAAGCTTGCTATCAGTTGGCTGAATTCTTGGTACTGGCCTGCATAACAATGCAAAGTGGAATTATTTTGCTTTACATAATTGTTCTTGTAACTAAGGAAACTTCACAACAGCTGCTGACTTATTGTTAATTTTTTTGCTAGTTAAATTTTCTAGAAGAAACAAAGAAAGTAAGTTTGGGGAAACCAGAAGATCAAACTGGGCACATTAATTATTTTCCTCTCTTTTCTTTAAAACCGAGATACCCTGCATGCCTCAGCAAATTATTGTTGAACCATCTGAAGTATTAACATAAAAAGCTTTAATTGAAAATACATCTCCTGAGAATTTCAATTCTTTAGCTGTGGGCTCAGACCTCCAAGATTTTTACACATATTGCTGAGTGCTAGTGCACTGGGGCATACAATCTTCAGCAGTGGATGATGCAAGTAATTAATTATTATAAAAAGTACTCAGTTGTTGGATTCCCCTTCCCACTGAGCTCAGTAAAGCACCAAAGCAGATATGTTCTTGTCCCAAAGAGCCTTCTTCTTATTAGCATGAAATATGGGGAGAGAAAAAGATGCCAAAGCTGAGCAGAGCGATGAGGATAATTTTTTATGATAATCCTCACAGTGTCTTAATTCTCAAATATTTTTCCGGTTTTTCTTTTTTCTTAACTCTTGGGTTTTCTTAAAGTAATGAGTCTTATGTAATTGTACCAGCTTTCTCTCAGTATGCCTGCCTACAGTATCTCAAAGATACCATGTTTCTCAAAGTGTCAGAAATGAGAAAGTCTGAGAAGAGCAGAGAGTTAGTTTTTGTCTCATGTAAAGAGAAAGGCAGGAACAAGAGAGGCAACCTCAGCATGTAGCTGTTGGGAAATTTACTATAAAAATGTGTCTTGGAAAAGCTATACATATTTGGACTGGGTTTTTCAAAAGGAATCAACAATACATCTGGACATGGAAAAAAGAAAACTTTTTTAATAATTAAAAATTCACTGGCCTATTTTTTAGGTGTTATTTTATTTAAGCTCATAAAAATGGGGATCCAAATGGAGTAAAATTTTAAGGGCTGAGCTCTGAAAGTTTCAACAGGGTTCCCAGCAGGAGCTTCTGGGTTCAAACACTGTTGAAACCCCAGTTGTTCCAGATGACCAAATAGACACCGATCTGCTCTGAAAAGTCATTAAGATGACCAGACATCCTCATTCATCTGGAATGTTGGTCCTCATCCTTGCAGCCCAGAGACTTTTTTTCAGAGGCTGTTTTAAAGCAGATTTCTCCCATTTTCTTCCTCCATTCCTTAGGAGAAGAGCAAATGATAGACATATCTCCCTAATGGACATAACTGAAATTATCTTCACCAGAAAATCTGGATCAGGAAATATTTTAACAATGGGATTTTGATCTCAACCAGAGGTCTGAACCTCCAGTTGTAAGTGAGACTAAAGCTATGCCCTAGACGTCCCAATGATGTTTTTCTCTCTAATTCATGTACTGTAGAGGAATATTTTATGATGCCTGAAAAGATAACAGAAAGAGCAGTTGTCAGCCATCAAATGATGTTTTTTCTAATGAAGTTCCTCAGGAATCAATACTAGCCATGCATCTTAGAAAAGAATTTTATCACTATTCTGGAAGCAAACCACAAATAAAATTTCACAGATGAGTTGTAATGAGAGCAGGTCAGCCACTTTAAAAATGTGAAGTACTTGGTGACTGCAGGAAAGGACCACTAAAAATCTGTTTTATTCTAGAGAATTCAAGGCTTTGTAGCTAGAAATAGGAGCCATGAAAACTTTGTGGAAATCATCAAATAGCTAATAAGGAACAACACTCTGATGAAGAAGGCTAAAGCAATTAACAGACAGTGGACAGGAGTGGAAGAATGAGGAGGTGATTTCTGTTTTGCACGTGGCATTATCAAGACTTATATGGGAAGGCTGCATCCTCTTGGCAGTATTTTTAGAAGATCTGAAAAACTGGAAAGCTCCAGAAAGAAGCATGAGGAAAGGACTAAGGGTTTCGCCTAGGAGCTTCAGCAAGGGACAGTTTGGCTAGGGTGAAGGAAATGTTTTTTTTTTTTTTTTTTTTACTGTGATGGTAGGGGTAAAAATCTTGGAGGAAGTAGGTGGGTTTTTTTTGGTTGGTTGGTTGGTTTGGTTTTTTTTGCATTGCATTGGATACCTGTCAATGTTCTATCAAGTGGTAGGATTTAGGCATGATAGACATCTTCAGTCAAGTCCAGAGGCTGGGGCTGTGTGATCTGGGAGTCAAATCTGATTTCATCCTTCTTGTCTAATGCAGGTATGGATATTTGTAACACCCAGCTCTCACAGGACACTTTTTATCCACAGACCATCGAGCACTTTACAAACAATTTTTTTGTCAACTTTTCTGTTTCGTTTTCATAGAAATTGAAGTGCAGAAAAGTGACAGAGTTCTCTAGGGCCAGGTGTGGGAATAGAGCCCATACTCCCTCAACACCCCTGCCTTGAGCTGCTCACCTGCCTTCTATTCTCTCTGAGCAATATCATATCTGTTGCAGCAGCTTTCAGCTCAGTTATTATCAACTGACTATTTCAATTTTTAAAAATCAGTGTAGCTCAGCTGCCTATTGCAGATCAGTACTGGATCACAAATGATATACAGTACAAAATGGGTAACATCGGCAGTGTGTCAAAAGGAGGGTTTTCTCTGAAACCAGAAGCAAGCTGGACAGATCTTATTAGAAGGCAGCACCCAACACAAATGCCAAAGCTCTGATCCAAAGCAGCTGGTAGCTCATAATTATGGTAAATATCCCAATATAATTCCAGCTCCATAGGGATGAGATACTGATGAGAACAGTGAAGGTTAGAAGGGTTACATTTAAGGGACGAGACTATGCTTAGCTTTCTTTCCAGTTCTGTTTTTAACTTGTAGTGTAAACATGCATTTTAACCAGCATTTTAACCTTCCTGTAGCTGTATTTTCACACTGACAAAATGTGAATAATATTTCCCAAGTTTTAGGAAGCTCTTTGAAATCCTCCCCTTGTAAGGCATCAGAGATCAGTAATTGTGTTTGTTGTTTGGTTGTATTTTTCCACAACAATCTATAGAGAAGCAGTGGGTAATAAAAGGCAATTAATTATCTTAAATATGTAGCTCATAAATACCTGGAAACAAATAATGAAAGAGAGATTCAGATTTATTGAAGACCATGGGAATAATGGAACATGCTGCAGTTTTGTATTTGATGTATTTATTTTAAAAGAAATGTGGTGGTTTAATTTGTGTGTATGAAGCATGCCTGACATTTTCTGTTGATTTTAAACTGTATGATATAATGGAACAATATTTCTCTTTCTGCTATTTTTGAGACTTCATTTTTCCAATTTTAGATGTGATCACCTGGGACGCACTGAAGCTGTTTCCTAGAACCATTTTGTTTAGCTGCTCTTATAAAACTCCTATCAGTTTTTGTCTATTACAAAAATGTCATTGAAGGCTGTGAGCTTTAAAAGGCATATGTACTTGAGATGAAAAAGAAATACCATATAAAACCAAAAACAACAATAAAGCACAAAGGGGAAACAGTGGAGGTACATTGCATCCTTTTTGCGATAATATGCCATAGACTAATGCCTTAATATCCTGAGGGTGAGCTGAAGTTCAACATTTTGAAGATAACTTATCATTTTCTGTAATTTTTTCAAAGTAAAATCTTAAAAAGGTACCCAGCAGTCTTATCAAAAATTGACTTGAAGGTGAGATAGCTATCAAGTTCCTTTTGCATTGTAGCCAGTGAACCAGGACAAGACTAAGAAAATAAGTCCAAGACCTGTACACAAAGTGTGTACAAAGTGTGTTTAGCTTCAGTGATTACTGGGACTCTGAACCACTGTCATCCCATTAATTGTTAACTTGGATAAATACACTTCAGGCTAACTCAAAATTTTTTTAAAAAATTAGAATGCTTATAGTGGCCTCTTGGATATGCCCTAAATATTAAAATTCTTATGTGGTGTGTAGAGATGTATGGTGGGATCCTTCAGGGTAGTCCAAGCCATGACTGAAGGACTGTCTGGTTTGCTTTGGAGGTTGTGCACTTCAAGATCACTTTGAGAGTCCCTTGGTTGAGAACAGTATCTGTGTTGTAGAGTGCATGATGCCACATATGGATGGTCTGGTCCCAGAGCCATCACTGCAAACTTTGCACCAATTTGGATGGAAGAAGGATTGGGGTCTGCACTGTGCTCAGACAATACTTTGAGCAAAACATATTTTTGAATCACTGGTTTGTGAATGCTGTCTACTTCCACAAACTATGCAAGTGCATTTGACTGGTTTTTTTGCATGAACTAAAAGTGAAAACGGATGTATTCTTTAAGGCTCCATCTTGTTTTCTCTCCTGGGTGAACTGGAAAGTTCTTACTGGGACCGGGATGATTGCTGGTACCACTGTGCCCAGAGCTGTGGGACAAAGGAAGGAGATGCTAATACTACACTAAAAGGAGAATGATAAATTCATCTTGTGATACGTTATAAAACACTCAGTTAAGAAATCTATAAAGACATAATAAGTTAAAAAACCAAAAACATTTCTATTTATATTTACAGGGTGTCAGTGCACACAACATTCTAGATGGTCCACTCCAGTGTTAAAATCTGGAGTTTAACCACTTAAAGAAGCAATTATGCTTTAGAAACTCTATTTTTTCTTTCTTAGAAACTCAATTTTTCTTGGTTCATCCAGCATACGTAGGAAATTTCTTTGTATGTGGATGAACTCTCTTGTGTATCTTGTTTTCCATTACTCAATCACCACCTACAAGCTTCTTTACTGGAATTTTTTTTGTAATCAGTAATGGAATAGTTAATAATTATTGTGTGTTGCTTGTTGTGTAAGTTTCCCCCTTGTTTTCTTTTATTCTGATTTAGCAAATATTGTTTGACTAGGAGATACAATGTGGCTGCGAACAATTTTTTTCATTTCTAACATTATTAGTATTGATTTACTAATTGTGTACTGAATTTCATCCAGTGAATTTATTACCATGGTGATTCTTGTTCCTTCATGTTAGGGAGTGTATTTCTTTTCAAGTTCAACATATGAAAAAGATACGAGAAAGCATTCTGATTGAAATCAGTCAGTGCAAAACAATATATATATATACATATAAACATATGGTAGTGAAAAATATCAAGACACAGGTATTTGAAAACAAACAATGGAAGAACAATATGCATATACTATGAAAGCCCAATTTTTAAACCTGTATCTTAATATGAAGATTCAATAATCCTTAGTGTGTATTAGTGGAATGATCTCCCTGGTCATGTAGAGAAGCACGTATGTCAAATACTTCTCTCAGCAGCCTCTTTGGCCTGCCTTACATTGCCACTTCTAAAAAATTGCTAAACAACAATTCTCTAAATCAAAAAAGAACCCTCATCAGCTCAGGGTACCTCATCTTAATCACTGAAAATGGCCAGAGCTTGCAGTGAGATTGATAGCTTTGAAGCAGCCTGCACAGGTGAAGAGTCTCAATTAACCATGTTTTGAAGCTTGAGATTGTTCAAATGATGTCATATTCATATCCCTTGTATGATTATGAATGCTTCTTTTCCTTTCAATATGTAATCATTTTGATTTCAGTTATCTAGGGTTTGTATGTGCAAATAAGACGTCTCCTTAGCTTTGACAGTTTCCTAAGACATTATACATTTTCTGATTTCTTCTCAGACATTGGAACACCAGATGAGAACTAGGGTCTTAAATTTCATAACTATCTGTCCTACATGTCAAAGTTATCTGAGGGCCTCGAAATGTTTTTTTTTTTCTGATCTTGATGGTTTTTCACCAGCTCTTTTAGAAAGAATTGCTTTTGATTCTTATGCTCCCAAGAGACTAGATCTTTATACTGTCCAGATAGGGTTTGTCGTCTTGTCCGTGCTGATCACTATTGCTTTTCCCTTAAGCTTCAGGAGACACAAGCTGAAAGTCTCAGCATGCTAAGCCGTGGTTGGACCCGTATGAAATTCAAGTTTATCAGAACTTGGAGGCCAATTTTCAAAGTCATTCAATGTGATGAGACTGAACAAAATTCAAAAGCATTACAGCAATAATGAAAGTGACAACAAAAGTAATAGCAGGAAGATATTTCAACTAATGTTGTAATTTCTGGTATGGAGAGATGCTCTATTTTTCTCATCTCAGTCATCTTTCCAAATAGTTAATCAGGAGATGAAAGAAGTACATACACACAGCCTAGTTTCAAATGTTTGGCTTGTAATATCCTCATCCCAGGGATACTGAGCATTTTTTCTGCTTTCTGTGCAACAGTTTTTCCAGCTCAAATCATAAAGAAATGGCAATTAGGCATCACTATTGAATTTTCTCTTCTCCTGCTCTTGGACACCAGCACAGAGTATGCAAAACAGAGAATGAAAAGTGGGAATTGTCTTGCTAGTAATGGAGCAGGCAGGTGGTAACCACACTTTCAGTTCCTAATGCGTATGGGTGATGGAGAAAGGCTATAATCATCCAAGTCAGAATAAAGTGCCTTTGCACAAACCAATCACTGAATGATGCAAACCCATGGTTGCCTGGCAATGTTTTTAAGCTTTTGATACTGCTAATTTGTTATGTATTTTTCACACAGCGCCATTCTTAGATAATTACTGTAGTTGGTGCCATAGAAAGGAATCTTTAAATTGTATGTATTAGACGTTTTGCTGATGAGATTGCCTGCTAGCAATCTTCTTATTGTCCTGTGATGATTCCAAGTGATTTTTTACAGACCATGAACACGAGCTGGAAGCCTAGGAGTCTTGGATCAGAGTTCTGATTTTGCCAACAGCAAAACATATTGCATAGTGTTATGTGAATGGCAAAAATCCACTGAATTGCCATGTCACTGGCTATTCAATAGAGAAATGACAAGAAATGATGCTTACCTCAAAGAGATGCTGTTAGATTGTATTATTGTAAAGGATGGCAAAAGTTTCTGCAGTCAAGCTGTGAGCATGCACAGCTGGTTATCTAGGCAATTTATTAGCTTTCCTACAGAAGGGACCAAGAGCCTTCCTTTGGCAGATAGTGGTCACCTGAGCTATTGTTGCTTTGAATTTCCTCACCTGCCAAATGCTGCTATGACCGACACACATACTTTTAAAAGTAAACTTAATTTTTCACTTTCTTTCTTGTCATATGCTTCCACCTCATTTTACTTTCCTTTTTGGCCTCTAAATCTCATCTTGTCATATCTCCTTTTTTTCCTTTTCTTACCTCTGTTTTTTTCTGCTTGTCTCTCTCTCTCCTTTATATTGTTTGCTTTCTCTTTTCTTTCACATTATTTTGTCATCTCTTCCTTTCTTGTTTTTCACCTTCAGTCTTTTTTTCTACCACTAAATTGTCTCCTTCCTTTCTACTCAGTACGTTAATACAACATATGACCATTCTAATGTTTTCTGTCTCTGCTCTTCAGGCTTCTGAATTACTGCTACAGTTCTACCAAAACTTAATTACCACATCAAAGAGGAGCTGTCCTCATTTAGGCAAGATTTGAGCCTTTCCAGAATTTTTTTTAACATGGTTGACCTAATTACAAGTCCCATTTAAAATTATATTTCTACAGAAATATAAGTAGGAAATTGTACAAGTCGTTGCCAGGATATTGAACATATCCTACACAGAATTTGAGAAATATGAAAATGTCAGAAGTTTTATTGAAAATACGTCTTTTTTAAAAAACTTACAAGTGACTTGTAGGTGTTGAAATAATACTGATGGTTAGATATAATAATATCTGACTTTTATGGCAATAACACATTCTTTCCCTATTGAGTAAATATGTCTACTTTAATATAATAAACAATAATCATGTGTCAGGACCTGCAACCCCTACACTTTATGACAGTGGTCATTATTTTACGATCAATTTGCAGCAAACCCATGTTTTTTCTTCACATGCTTTTTATGGCTTCCTTGTTCATATTGAGGTAAATTGTCTTTCCAGAGAGACCTCATAAGAACTGTATATAGTAAACTGGTGAGTGCTATGACTTCTCTTCTGTAAGTATAAGTTTTACATTCTTCAGTTACAAAGTCTTTGTATATGAGCTTATGCTATAACTACTTGTTATTTTAAGTCTGAATCAGTACAAGTCCTTTCCATCCCTTCCAACCCCATTTCTGAAAGAGATGGAGAGTCTACAGTTATTAAATCTGTTAAAATTAAGATTGGCAGTAAAATGAAATGTTAACAATCACACTGATTAATAAAGCAGAAGAATAAATCACTTAGAAAAATGGCAAAGTCAAAACTGCCTGGGAATTGTAATCAAGAGGACACGTCCTTCTGAAATGCACAGGGGTACTCAGGCTGCTGTAGCTTGTTTAGCACATATTAAAATTTCCTTTTCAGGCAGGATATTCTGGGCTATGTGTCACATAAGAGACCAGCATGCTGGGATCTCCCTGACCTTAAAAACTATAGGCAGCAACTTCTGTCGACTTAATTCGGCAGAATTGGATGAAGTTAAATGAGCAGAGAATTTATTACTGCATCCAGTTTTCTTAATCCCTAGGAACATGTGGATTCCTCAAAGGTATATCTTAAAACTCCACAACATAACTTTAGTGTATAAATAAGACAGTCTGTGGTGAGGCTGAAGTACTTTACCTGTTCCCTTCCTCTGCAGCTGAGCTCCACAGGGCAGTAAGGACCCTGCCTTGAATATTTGCAAGTCTCTGAGACAATGACTTATAAACCTGATATTTTTCAGACCTGTTGTAGTCTCTGCCTAGGATTCATTCATCTCTGCTATGAGAAAAAGTAGAAGGGTTGGTTTTTAAATTCTTTTTTTTGAAATTAACTGCTTTATATCTGCAATGGCTGGGAACAAAAGGTCGAATGTGGAAGAAAATGAGAACCAACTGAATAATATTCTAACTCTGTGATCACTAACTTTGAGTAGACTATGTTTGGGTATGTTGTCCATCACAGTTTCCACAGGTACAATAGCTGTTTAATAAGGAATGCTCTAAGAAGGTCATATTCCAGAGAAAGGCAGCTGTGCCATGTATGCGTTTGTGGCTAATTTTGTTGCATAGCAAATATTACTTTGAATAGAGGGAGATTATGCTGTTATAATGCATGTTGCTTTCGGTGGTCACAGTAGGATCCCTGCATCTTCCAATGTGCCAAATCAATAAATTAGAGATTGAACAAGCTTCACTGAATATGTTTCTTGGCTCTGGTTCATTTTCTCATGAAGTTTTGGGCATCTGTTTACTGCCTCCATCTCAAGGGGGAGCAGATCACTGACGTAGAAGAGCACTTTCATGCCAAATAGCCTGAAGCCAAATGGATCTAGATTATGTATGGATTATGAATTTACAAGCAGAATACTGATTTCTTGAACAGTAAAACCTGACAGAAATGAGTCTTCATTTGACTGGAGCCTACAGGTAAAACAATTATTTAAGCGTGCAATGATTCATTTCAAGATGACATTCAGACCATATAAATTTGATTCTTTTCAGTGTTTTCTAGCTCTTTTTCCATGTGATTGCTAATGTAATGTGTATTCTAATGAAGGAAACCACTCCAGAGATGGCTGCTTTGGGTCTTATGTTTTATCTGGGCTCACAGGTTTTGCTCCATATCTTTCAGGGTGATGAGGAATTAAGTTCCAGTTATTATAGTGAAGCAACCACTATTGACTGCTGCTTATAGCTGTTTGTCCTGAGGTTGGAAGATCTTTGTGTTATCTTGGCGTATACATTTCAAGCTTTGCCTCTATTCTTGGCCCCTCAGCACAAATGAGTGCTAATATGGAAACAACATATTCCCTTATAGCAGCAACATTCTGAGCATCACACATGGCAGCAGGAACACGAATAGAAAACAAACAAACCAACCAAAACGTAGGCAGCAAAATTGCATAAATTTTATAAAACCACCTTCTCTTTTACTATGTAAGATGTATGTCAATAAAGGTAGGCCCTTTGCCTGATAGAAGACTGGCAGATTTTTCAAGAAGTAGATAGCTAAATGTCTTTCATTAAATACCATAAAAATAAATAGCTTTTTGGTATAATTTTGTGCAGTAGCAGATTACCTGTGGGAAGCAACTTATGCAAGAAATGATACTGCATATTATGGGAGCCATTAAAGCAAATGTTGCTACTATTCCATTAATTTAAATTAGGAAATTAGGATTGTGGTGAACCATTAAGAGACTTTGCTTGCAGCACACACACAAGGACACTTCTTTTAGAAACTAATAATCTTGGACTGTTCCAAGCAAAATACCATTTGGGAGACTTATGGTCGTAGTGAACACACTCATTTTCCACTGGCTCACCATCAGCTGGAGGTGTTCAGCATTCCGCAGTGAAACATTAAGCAGCTGCAGAAATGAGGCCTTGTGCTCCAGAGATATGTCTGGGGCATAAGTGTTTTCAGAGATGAGTCAAGCTATTCATGGAAATTTCCAGGAATGAGCAGTTTTTGGTAGTGTGATAATCCTGATTATAGAGGCATCGTGTTTACTTTTTGGATTTTAACAAGTCCCAGTTCAGCACAATGGTGTGTGACCTTCCCAGAAGAATTCACTTTCAAAGTTACTGTCTCAAAATATAGTCTGTCTTTTTTCAGCACATGGAGATAAACTCTGTGAGCAGACAGTGGATATAACAATACAACAGAGAGCTCATAGGCACACAGGGCAGAATTTGTCATTGCTTCGAATTAAATCTTGAATTCCTCCGTGATAAATGTGAGATAATGCAATAGTGTTTAAATAATTAATGCAACTGAATGCATTTTACAACAGCATTTCTGCTATTTCTTGATTGCTTGTAGTAAAATAGCATCCATACACTAGAAGTGTACTGTGAAACATACTGTGCAAACATGTGAGAAAAATTTAGTTCCTTTCATATATGCATTTTCTTTTTACTGATGAAGAGGAAAACAGATTGCTCAGAGAGGAAGTGGAATGTACCTCCCTGGAAGTATTCAAATCTCAACTGGACACGGCCCTGTGCAAATTGCTCCCAGTTTGAAGCCCTGAGAAGTGGGTCTAGAGGTCCCTCCCAGTATAAATATTGTGTGATGCTACTCTATGCTCGGCATTATAGGTAATTACACACTTATATTGTAATATAAGGGGGATATGAGAAGATGCTTAATATATATTGTGTTGCACAGAAGGTGTTTGAGGTGTTTAGGAACAGTCAGAACTCATTTTCTTTTTACCCAATGACACTGATCATATTCCTTGACTCCTCTCACAAACTCAGTTCCAATCAGGCTGAATGAACTTTTACAGAGTAAACTTCTTAAGGTGCAGACAACAGAGCAAGCTAGCAAAAAAAATCACCTCAATCACCTCTCAGCTGCAGCTGGATTTTTTTCCTATTTGTGGCGTAAACATGGCTGTATACCCTTTGTTTTGCTGTGTTTAGGGTTTTGGATTTTTTTTTTCAGTGACGCTTCCTGCTCACATGAATATGCAGCAAAATAAAATCAGGGTGAAGAGAAATGTGCCCTTGACTTCAGGTATGATGAGGTTCTGTCATGAGGCAGTGCTGAGTCCCACAGATGCTTTCTGTGTGTGTTTGCACTAGTTGGAAGGATCTGCTCCATATGCATTCCCTTCAAAAGATCAGGGTGGCAAGACCACAGAAACATTAGATGATAAGTGATGCTCTTGGATTTGAAATTGTTGTATCTCTCAGATATGATACCAACAGTATTAGTTCTGTTTCCCTACTTGGCAGACATTTTATGCTGAATGTAGCCAAGAAAATACTGTACAATGTATGGAGAAGATTGTATTCTAAAGATCTTTAGGACCATCAGGTTAGTTTTGTGTTAATGCCAGAAATGTGGTTTTCTGGACTGTTGAGGATGAAACAGAAAGTTGGAATAGTGTGTGAAAAAAGTAATGAAAACACTTCCACCACTACTTAAAACAACTATTTTGTTTTAGATTGCCAAAACAGATTTGCCATTATTTTTAGACATTGCTTTGGGGAATACAGAAAGCCAACTTTTTAATGCCAACTATAGTTTTTATTGAATTTGTTGCATGTTGAGAAAAACTCTATGAAGTTATTCTTTCTAGTAATGCTCTCGAATGGAGCAGAACTGTGAACACTTCTCAAGACTTGAGAAAATCCTTCTACAGTTGTGACAAATGATGTAGAAACTTATACCCTTTCAATATTATTAATTGGAGACACTGGATCTCCCTTGTATGTTTCCCTAACTCCACTAAATATACAGATGTGATGCATGAAGTTACGTCTCTTCAAGTTCAGTGGAAGCCATGGGTTTCACACTGTTCCTAGTTCAGTCTTACAGCAGTGCACCTCCACCCATTTACCATCTGAGGAGAATCCGTATTCTCTCTGGTTAGGATATAAAGTTGCAAATATGAGACTTTTTCAGGGCTGTCTTTTTGCTGTTCCCCAAAATATTCCTCTTAATTGCTTGTTTTGTGCTGATAATGAATATATTTAGTATCTTGTGTGCTACACAAGGAATTTATGGTTCCCACAGCTCTAAAACAGATGGCCAAAGTTAGGTGGCATTATTTAGACTGGAATCAAAGTTTTCTGCAAACACTACTTGTTTCCTATTTGTCACAGAAACAAGGGCTTTATGCTCTGATGAATTAGAGGAAAAAACCAAAACTGCAGAACATAATGAAAAACTCCTAAAAAATGCACAGATGACATTTTAATCTCCAATAGGTTTCCCTATTGTAAATAGAAATAGAAGAGTTTACAGAGAGTGTTTCTTGCTGTGACTTAGCTATTGAAATTAATGGGACTATAATACTCTTCAAAAACTTGAAAATGGAATTTATCTTATCATACTCTTTGGGTGTAAAGAAATGTATCAGGCAGATTATGTCTTTCAAAAGCTTCTATTGTAATGAATGTGTTATTCATTGTTTTTTCTAGACAAGTTTATTTTGGAAAAAGAAAATGAATACAAATGAGTTATTGAAAGTCAATTGTGAATTCACTTAATATTTTGAAAGGATAGGAAAAATGTTTTGGCCATTGTAAGACAAAATATCTATAATATTTCAGAGAGATGGTTATACAACACAGGCTGATGTCTTTCCTGTCCCTTACTACAACTTGCCAAGTTGCTGAGTACCTGCACTGTGGCTTCCTAATTCGTCTTAGCCATTCAGTGCAGCAGCCTTCTTCAGAAGTGCACTGATGAAAGGCCTGTCTGCATTTCAAGTTCTGGCTGGCACAACACAACTTTTATTTTCACACTCTTACCTTTTATCCAGGCAGGTAAGGAAGGGAGGGAATGGAAGTTGTGTTTGTCACCTCATTTTGAGCTTTGACAGGTGGAAAGGGAGAGTGCTTCATGGGCGGGAGGACAGCTGTTAGCTGTTTGCTCTCTGGGAGAAGATAGGAAAGAGACCCTTTCCTAAGTCTTGTGCTCCATTCAGCTCTCACACTTGCTCACAATTTAAAATGCATTCTGTCCCACATAAAGCTGCAAAGACTGGTGGTGGGAAAGGAAGGGGGCAGGGAGAGGGGAGGGGAATAAGAGCAGTGCGGAAAAGGTGACATAGTCAGAAAATGGCAAAAGACAATTTTCTGTAGGCAATTAACATTTTGAATGACTTAGTATGAATAAATGAACACTAGGGGCACAGTCATGTAATACAAAGAACGTAAAGAAGGTCCCTGACTGCTAAAGCTTCATCTTGGTCTTGGGGTCTGCTTTGTGACATTGGGAGTGAGAAACTGTGCTTCAGCATAGACTTCTCCAGCAACACTCAGCTGTGTGTAGCCTTGAGAAGTGCAATGGGAGAACTGCATAAATCAACCAGTTTGATGGTTTGGGGCTAAAAAGGTACAGATGAATTACTGGCTTATATCCATCAGAAAAAAAATATCCACCACCTTTTATTCTTTTGCCACTGAACAGAATGCACCATATGTAACAAAATCTAAGGAATGAGGCCATCAATTCACAACAACAGTAAAGGGGATGTATGCCCTTGTAATGTTCCAGTGGCTGAGCCTAATGAGAAAAACCCAATGCACCTTCAAATCCCTCCAGCATTTAAGAGCATCTCCCGTCTCTTCCACTCCTAGAAGAACAGCTCCAACATAATGCTACTGTGTATCCCAGGTGGGCTGCTCTCATCTTGTCAGAGGTATTCCATAGGATATAACAGGCATCCACAGCTACTCAGGTAAGATTTGGAACTCACAGATCCTTCCCTTTAGGCATTTGTCTTATTTACTGGGTCACAGGAAGAGGTAATAACTAGGTTATGTGGAAGATAGAGCCCCTAGATAGAAGTTACTGCTTTAGCAAGAGGAAATCTGTTTTATCAAAGTGGAACAGTTTAAACAAAGTAAGATATCTCAATGTGAGTCTCATCTTTTTGTCTGAAAATTCAATAAAAACTGTTCAGAAACTGCTCAGTATTTCTGGTTAAAAAGCTTCTCAGATACTGCCCTCTGGACTTGTCTTCCTTTAACCATATCACTTTCCAATGTTGCTGTTAATAAAGTGTTCTAAAGATAGCCAAGCAGCATTATTTATGCTTGGCAGAGGTCTTCTTTTCAATTACTCATTTCCTATTATTCATTTTGCATGACAGTCAACAGTGAAAGTTTGAAGTTGTGTGTTCAAAATGTTGCAACAGCGGGAACAGGCGAAAATGATCTTCCTGTGAATGTTGTACTATTATCAGACATCAGCTTCCCAGAACCCCACTGTGACTTACATAGTATCACAGGGCCCTGTCAAACCCAACCTTGAGCACTTCCAGGGTCTGGGCATCAACTACTCCTCTGGGCAACCTGTTCCAGTGTTTCAACACCCTCATTGTTCTAACAGGTCCACGATGGGTGTTACTATATGCTGCTCACCTCAGAGGTTGCTCTGATTCTTCCTTATTTCTATCTTCCTTTGAAAATAATTGTCTCCAGGTCTCTCATGTTCTCCCTCAAGCCTTTCCTCCTGTGCAAAACACTCAGCACATCCAGCTCAGTACTGCTTTCCCAGCTCGGTACTGCTTTCCCAGCTCTGTAGCCACAGGCTTCCAGGGGCACTGGGCTGCCAAGGGGCTCCCAGTCTCCCTTGGCACCAGCTGCAGTGATGCCTACCCTCCAGGTCTTGTGATGTGATGGTAGCTATGCAGCTGTTTAGTCCCATAGTTCCCCCAGTCCCCCTAGGAAACTGAATCTGTCCTGCCAGTCATGAAATCATGGAATTCAAGATAGCCAATGGCTCATCAGGCATGCCGGGATGACCTCCATAAAGATGCTTTACTATTCACTCTATTCTCTTTAAACTTAGAGAAAAGCAATACAGCAATTACTATGTGCACTGGAACATGGGAATGACATTTGATCTGTTTGTGCATGAATAGAATTAAAGTCAGGGTATGAATCACGGGACTTCTGAGCTACAGCCCAACTTGTAGGAAAACAAACTTGTCTAGATTTTACAATTGCCATTGATGGAGAATCTGGCACAAACATGTTTTCAATGGATAAGTATTCCATTGTTTTTAGGTAAACTTGTCTAGATGCAGCTTGCAGCACCAATAAACCTTTTCTTTGCAAGATCTCTGCTGATTTGCTCTTGTCTGTGCAGATACTTAGACTGTGATCCAACCACCTTATGGCCACTCTTTCTTTTCTTTTTTCTTTTTTTTTTTAAGGTATGTAATTTGAAATACTTGAGTTTTCACTCAATTTTCTTGTCTTCTCATCCATTTTAATCTTCTCAAAATTTTGCAGTCAATTTCCTTCTTGAACTTCACATACCAGTCTGTAGCTGAATATTCCAGGAGTAGTTCTGGCAATGCCAAATACAGCAGAGAGCTCCCACAAGATAGGAAGTTTTCTGGACAGTGTTGAAGACCAGCCCACTGGACTTTTTCCTCCTTTAGGTGTTCTTGGATCTCATGGTGCTGTAACATGAGCTGTTATAACCTGAAGCAGCCATCACCTGTTAGCTGAGCACAATTATGCAGGTTGTTATATTTTTCTGTGCACTACACCCCACCAGCTCAACCTGCTAGTAAGTTCACATCCCCAGCAGTTCATGCACAGTGTTTCCCCAAATTTCTCCATACTAAGCAAGCTGGAATGACTCCTCATTTTTGAATAAGGGTAGTAGATTGTCAGCTTAGTTTTTGCACAGGATTCTTAAACAAATTACTTAGATACTGGGGGCAATACACTGATTGAAGCAAAGATTTCCTCTGTTTACCTTCATTTTCTTTTCTCAGCCCAGTGATCTCCTGGCTGTTCAAAACTGAAAGAAACAGAGAAACCAAGTCATATTTGAAGGTAGAGCAACAACCTCTATCACGAGAGGAGAAGACTATTATATGCCTTGTGTGCATAGAATATTTGACTCCACCTTACATTCCTTCAAGCAAAGAAGGGAAAATGGTCTGGATGAAACATCTATGAAGTAAGTGTAGAAAATGTTATTCACAAAGTCATTGTCGGTTTTTCCGTACCAGAGGAGGAGGAGGTATTGACTGCTGCGCTGCAGAAGGTCTGCCCAACAACTGACGCTCCAATCAATGGAGTAATTGAGCAGAGACCACATTTTTCATTTTGCAGATGATATCAAGCTTGGAGGTACTGCAAGGTTGCCAGTGAACTGGCTCAGGCTTCAGAGTGGTCCTGACAAATGTGTGAAAACCTCTGACCTTCCCTTTCCATGCTGATTTAGTTCAACAGAGGTAGGCACATTTGACTGAGAACAAATTAGGAAAGGAGATGAATGATTTGGCAGCAGCTCTGCAGAAAGTGATCTGAGAATCACAGGGGATAAGAAGAAGAACACGAATCAGCATTGTGCAAAAAAGGCAAACATCATATGGAGATATATAAATAGGAGTGTTAAATATAGGCCAGTTAAAATAGCCCCCCTGCTCCACTTGGCACTTTAGAGGACTTAGCTGGCATAAAGCAGTTCCTGACTTTGTAATTACAAAAAGATTCAAGGATTTTTTTTTAATCAATAGAGGAGAAAACTGGAAGGATAATATGAAATTCATGGAATTGAGGAGTTTACTGTATTAGGTCTCGATGTATGTCCTAATGATAAGGGAAGTGAACGCTGTCAAGCAGTACTGGCCATGAGGTTATGGAATCTCTGCTGCTGGATCTCTTTAAAAATAGATTGGACAAACTGATGTTAGGACTCTAGCTTATAGAGGAGGTGATCCTACCTTTTGGCAAGAGGATGGGCTTCAGGGAGCACATATACCTTCAAGTGCCTCCCCAACTCTTCCTCAGCCTTTCTCTGATTTGGCCCTGGATTAATGACATGATGCTGGAAACTGAGACGTGTCTGGAAAACAGTAGCTGGTGACCTAGGTTGTTATCAACACCTCTGTACTAACCAAAAGGAGACAAGGAGATGTGGAAAATGTGAAAATGATTGCATAGCCATGCCACATGTGGCCCCATTTTCTTATAAAAAAGAAAAATTATGAAGATATGCCAGCTTGAAAATAAATTGCATGACACCTATTGTCTTTTAAACTGCATCAGAAGTGCTGTAAAAAATGGACACATGCTAATATCAAGACGTTTTCTTCTGGGACTTGACCTTAAATAGCTTTAGGAGAACTCATTCAACAGCAGATTGTCAAGCTAAAAATTTAGCAACTCTCCAAATGCCACTTGCATTTCATAGTATGCAGAAAATGGGCTAACACTTCCCAAACGGCAGTGTGTTCATATGCAGATTCAATTTTGTGCAAGGCCAGCAAGAAAATCACAAGCTCTCTTTACTCAGCCTGAGCAAAAGAAAAATGAATTTGACAGCTGGCCTTAAACACTTTCTCCTTGATGATTTAAAGAAAATGGAATCCATCTAAAGCTGTTGATTAATTCTTCAAATACAGATGGAGAGCAATACCTTGAAAATCTACCCCTTAGAAGTATAATAAATGAAAGCCTAAGGGTGGGGGAAGGGCTTTCTTTTACAAGGTTTTCAAATAGCCCTTTTCAAGGAATATAATACCTATTTTGTATTACAGGATGACTTTATCTCTACAGTTCATGAAATATAAGAGAGAAGCTTTATAGACTCTCATAAAGGTGATATGTACTGCACAGAAAGAGCCTAGACTTTAAGGAGTTATCATGGATCCAAGCTAAACAATCTCTTTCTATACAGTCCAAATAATTATCAGAGGCAAGAGGCTAGTCAACGGATGAAGTATTAGTTCAGACAAAGTATCTTCTAAAATAGATTTTAGTAGAATTTTGAGAGAATACTAATAGCCATGGATTGCAAGGCATGTTTGTACAAAGTACTAGAATACTTCATCAAATAATTCAAATGTTTTTCAATGTATTTGGAGCTATTTAATAATTACATTATCTCTTTAGGGCTAGTTTCAGCACACAGGATTTTTTCAGTGTTGCTATCAATAGTAGGGCTTATAGAGTTAATCAAACGAAGACTCTAGGTATTCCTCTGAATTCTTACAGCTGTATCAGAGTTTTTCACATAATTATGTGGAAACAAAACTGAGATTTTTATCACGACTGAACTAAAACCTGCCTCTAATTTAAAAATATTACCACAGATTTGGTCAAATGTAGTCTGTCTTTCTGTGTTTATATGTGCCTTTAAGAGAGAGAACAGTGATAAGACCCTCATTGAACACTCATATATTGTAAAATATCTGATTAAACCTAATTAAAGGAGAACACTGCATTTACAAAATCCCTCCTCTACTTCTTCTGAAACTGGCACAGTTTCATTAAAAGTAATACTGTAGAAATGTAAAAATTGCAGGAACTAATTTATCTTCTTCTTTTCTTTTACTTCTTACAAAGTCATAGGAGGCTTTTAAAAGTCATTTCCTCCCCAGAAAATAAGAAATAAAATACAGTAACTTTTATTGCATCTGGAGAATATAGTTTCCCCAATTGTGCCATTCAGTGGTAGTTACATGACTCTTCTAGACATGCTGACATAAAAAAACCAAAACAATTTTTGAAGGATGAAGAGGGAAATTTCAGGAATATGTTTCTCAGGTTGTCCGCATTGAAGATTGCAATACAAAAAACCAATCTTTTTTTGAGCCATCATCACAGTAGTAAAACATATTAGCAAAGGAAAGAAGAAAGTCAAATATATTCCTATAAGGCAGAGGCACACTGTGCATGTAAATGAGATCGTATACAATCCCAACTCTTTCCTTTTGGTGAAATATTGCTTTGGAACTCTTTCAGAATATAAAGTACAGAGAAGCAAATATAGCATCTCGCTAAGCAGAGAAATCTTGTTTTCCTTTTAAAACGGGGATTTTAATCAGCAGTGATTAATCCTCAGATAGAAATGAAATTGGTATTCACATTCCAGTAATTAAAACAGTAGCTTAGACTACTCTTGTAGTCAGCGTTCAGTAGAGGACCAGAAGTGTCCCAGAGGAAGGTGCTGCTGGACACATCCTACACCAACGCACTGAGCAGGATATTGTGGGACACCTGCACAGGACTAGCAGCTGAGTTGAGCTTGAGGTTTGATTCCAGGGTTCCAGTTCATCCCATCTAGCAACTGACACTGGGGATGAAATCCCAATTTGAACTGGATGTCACCTGAGAGGTGATCTACACCTTACAAACATAAAGTGAACCACAAGTGCTTTCAAAAAACACCACAAGCCCCCATGCTCGTGCCCCAGTAGCTAAAAATCAACTGGCTTCACCTGTCATGATCTCCTGTCACTCTGGCTGTAATTAGCTGTTGAGTTTACATGAGCAATGAAGACTCTGGGGTGAAGTACATTCCTAGGCCAAGGCTCAGGACAAGAATTGTATATCATTTAACTCCTTCCTCTTAAGAGCATACCAGTGAGAATTAAAAAACCATAACCTGTGTTTTCACTTGGTGAAGGTGTGCATTTCATTCAGTCAGAATTCATAAGGCAAAAGCACCAGTTAAAAATAATCAGAAGACTGATGTCTGTGTGATAAAAGGGGATGGTAAAGATGAATGTTATTCTTTACACTGAGTCTTAGAGGCTTAGTATAAAGAATAAAAACAAATTTATAAGAGACTAGTTAATGATTAATGAATACTATAAACATATTACGTGGCTACAGAAAATCAGTATATTGTATTCTGGGAGACAGCAAACAATGTTTTCAAAGCAACCTATCAGGCCTCATGGTAGGATTTTGACTCTAAAGTAATAATTCTAATCTACTTAAAGCCATTTGTAATTGGATTTTTAATATAAAAATACGACCAGAAAAAAATATTAACAGCATTATCTCTGACTAAATCTGATACAAACAACATAGTATGTCTGAGAACAACATTCATGTGTAAGGAAATGAAAGCTGGAGACAAAATATTTGAAAAGTGTTCTTGTTATGCTTCAGAATGAATCCTGGACCTTCTACCTTAATCAGACAGAAACAAAGCAGACAAAAGAGTTTTAAGTATTGTGGCAGGGAAGGGCTTTCAGCTAGCATCAGGATGAAGACATTAATGTGAAGGTCAGGTGTTCCCACAATACAAGATTCAAAACCCACATCTGTCATAACGATTTGTAAAGGGGAACAAAGCATCAAATTGGCAGATGTTCATTTATGGCAGTACAATTGCAAAAGGTACTTTTGCAGCATGGAAAGAAAGTGTGGGTGACCCTTTTCAACCAGGTATGTGGCTTCATTTTTTTGTAATAAATTCCATGAAAAATTTCATACTTAATTTCTGACTGGTTATTTTTCAAGGGAGATGGTTACATTGCAAATGAACAGATGATAATTCAAAGTGTGTGACTTCCAGCTTGTTATACCCTTTGCATAAAGCACATTGATACTTAGATTATGCTATCTACTCTTGTGCCTGGTCATACAAGATAACACAGTTGTTAAACCAGTCACATTTATTATCTTGCTACAGCATGTTCTTTTATTGCAATGGCATGCTTACTTAGCAATTCTGGATACCTGGAGAAATCTGAAATGGCTGCACTCCTGTCAAGAGATAAGATATGTGGAGGCAAAAGCCTCATACTCTTACGGTTCACACAGTGTTTCTCTAGAATGTGTCTGTGCTTTCATGGTCAGTCACTCCCTTGGAAAGGTGAAATACTTTTTCCTTCTTGAGTCCCTTCTCCATTTGTAGTCCTTTATATCTCTGGAATATCATGTTCTGAGGGTGCCTGCTGCCAAGTGTTTTTTCAATCCATCCTGTGCCTGCTTGCAGACAAAATATGCAAACAGCATTCAAATGGGACAAGGCAGATCAGTATTTAAATCTTCTGTGCTGTTTTCTGACCAGAGAGGGACATGAACATGAGCTTTGGTTTCTTTTCTTGTATGTTGGTGCTACTATCACACTGCATCTCTAGGAACGAAACTGCGCATGTGAGTTATGACCACTGAGCTGCAGAGCAAACCTCATTTTCTCACTCTCTTGCTTCTAGATGAAAAACAACTCACCCCACCCCAGCTGGGTGAAAGGAGTACTGTCCTTGATGGTAGAAAACAGATCTTAAGTCTTCAGGCAGTCATGCACATCCAGAAACCTCAGTCTTCATTTCTCACAGCCAGATAAATGAGCCAAGCCAGAAGGCTGTTACGACTTAGGCTTCTCTAGTTCTCTGAATTTTTGATATGAAAACTCCATCTGTATGAAAGCTGGTATGTAAATTTCCATAAAAAACCTGTGGTTTTGATAAAGCTGCATTTTCTAACCAAAAATAGCTTCTGCTGGAAAATACCCAGCATATAATATAAAATACCATTTGGACGACACACTCACTAAGATAAAATCACCCTAATAGTAACTCAAGGTTGAATATATATTTACCAGCAAGAAAGACTAACCTTCAAGCATTTTCAGCAGTCCTTTAAAGAACATTGTGCCTCATCCATCTGAACTTGTTTTTAAAATAGTCTTCTGAACTTGGATATTTAATGAGATCCTTTCTGTAGCATCATTAGGGTCTCGATCTCTGGAGGCAAATCTCTTTTGGAAGGTACTGATAACCACCCCATCAACTTGTATTATTGTAGTGTCTTTAATCCCTTCCCAAAGCTTCACATTCACATTGATGACATCTTCACTTTCCCATCTTCCCCCACACTGCCAAGAAAAACTTTCACTCTAAGAAAAAGTCAAGATGGTTATAGATTAGGGATTTTAAAGAAGCAATTACATAGTATTAATGACAGTCAGTATGCTAGTAGATCAAGTATTGTCAAGTTTTAAGGGCTTAGAAAGAAATTCTTTCTTGTGAGAAAATCTGTAGGTAAATTCTGCAAATCTAAGACATGGGAATAAAAAGCCCCCATGCTCTGCTGTATAATGGTAATCTAAAGTTATCACCATTTAGCACCAGTTTTATCACCAGTGTTTAGAAATCTGCCATGCATGTGTGTACACATTGAATTTCTTCCCTATCTTGTTGATGGTCATGTAACATTCCCAGAAGTGAGAGGATTAGTAATGTTTGTAAACTTGTCTGAGACACAGTAACTGCACTATTCATTTAGACCATGTGTACAATATACATTAACTGCTATAAATATTTTTTCTTCTCTTAACATATGTGAATCATAGCTTTTATTGACTCTCCTGAGCCCACTAGGTTTAATGGAATCGTCAATGTGCAGTTGCCCAGCTGGCCTCACAATAATTTTTCTTACACCTTCCTTCCCTTGCAGTTGCAGGAACCATGGATCTCCTTGGTCTCACATGGACCAGTTCTATCCCACCTGACAATAAACACCCGACATCTTTATCCCTGGTGTTTCTGATGCTCAGAATCAGGGATTTGGGAAATTCAGTCACTGTGTTTAGGTCAGCATCACACAAAGTGTCTTGGAGGGGAGCAGAGAAGGGTAAAGGGTTGCCCATTAAAGCAGTAACCGCGGTAGGTCTGTGTGTGGGGGTGGTATCCCTGACAAGGCAGTGTGATCATAGAATCATAGAATTATTTACATTGGAAAAGATCATGGAGTCCAGCTGGTAACCCAAGCCCACCACTAGGCCATATCCCTTAGAGCCACATCCACATGTTTTTTTAATACCTTCAGGGATGATGACTCAAGCACTTCCCTGGGCAGCCTGTTCCAGGGCTTGACAACCCTTTTAGAGTAGAAATTTTTCCTAATATCCAATTTAAACTTTTCCTGGTTCAACTTTAGGCAGTTTCTTCTGGTAATGCGAAGTACGACAGCAGGTTAAAAGCTGGAAAGAGTAGTTTGTGAGACTTACATAGATGTCTACACATATTTTCAAAAATCTGCACATAATTTTGTGCATGCACAGATGCATCCTTTCAATATAGGAGCTGGTAGGGAAATAGGCAAGATAACTTATGCAGGTGTTTTGCTGGTTATTGCTGCATGTGTAGATTTTAAAAAAAAATCCTTGTACCAAACAGAAAGGTCTAATTGCACTTTTAGCCATTTCCATACTGCTGAAGAGAAGAGCATAAAAGAGACTGATTCCTGTGCCTAGGGCTAAGTAGCACCATTTGGCTCAGGTCTGTAGTGGTTATGGCTGCTCCCCTTTGTAGCAGATTTGTCTTGCAGACAGTTGTGCAAAAGCAGAGACAGAACAACAATTAAACAGAAGGGTGATTAGGGGATGAGCATGCAAGCACACCACAGCTCTCTTTTATTTACCAGTACAGCTGGACATGCAGGTTAGTTTAGGACAGAGTAGCTCTGGCAGGACCATCCTTGTTTCATGCCCTGTGTGGCTGCTGGATTACTCACACTGTGGGCCCATGGGTGGCCAAAGCACTTGCCATTTCTAAACAGGAAGAGAAATAAAAATCCTCTGCAAAAATAATTTTGTCTTCTGCTTACAGGTCCTGTGTTGCCCTTGTCCTCCACTGTCCTACGCCCTGGTCCCATTTAAGTGCATCAGGGGAGGAGTTACTGGAAAAAGAGTGTGCATGTGAGAAAGGACAGAATGGGTAGGATTATTAGTCACATAATTTTTATTGCTTGTGATTGAAAGAAGCAGGTTGCTCTGCTGAAGCGGAAGAGCAGGGTATTGAGGAGGAACGGTTTGCTGAAGATGTACAATGGAACAGCTTCTTCCTTGCCTTCTCCCTGTTGGGTAGCAGACATAGAGTTTGGGGCTACAAATTTGCTCCACAGGCCCTTATGTGTGACCTCCCTGGTCCCTGGACTAGCTCCAGGACTGACTACTAAGGTCAAGAAGCTGTCCTGAAGCAGGTAATAGGTGAGCAGGGGAAGCCTTTAATTTAAGGAATGACAGCCTCACAGTTGCCATGTACCAAACATACCCGGACAGACTGTTACTGCAGATCAGCTGGCACTTGCTACCATACAGAGACCTTCTGATGGATGCATGCACTCCATTAAATAAACATAAGAATGTTTCTGTTTATGAGGATAAGTCCCTTTTTGGAAGAGGCACAAGCTAAGCCACAATTAATACAGTTTTATACCTACACTCACAGTAGAAATGCCTCTACTCATAGTAGAAATTTTACCAATATTACTATTCTATTATATATAAAGAGACTTTGCTAAAAGACCTCAGACTTTGTATACAACTTTAGTATCATAAAATCATAGAATGGTTTGGGTTGAAAGGGACCTTAAAGATTATCTCCATTATATCATGCTGTAGGTAAAGCTGACAACAGACACTCCTTCCAGTTTACATATGTTTCACAGTTAAGAGCCTTCCTACCTCTTCTTTGAGGAGTGGCCACCTGCTCATAGGTATTTATCTGACATTTTCTGTTTAGAGAGTTTACTATGCAGCCTCCTTTAATACTGCTCATATTCAATGCAACACTGGTCAAAGTAAGCCTGGAAGTATTTTGAGAATAAAAATGTAAATTCTTAACATAAACTAAAGCAATAATGTGAAAGTATATGCAAGATGCGACTCTGGAGTGTGATGTCCTTTCATGGTAGGAGGGGGAGAAGTGATTGTGTTAAATATGGTATGGTCTTGGACTTAGGTGAAGAATGGGAACAGGGCAGGATGCAGCTGAGAAATGATACGTGTGAAAAGAGACACCTGATCTGTTTTGAGCACTGTGAAAGAGCAGTTAGAAATCAAAACACATTGTGTTAGTCCCAGGGAGGCTACAGAGGGTCAAGTCAACACCTTGTTAGAGGCAAACATGAAATGCCTTGCCAGTTAGGTCATGAGTATGTAAGGGGCATGGCTTGAAGACAGTAAGTCGGGCAGAGCCTTTGCCACCAAGCCAAGCCTGTCAGCATTTTTAAGAGACAGGAGTGGTGCTGCAATCTCTGGAGACTGGATCCACTGACCTCGAGGTCTTACAGCGCTGACTGTACCGACAGCCATGAGAGGGGACTGCAGGAGGCCCTTAGCTTTGGGAAACGCTCTTTCCTCATGGCGTAAAATTTTGCTGAGCTTTTTTTGGAGATACCTGCCACACTATGAAAAATCACATTTTCCTGCTTTCATTTCTGATTCTTGGGAAACTGCTGCTGGTCTGCTGAAATAATAATAGCAAATATGCTAAGACAAGTCTCACACACTGCAGGCATTGATACTTTGCCCTTACAGCACATCCACTGTGAGGGAACATCCATAAAAGCCCTTGCATACAGAAAAGAGTCTTGCAGGCAGCAATGCAAAATAGGCATGAAAAATAAGTGGATGTATTTGGTAGATTGTTTTCCTCAAAATTTTCAGCTTTTTAAGTTAAAAACTGATTTGAACTGAAGATAGAAATAATAAAGAGAAATGGACACAGATGCCTTCCTTTCAGTGAACATCTGTTTGTCAGCTGAAAGCCAGGCCTAGGGGAATTTAAATGCTAAGTTAATAAAAAAAATTGACAAAATTAACTTGGCTTTGTATCTATGTCTAAGCTAGAGAATTCAGGCAGAAAAGTGCCTTATCAGCCTTTGTGACCATAAATTGCCCAAATGACACCTGCTCTGAGAGCATGTCCCAAAAAGTGGAGCTTGCTCAACAGCTACCCCTTGTTACCAAACAGAGAAATTGGTCTGGTAAATACTGTTTCTCCTCCACTTTCCTTGGAAAGAATCCTTTCCCTATTTCAGCCCAAAGGAGGAATTGCTTGATGATCCCTAACTATGGTGCAATTTTAAAAATACCTAAGAGATTTAAAACTCACTTACTGCTGTCTCCTAAGAAGAATGTTTCATAATGGCAGGGGTCTGCTTTTCTCTGTGTGTGTAGACTGCCTCACTGTATACAGGAAAGATTTTTTGCTACAAAGGAATATTTTTTTGCAATTTAAAAACAAGAAAATAGGTTTGAATGAAGAATACATACACCATGCTGGTAAGGGAGTATATTCTTCCAGCAATGAATGCATTTGAAAATAGTTACAGGGGATGCAAAGCGTTTTTTTATGCTGAATTTTTGCATGGGTTATGTTCTGCACACATATGAAAGATCACTGTAAATCAAAGATTTACACTTGGAAAATGCTCACTTTAGATGCTGTTCTGAATAGTAGATAACCTTCCTAGAGGACCAACAATTTTAGATAATAAGCCTGTTTAACTTCCTTACATATAGCTCAACTATACATATATCAAAGCTTAATCGATACCTCCTTCAGTGGCAATTTTCCTCACAGCCAATGACCAGACATACCAAACACTTTTTTCTTTAGAATCCCTCAGATACTAATATTTTCTGGAGTTACCTGCTGGATGAGGAGAAATGTAGCACTGATGTGCCAACATGTGTTGCTTAATCACTGTGGCATTTTTGTAACTCCTACCTTCAGCTACTCACATTATAATTGCTGCTTAGCTCGTCCTTCTTTATTAGATTGCTCATCCTTCTTTGATTTGCAGCAGATATGCACTGTAGGTGTGAATCACAGTGTCTTGAGAAAATCTAATCACTGACCTAGAGAATGTTCAAAATAGTCTCATAAACACTCAATCTCACAGAACAGAAGGCTGTGGTAGCACATATGGCTTCCTGTGTTGCCCCTGTTTTGGTCCAGAGAAGAAGTTTTAAGCCCATCACTTAAGGAGGGCAATAACCTAAACAGTCCAGCTCCTGCTCAGGAAGTATTAAGATACTGAAACTGTTAAATATTATAATTTCTCTGATTTCACTTTAAAGAAGAGATGGGCATCTTATTGCTCAAAGGACTAAACCTCCTGTGATTTCAGATGTGGGTACGGCAATGTTAATGATTGTAGTAGATGTATGATGTATAGGAATATTATTAATTGTGTCAAGATAAAAAATTCTCCCATGGAAGGGACCCCACTCTGGATCAGGGAGAGGATGTGAGGTGTCTTCTCCCTGTGGATGAAGGAGCAGCAGTGATAATGTTTGATGAGCTGACTGCAGGCTTCTCATTACTTACCTGCCCAGCTACAATCTTTAAATTTCATAACTGCAATCCTACTTAATATGGAAATTACCAGACTTTCAGTTTTTGAAGTAATGCACCGATTCTTCTGGATAGCAGCTGTGAAGAAATGCTTAATGCAAAATGCTTGGTAACTGGCCATGCATCTGTGCTTCCATATTTCTTGGGTGAAATTCATTGCAATAATTGTCAAGGTACTTTTTCTTTTATTAGAAATTCTACTTTCTGGTCTGGACTGTTGCATCATACTCTATCTTGGCCTACTCTGGTTCAACTCCTCAACCATGTTTGAAGAGGTAGACCTTAAACTGTGCATACTTACTGTTCTGGTAAAAAATGTCTTGACTTCCTAACGGTTTTGAGCCAATCTTGGAAACACAGGAGTAGAGCCTTGCTAGAGTAACTAGGAATGGCTCCCAAGTACATTTATGTTAGTATGAAGCAGCACTAAAAGACTAAATGACTTCTCAGTTGACTACAAATCACATTTCAGTACTCCACACTTCACACAGGGCTGAGAATAAGTTTTTGCTGTTCAGTGAAAATTGATTTTGCATAATATACTACTTGTGTTTATTAAAGAACATCAGATGCCTGTAGCCCAGAAAAATGTTTATGAATTTACAGACAGTGTTGTCTGCACATTTAGTGTCTCAGCAGATTATGCAATATATTTTAAATTACTAGTTTACAAAGCTTTAGCTCAGTTCAGTTTAAAGCGATATAACTCTTAACTGCAGAAGATTCATTTAGGCAGAAAGTCTTACAAAGAATTAACACACTACAGTAGTTTTTTAAACCAGTCCTATTTCTTTATGAGCCAGTCTTTGCATTGCAGTAAATGAGATCAATATTTTCATGAGCGGAAACCAACAAGAAATAAGTATCTGAGCTGAGGTGTCATTCAACTGCTTATTGAAATACAGATTTAGCAAATACTAACTCGTCCTGATGTTTGATTTTAGCAGGAGTAATTCTTATCAATTTACCTCCAGAAAGTAATCTAAAGATATGATGATAGAAGTAATTTTGCAGCATATTCTTTGACTGAATTTAATGCATAAAAGATTCAACTTTCATGTAGATAAAACTCAGCATTGCATTTTCATTTTTTAAGAGTAGTGCTTTTTATTTCTTCATTTGAATCCCTGTGGATCTTTCCTTTCATAGAAGATGTGGCATTTTGGCAGAAGTTTTAAAATACTAGGAGTGTGAAGAGTGAAGGGAAATGCTTCAGCTGTGCCTGAACTGAAAAGATAGGATGACCGTATATGACAAGTCATTATATGTGCCTCCAGAGTGCTGTCAGCTCTGGACTGAGAGACAGAATTCAAATTTTTGAGCCATCCTGTGGAGCTGAATGAAATTGGTTCCAAAATTATTACAGTGTATCACAAATAGAAATTATAACAAGAGTGAGAAGAGTGAAATACTTTTTCTGGTCCTTTTTATATTGCAGCAGAGACCACAGACAGGGATTTGCACAGATGTGCAATTCTTAGGGTTGAGATCAAGTCTAGGCAGAGCCTATCTAAATTGTGAAAGCTATTTCACTCCTTTAATTGATCCAGTCACTCTGCTTTCTAGGTTTTTCTATCCTAAAAGAGCCAAAATTCACTCACCTTTTTCTGTTTACACAGACTCAGCAGGCTGTGAGGAGACAGGTCCATTTCTTCAGTCACTTCAACCAGGGTTCAATTTCTGCCTAAAACATAACTGAAGCCTGTGGCTCATGAGCTGTGTGGCTGGAGTTGGCAGGGAGCACTCCTCTGTCCTCCCTCCTCTCTCAACTCTGGACACCTCTTGCCAGCCAAGCCCATATCACCAGCCCAGGACAGGAAGAGTGAGGCTGTATCCACCTCTTCACTACGTCCCTTCTTACGAGAGAGGCAATTTCTCTTCCCTTCTGTGTTTGACTGTCCCTTCTTTCACCAATTAAGAACTCACTTTTGAAGACAGAGAGATAATCTACAAACACTTGTCTGACCATCTGGATAATGGGAAGTGTTTGTGGCCTCCCAAAATTAAGAGACAGCATTTTCAAGATGTCATTTTCAAATGGTCTTCTGAGATGGTGCTTCACCCTTCTTCCCTTTTCCATCACTTTTTGTGATTCAGGGTTTGAAATTTGTTTACTGGTTCCCGTGGTGGAGGGTTTGTAACACTTGGAAGGCTTTGCAGCCCTGCCCACCCATGTGCAAGAAAGCATCCAGACACCATGTGTCCCCTCCCAGGATACAATGGGATTGCCACTGCTGCCCCATGTGAATAAAATATGAATTTCTAGGCTTGCCTTTAAGTTACTCCCCATTACTCTCGAAAGTAAGAAGGGCCAAAGTATTTTGAATTCCACTTTTTCTATAAGGCATTGTTCAGGATTTGCCCACTTCTTGGAGAGACAGCTACAAAAGGGTAAAGAGAAAATGAATAGAGTTTATGTTTCTAATGTCCCACTTCACACTAGACCTTGCCATAGAGTAAAAGAGAACTAATTAAAAAATTTTTTGTGGGTTAAAAGAATTTGTTAAACTTGAAACAACAGGGGATGACTAGAGTGCCTATGATTCAAAAAAGGGCATTTGAAGCTCTCTACCATCCTTTCTAGCTAATCATAAAAAAAAGGTGGAGATGAGAGTGATTTGGTACTTATGGCTAGAAGAGGGGAGGATTCGACATCTTCCCAGGCATTCCTCAGCACTACATTCATCACACCAGGAGACGTGTTTTGGATCTGACAACACCATGTTTTTAATTTCAATACAGTGAGTTACCAGCTGTCTCTAAAGTCAATCTGAATGTACAGTGAATGCTTGCAAGTAGTGTGATCAAGTGAGAAAGAAAAAACAGGTACAGAAGGCTGCATTTTTTCAAGAAAATTGGACTTACGACTTCTCTCAGAAAACTGAGGAAGATCTTATTTGCCTGGTAGGCTGTGGTGTTCTGGCAGGGATGAAAAAGGTAAATCTAGAATGCTGTTGGGTAGCTTTCCACTGGAAACAGCTATTGATCAGCAAGTGGAAGTAGAATTTGACATCTTGACAATTTGCATTTAAGAGACGGAATAAAGAAGTTGTATTGTTATGCAGTGATGGAAGCAGTAGAGAAAACACTCAAGCTTAATTCAGGTGGTGATTTTTTTAAGCAGTTTTCCAAAGTGTTAACAAATACTTTGGTGAATTGAGATGAAATGCTGGGACTGTAAATCTATTATACAAGGTTATTTTCAACTGACTGTATGCTTGCATGCATTTGGAAGTATGCTTGTGAACAGAGAAGGGGCATTAAAACTAGAAGTTGGTGGTTGTGGGCACTGAGACCACTTGTTACACAACAGATGTTATTGGTGTACGGCTGCTACTCTTCTGTGGAGATTTTAAAATGAGGAATGGGTTTGCTGTATTGAAGCCAGTGCATGATATGACCTCAGGGAAAGCTGTTCAATGAATCTAAAGCAGAAATGGAGTTATTTTACCTAGAATTAAGTATCCCAGACGATTCATGCTCTTTGGGATAGAAACAGAAGTGCCCAGTCAGAACACTGCCAAATTTGATTGCATGCACTGATTGCATACCTAGCAAAGAAAATCTCAGCACAGCCTGAAGGAAAATTATATTGACACTCACAGTATGCATTATACATATTATCAAAAGTTGAACATTCAGTAATCACCAACACAAAGAGGCTGAAAGTCAAATCCTGATCTGCTTACTTGGGGCAGAGTTGGAAGTGTGCTTGCTCAGCAACACAGACCCAGGGGAGCCATGCTTTGAACTCAAGGAGCAGTGAGGGAGACCTGGATGTTTGCAAGTGTTTGGCTGACCTTTCTGCATGGTTAATATTGCACAGAGTTTGTTAGGCTGTCTGTTAGAAAAAAAAAAAAGCTCAGAGCAGTGGGTGATTGTGTTGTCCGAAAAAACAAAAGCAAACTTTCTCTGTAAGAAAAAAACATAAGCAACTGGAAGGCACATTGCACATTTTCTGTCATTTACACTAACCCCTCCCCAAATAAACAAACAAAACCAAAAACCACACACACACACAATCCAACAAACCGAAAAATTTTCCTCTGACAGACATGCAGGTGAGGTGACAGCTTTGTGACAGTACCTTATGTTCAAATTCTGACCCTCAAAAATGGGCTACTTGCTTCAGAAGCACAGTCACTCTAGGCTTCCTGGACAGTTTTTGAAGAAGGTAACCTTTTCCATAAGCTGACAAACATCTTGGCTAGACTGATTTAGAGTAACACCATGAAGATATTTCTTTTCATTGGCTGTTGACAGGGTCTGGAAAAAACAAGCTCCTAATGAAGGACCTTCAGTTAAGTGCCTACTTATTGTGACTGCCCAAGTACAAATAGGATTGATCTAGGGTTAGGTTAATAATTAGCACATGAAAAAAGAATGCGTCAAGACAAATCTCAAAGTCTTTTGTGTCCCCAGAGACGCAATGGATTTTTTCCTTAAATGCTGTCAATGGACTTAGCATCACTAATACGCTGTTTTAGGCCGGGGTATTTCTGACACATGCCTCTACATCACAATTCTTAAAATGCTTTGTCAGAGAGACCCAGTGATGGCGTTATACCTCCCCTGAAATCAGGTCTGTAATTAAACTGAAGCCTGGCTCTTCACTCCTTGCACAGGGATAGCTGCAGCAATGACCTTGTGCATTTAACAACTAACCTGCAGCTTCTGCAAGTAATTAGCAGGTGATGCTAAACACTTTTTTTCTCTTGCTGCAGCTCTCTTGTCATAGCTCAAGTTGTCACTTACTCAGACTGTAACTGGATTTCAGCATCTTGTCAGACTATCCCAAACCGCCTCCTGGCAGACAATGACCAGCCTTGGTTCTGGGCCTGCCACCCCCTGTTCCCACTCCAACTTCCTCCTTTAAGAAAGGGATATTGATGGTCCCCTGGACTGTTCAGATCTCTATCCCTCTGACACAGCAAGTAATCAATTACCACAAGCGGAAGACTAACTCCAATCCTGCCTGCTTTGTCTTTGGTCTCTTTAAAACCAGCACAAATCAATCCCCAAAACTGATCTGAATCAGTGCAGAAAAGATGGAAATTGGAAATTCTAGAAAGAGGCATGGCAAATGCCCTGCCTGCACTCGGGAGGAATGAGAGCCCATCCTCTGAACTAGAGGAAACCTTTGTCACATCAGAACTGGTGTTTAAATCCATCGACTCATTATTAGCAATTACCTGCAATTTTTCCCCGAGGGCGTTTACTTTCGTAAAATAAAATGAAATTATCTAAGTGCCTTCATTCTGTAGTGAAACAACAGCTTTATCTCCTGGGAACATCTCTCTGTCCCGAACAGTATGTCTAGTAGGTGTTTTGTTCTTAGATGTCCCAAATCGTGTTCGAAGTTCACACAGCTGAATACCAGGTTTTGCAACGTGTGGGGCTATTTCTTGCTTCACAGTCCTGGTTGACTTGTTTAGTCGTAAGGAGACAAGAATGGCAGTTTGAGACCTGCCTTTATAAAGAGCAGTCCATGCATCACGTCTGCTCAATTGGTTAAAAAGCGTAACTTAGTAATCAAACTTATCTCGATTTGTTTGCTCCCTGTAAAAATCCGTGAGGCGTTTCTAACTGGAACTTGTTTTGTGTGCAGTAAGCAACCAAATACACCAAGCTCCTGTTCCAGGAAAGAAAAGTGTTACTGGGAGGTGACAGCCCATGAATTCCCGGGGAGGGGGCGGGGAAGAGTGAGTGTATGATGTCCTTGGACGAGTTTCTCTGCAACTACTGTTACATGAGAGATCGCAGGTGCGATGTCTTGCCAAGGAAGCACGACGGAAATACTGAGTGAAGGGAAAATCGTTTTTATTTTCTTGCCTTTCCCCCCCAGTCCCGCGAATCGCTCCCTTCCCTCGGCCCGGAGCAGGGATCGCTGCCCGCTGGACCCTGGGCTCCCCGACGGCGGCACTGCAGCGGGGGGCGAGCGGGGGCTACGCTCAACCCCTCAGAGGGGACGGATCCGGCCGTCGAGCCTTGCCGCGGGCTCCTCAGAAAAGCCATTTCGGGGACAGGGGGCAGGGCAGCGGCGGGGGTCCCTGCTCCGAAGGGGTACCGGAGCCGCAGCGAGGTGCGGGCGCCCGGCGGGGCGGGCGAAGGGCTGCGGGGCCGCGCCTGCCACCCGCGGACGGGGTATCTCCGCCCTAAGGGGCCGCGGGGATACACAGAGGTGACCCCGAGGGGGAGAGAGGGTCTACCTCTCCCTGAGGATTCCACGCCCCGCTTCCCCCTTTCCTNCTACCCTCAGGACCAGCTCTTCCTCCACGACACCTTCCCCGACGGCTTCCTCTGGGGCGCGGGCAGCGCCGCCTACCAGACGGAGGGCGGCTGGCGCCAGGGCGGCAAGGGCGCCTCCGTCTGGGACACCTTCTCGCACCGCCCGGCCACGCCGTCGGGGGCCGCCCCGCCGGGGCCCGTGGGGGGCGACGTGGCCAGCGACAGCTACAACAACCTGTTCCGAGACGTCGAGGGGCTGCGGCGCCTGGGGGTCTCCCACTACCGCTTCTCGCTGTCCTGGGCCCGCCTGCTGCCCAACGGGACGGCGCCCGCCAACCCCGCGGGGCTGGCGCACTACGGGCGGCTGCTGCTCCGCCTGCGGCAGCTGGGCGTCGAGCCCGTCGTCACCCTCTACCACTGGGACCTGCCCCAGGCCCTGCAGGACGCCTTCGGCGGCTGGGCCAGCCCCGTCCTGCCCCAGCTGTTCCGCGACTACGCCGAGCTCTGCTTCAGGCACTTCGGCGGGCAGGTGCGCTACTGGCTGACCATGGACAACCCCTACGTGGTGGCCTGGCATGGCTATGGCACGGGGCGGCTGCCGCCCGGCGTGCAGGGAGGCCCGCGCATGGGATACCTGGCGGCCCACCACCTGCTCCAGGTAAACCGAGGGTGGTGGGAAGGGGCCCTGGCAGCTCCTTGGCCCCCAGGTCGTGCCAAGGGGGAGGATGTGGAGGCCACCCTTAGCCCGCCTTGTTGGCAGACCTGTTGCCTGGTTGACCACTGGGATGGAAGACAAATCGATGTGCCTGACTACGTACAGGCAGCCGATCCATGGGCAAAGGATGGCAAAGCTCAGAAGTGCGAGGCAGGAACTTTGTAGCAGTGATTATTTTGAGTTGGTGGAAAGGTGCAGAGTTAAAGCCCTCTCTGTATTTTGCCGAAATGTTCAATCCTGCCCCCAGCAGTTCGATTGGCATTCTGGGTGCCAGTTCTGGCCAGAAGGGATGCGTTCAGCTGTGCCAGTCCAGCACTGGCTTGCTAAGGTGGAAAGGCTTAATATGACTGCAAAGGGGATTTGTGTATTTGCTAAAAACATTTTACAGAGTTAATGGAGATGTTAGAGGTGGCAGAAATGTTTTAGAGATGTTTTCTTGGCAAAGTATGGGTTTGCGTTGAGTCTGAATACTTTTAGGGAAAAGAGACCCTCAGTTTCCCAGCTAGTCTAGTAAGTGGCTCAAGTAGTTTGCTATACTTAATTTTTATGAGTGTATGTAGCATTTCCTGGGTGCAACCATTGCGGATTCTCAGAGAGAATTAAGTGTGTCCAAATCCTTCCAGTGACAGGAGAAAGGACTCAGCCTAACTGGAACGCTGTGGGCATTAAGGCGTGATATATCGTACCTTAATACATATACACAAACTCTGGTGATGTCTGTCTGCTCAACGAATGTTTACTGACAGGAATTGTACCCTAAGAAGTATTGTATATAGGCGTGAACAGCAACAAAACAACATGCCTTATTCAACTTCTTGCCACTTTCCTGCGTTACTTTTGCATTCTTTAGTGCTACAGATAAGTCAAAGGGAAAATACAGGTGGAGAAAATGTGGGTAAAGTTTCAGCTTAAATTCTTGGTCCTGAAAACTTTTAAGCTCATCATTTAGTTACCATGGTGCGTACTTGAACATGTTTCCTGCTTGAGTATATCCAGCATCATCATAGTGTCAGAGTCCCTCATAATCTGAGCATGGGCTTGTTGTCATAAAAGCTCTGTGAAGGAAGGTGCTTTTCTACTTAAGAAATGAGAAACTGAGGCATGGAGTTGTCTACATGATGTAAAAAGTATAATTAAACCAGGAAAGCCTACTAATACTTGATTTAGTGACAGAGCCTTAGTATTTTTTGTCTCAGTGACTGTCAGTCAGGATTTTCACATTAGTGGACATTTCTTTTTATGCACATTGTAAGGTGGCATGATATTGTGAGTTTTTTCCATGTTTTGTGAATAAGGAACTGAAACACAGATATAATTAAGACCCTAAGTGTTCACTGGTTGGTAGTGCCCTTCTCCTGGCATGTGATCTTTTTAGCATATCAGTGAGTTATATTATAGTGCCAGTTCTTCTACAAGTCAGATCCCCAGATCTCAAATGACCCACAGAGAAGATCAGGGACATGCAGTATATGTAGGGATGCTCATATCTCTGACTGCTCCAGGCAGGAGTCTTCAGTAAAGGCAGAGGTAGAGCCTAACTCTTCAGCACAGAGAAGTGAACAGCTTTAACACTGAGAGACACCTTTTCCTTCTTAAATCTCTGCAGCTTATTGATGTTAGTAGGAAGCTACATAGTGTGGCTTCTTCACAGCCTGATATCCATAGATAAAGTGTATGTAATCGTGTAAGTAAAGATTAAGTTGTACCCTAGATGGTAAAGAATGAATTACATTTCCACGCACAAATTAAATTCTTGTCTTACATGGTTCTTGAGTGATTGACTTTGCAACTTGAATGATATTCTTTAGTGTCTGTCTGTGGGCTGTGTATGATTTTGTAGGTGAGTTTGGTCAGTTCTCAGGAGTGTGCACCGCCTTGGTGTGGGTCAGATGGGTGTACAGTAGTACTGTGTTATCACATAACCTGCAGGATGTATGCGGCACCAGAAGGTGTTGCGGGCAGATACAATCCTCATAGACCCACCAGAAAAGATGTGGTTGTATCATCCCACACAAAAAAACCCCACTTTTGGTTGCCTAACCCTTTGTTGCTTATGTATTACATTACAAAAAATCTCTGGTTCCAAGTTTCTTCTTAATCCGTTTTCCTTCTCTTTGTCATTCTTGTGCTTTATTTTTTCCAGGGAAATCGAGCTTGCAGAACCTATTTGTTTTTTTTTAAGGATAAAATATGTTATAATAAATGTTTGGCTCTTAGCAAATGAGCAGACTCTTAATATGCATATTTTTTGACTTTTTTTCCCTTTTTTTACAATATGCACTTTTAAGTGTCTTCTCTCAGCATGAAGACTTGTAGAAGTGGAAAGCTAAAGCTAGTAAAAACTAATGCCCACTAATTTATTTTACTGAATACTAATTATGCTAAAAGGCAAAATAATTTCCTTTGAGTTCTTTAAAATTTGAGGAATAGAAATGTGGATTTTGGACTCTGTCTTTCTGAGCGACTCATTTATTATCTGAAGAAATAATCAAATAAGAGTTTGATTCAATTTAGGTTGTTCAATTCAGGGCTGGTGAAAACAGGGCAATGAAGTTTGGTCTAAGTAATGATGTTCCAATTTAGCTTGAATGGATTTCATTGTATTGTACTGAATTTTTAAATTACCTTTCATTTTTCTGAACTTCTTTAAGTGAGTCATAACAGATGCTAAATGGGCAGAGTAAGACACACTTTTTCATAAACAGGAGCAAATAAAAATAGTGTAACAATCTTGTAAGAAAAAAAGATTTTATTAATGCAACCTTGGTGCGTTATTGAGGGATGTTGATCAGTATTCAATGAAAATTTCACCCTTTTATAGTGTTTCCACTGACACTTGTCACTTTTGATATGTCTAAGCCCTTCAAATGTGGTAAGAAATGGAGGATGCTGTACATGTTAATTCACAAAATAAATGGAATGGATCAAGTATATTTCATAAAGGTTGGCATTCTCTTGAGTCAACAGCCAGAAAATGTAATGCCAGCAATCTGTCATGTATATGATGCATCTCTTTTTCCAGATAGGAGTTGAGAGAGGTCAGTGTATTATGTTCTGGTTTTTGCAAATGCATTTTTTTCATTAATGGTTCACAGTATGTTGTCTGAGTTGAACATACTTGGATTTACTCAATATAAACAGCATTTGCAGAAGCAGAAGAACACGTTGTTTCCCTGAAGAAGTGAGTGGAACTGCTGCCTGGAAACCAGTCACATAGCAACAGACTGATTTCTATTCCAAAACTCTTTCCAAAACAAAAGGTAAGTACTCTTTTGTTGACCTTCAGTGCTAAACCTAATAAAGTACGAGTAATTTCAGCATAGGAGAGTGGTCTTTTCTTGGTGTGTATCGTTTCTCTCAAAATTCTGGCAGCCTTCAAACTTTCCCTCAGTGCAAGTAAAGTGATTTGGCATTTTTCTGAAAGTAGCACAGCTCATCATAGTTGTGAACATATACAGAATTTTTAGAAAAAAGGAGGAATGATTCTAAGTAATAGTATTTTTTTCTATTCTTGCTTTCTTAAGACCTAACTCAAATAAGAAAATGGTTCTGCTCTGGTTATGAGTATCAGTTGGGTAGCATGTATTTACAGTAGTGATTATTCTAACCATAATTCATTTGAATCAGATATTTTTCAAATGTCAGAGATGACAAAGTGCAGTCAAACCATAGTGCAAGTTCATATCTAGTTCATATCTACTGGCAGTTTTCTGTGCCAGTAGTTACCGAAGGTTGTATGTTCACAAATTATATTAAAAGCTATAGTGAACCATTTTCAAGCTTTCATCATCAAAAGAAAAGAAAGGAATTTATTTTCATTTTAAAATTTGATAAACAATGAAACAGTCTGGGTTTCAAAGATGCTCATTTTATTAAAATTATCTCCAAATACTGTATTTGTAACTTTCTCCCTGCCATTTTCTCCTTGTTGTTTTTAAATATTTCACTGTAAAAAAAAAGGCAGTTTGTTATCTTTACAGAGTACTTTGACTTTTAGTTACAGAAATTTCAGTACTGCAAGTAGAGTAAAGTATTATTATGGAAGAGTAAGAGTGGACCTTCCTCATGTGTACGGGTTCTATAACTTGAAAAGCTTTTTAGAGATTATAGGAAATCTTATTAAAGCTTAACAGGCAGGACCCGGAAAGGCTACACTGTAGTAACTGAAGTGGGATGGAAGCAGAATTTGTGTGTCCTCTGTGTGGAAGAAAACCAGATTGAGCCTGTAGGTATATTAAGTCCCACCTCAGCTCTTGCTGTTTGTTATGAGGATGAGGATTCCTTGAGAGTCTGCGTTCATGGTGAGATTTTTAGTTCTTAATAGTTGTGGCTCTATAGCTATGAATCTCGGTGCTAAATTCTATTGGCAGCCTCAAATCTGTGTTTTCCTGTCTCATTTTAAGTGCCACATGCCTGATTCATAATTGTTTCAGTAGCTATTGCTGGAGGTCGTATTTCTGGTTCCTTTCCAAGGCAGTCTAATATGCTTACTTTTTAAATAGCACGTTTTTCATGTTGGGCAGCACTCTGCTCAGCTCTGGAAAGATAATGACTACTGGTTAACAGCAGTTTGATATAGATAAGAGCATTTACATGAGCAATGTAAAATGCTCATGTGATAAAGTCTCACTAGGTGCATGAGTGTAAAGCTCTCTGCCCCTTGATGCTGTTTCATTGTGCATTAACACAGCCTTATAAAGCATGAGACACTCTTTGTTCTCCCCTTCAATCTCTTTCCTCAAGCAGAAGATATCTTTTGTTGTAGTTTTGAGGAATCCAAAGTGAAGTGTGTGGTAGAGCTCATGTTACTGTGCATTCCTTTGTATGACAAACTTTTCCAGTTTCCATTTCACCTGCACAGTTTCCAGTACTTAGAGGTAGTTAGTTGATGGGCATAATACCTACATGCATTTTGGGACCTGGAAAATAAAGCCTAGCTTCAATTTTTGGGGAGTGAAGTAGATATTTTAGTTCAAGGTAGTTCATCATTTTCTAGTGTCTGCCTTTCCCTCTAGACTGAAAGCTAGGAGCTCTTAGAGCTTTTCCCATGATAAGTCAAGTAGAAACCCCTATTCTGCAACCGTCAGTAGGCTGAAAGTGCAAAGGCAGTCCTTTGAGTTGAAAGTGTTGCCTTCTTTAAGGAAGAAATGTTTTATCACATTTGAGAAAGTTGTTTCATTCATCACATTTCCACCATCTAGAAGGTCAAATCCTGATCCCTCTTGATTTGGGACAAGTTAAATCAGAATGCAACTCATTCAGTGTCTTGGGCAATTACCTTAGCTTTGTTCCTCACCTTTATTAACTCTTTCTTTGAGGTCAGGTTGGATGGGGCTCTGAGCAATCTGGTCTAATGGAAGGTGTCCCTGCCCATGGGCAGGAGGGTTGGAACTAGATGATCTTTTAGGTCCTTTTCAATCCAAGCCCTTCTGCGATTCTGTGACAGAACAATGGAAAAGGAAGATGGTTGTAGACAACATTTTAGGATGTTTAGGAAATCAGTGAACTGAAGACTGGGTAGATCTCTGATGGACAAGGTGACTCATAGAACATGACCATGAAAGAAGAGACTGGCTGCTGGAGGAGGAGCTGAATTACTTCACCTGAGAGAAAATGTGTAAGCAGAAAGAGGTGAGTTGTCAAGAAGGAAGGATAACAAAGCACAAAAGGAGAAAGTGATATTGGTCATGGCAAGGGACTGGAGCCTTCAGTAAAATGGGATGAATGATATCAAGGAAGGGGAGGAATTAGATTCAGGCTAATACTCTCTGTAAATACTCCTGAGCATAAATATCAATGACTGAATGAAAATTCAGTTGAAAGACCATATGCACACACACACAAAAAGATAAATGTTCCTTATCAATACAATTAGATTAACTCTTGCAAGTCATGGATAACTTTGTGGGAAAGAGCTGCTGTAATGGTCTTTCAGTATTAATGGTAGGAACAAAACTTAAGACAGCTGGAGCAGTTTGAGAAAAGAGACTTGGTGTTTTTGGTGGCGGTGGAGGTGACAGTACCAAAAAATGTAAATTCTTGCTCTTTGCAAATTCATAACAGAATGATATATGCATGATTTAAATCTGACAACATAGTTCAATGAAAGAAATTAAATTCAATCTGTATTAATAGTAAACAATTTGTTTAGGATATCAGTGATGGCAACTTCTGGCTTGCTGTGGTAGCTTCAAGTTGAATCTGTTAGCACAATGCACTTTCAAAAGGCCTGGCCTGTTAAGTTTGTGGTGGATCTTTCTGGAAATTTATCAGGGAAGGTCCTTTGACATGCATGCTGGAATAAGGAAAAGCATTTTAAGAACTTCTGGATTTGACCACATTGAAGCATATTTGTATTGCTTCATTTTTACATATGTTTAGTTTGAGAAGACAGAGCATTCTCTGTTATGGAGAACTGCTTTGATTCTGAAAAAAACCCCAAAACAACCAAAATCCAAACTAGCCCATATTCTAAATTCTTCCAGTTACTGAAATCATTACAGGTGATGTTTACAATAGCTGGTATACAAAACAAGGGACTGGATGCAGAGACAGCTGGCTCTCTGTGACATATGCATGGTGAAAGCATAGGGGCTTTTGCACATATCAGGATCTGGCCAGCCTGCGAGTCTGAAAGGCCAGGGAGTGCTGCAAGACACCCTGTGACATGTTCCTCAGTACAGGGTGAGCTGACAGGAAGCCATGCACGTTTTCAGGGGACTGTCACTTCAGTCTGCACATGATGATTTTGTTACTTGCACTTTAGGTCTCATGTTGACACCTGAGATTGGACTTTTGTTTTAGTCAGCTTAGCATACCTCTAAAGACAGCTGAATAGTTTAAAATTGGCTAGGAGAGATTATACTGTGGAAATGCTTTGTGATTTTGTGAGTCCAAAAGTCAAGCCAGGAATTCTTTTGTAGGTAATCAGTTAATGCCCTTACTCAAGGCTAGAAAACGTTAGTATCACTGGGATTATATGTCACAAGCTATTTGCTTTACAGTTAGAGAGACAGTAGCATCTGTTTGTTTTGATCCTGCTTTTCGAAAAGACATCAAATGCTCGGGTGGGGAAAGGGGATGGACTTATAGCTGTTGGTCATATGTTCTGGTAAGAGTTCACAGCCATTTTCCAATGCCTTTTCTCAGTCAGCTTTTTTGTTCTCTTGAATATGTAGTAGCTCCACTGGTTCACTTGTTTTTTAGTGCTGAGGGCAAAGTTTACTCCGTTTGTTTGTTTAACTTTCAGCATTTTGATAAATAAAATAATTTTTTTGCTGCAGGCAGGGAGCTGTTGAGCATAGTTATTGATTAATTATTCTAATTATGGTTCCTTATGTATGAAAATGGTAGAATTATGCAACATGCCTTTTGAGAAAGTAGTTTGGGAATATATTGCATTGTCAGGCTGATTTCCTTTAATTATTATTATTATTATTTTATTTTGTAAATAATAACATTTTGCTTAAAATTCAGTTCAACCATTCTGAGCTCATGTTTGAAAAGAAAGCTCAATGGACTCCTGACTGTACAGTGATGACATACTTTTTGTAGTACACTTATTTAGTTCTTCATTTCTTTTCCTCTCATAGTACAGTGTAAACTTCAGTGCAAAGAATGCTTGCAGATAAAAGGCCACCACAACAGGATGTCCACCACCACTTTCTTATGCCATCAGGAGGCAAAATCCAGGCCAGAAAGAGTCGTAACAAAACATGGGGTGATAGGAAAGAGGAGCATTGGGAAAACAGACAATGTGTGAGAATCTGGTGAGATGTGGGGTTGACTGGCCATGCGTAGGAATGCTGGAGCTGGATATATGGGGCAATACTGTATTTTTATGTGCCTATTTAGCATGGAAAATTAAACTTGATGTGAAATGAGACAGCCTGGAGTCACCCAGGTGAGTAGTTCCCTGATTATTTTTTTTCTCCTTTTTTTTAATAAATAATTTTTTTTCTTTTGGTGGAAGCTAACTGGTGATTTAAGGAAATCACAGACCATACTTCACAAGGATGGGGCCTAATTCAAAGAGTCTGCATTGGCTGTGATGTCCAGTTGCTGTCCCCATATTACCACCGACCCTGGGAGTAGGGGACACAGTGAGGAGCCTGCAAAAGAAAGGAGGGATGCTACATTAAGTCTGAGTTTCTCAGAGGAGCTTAAAGAAAATAAATGAGAATTTATTTTTGCTTTAGCTTTTTGGGGAATCCTGTCACTTTCAAGCACTCAAGTAAATTAGCAAATTGAACAGATGCATTCCTCTTATCTTGAAGAAAATGTGCATTCCCATATTCAAGCAGCAGCATCTCTGTGTATGAAGTGTAAGACCTTGAAAATACACTGAAGGAGCTCTTGAATTCTGTTTATCATCGTACTTCTCCTCTCAGCCATGAACATGCATCATGTTTTGCATGAGAAGAGAATATTGGGGTATATCATGCAGGGACGGGAACAGAGCTATGGGAATATGATTCAGCTGCAGTTTTGCATCTTAATTATATGCTTGGTAGGAAAAAAAAATCCTTTTTTCTTCACACCATTTTGTCATATCAGCTAGCTTTTTCTAATCTGCCTAATACCTCCTGAATTCACAAAGTAATATAATGTAATTAGAGCAAGTCAGAAAGATCGAAACCCTTTGAAACTGGCATTTGCTGATTCATTGAAACTAAACAATTTAAGAGACTTCAGTTTTCCATAAAAAGTTGAGAACTACAGGAAATAAAAGTCAGTAATTTTGTTTTTATTTTGCTGTGGAAAGTTTTGGTTTTCCATTTTAATGTGAAACTGAAAAAACTCATTTTGACACAGCGAGTCAGTCAGTCATTTCACACTGCCTTCCGTATTCTTTCGTTGGATGAGTGCCCACTGCTTCAAATTGGGTCAGTTTAGCCTTGTGAAATTGCTGTGTAACCTGCTGCAATATGGCTGACTTATTGAAGCTGCAGATTGATGCTTTTTCTTCTTTGATGAAAGGAATAAAACAGACTGTCAGGACAGGATTCTTGCACTGTAGTGGTTACTCCATGTCTCATTTGTATCTGGACTGCCTGTGCCACTTTTGCGTAAAACTGTAATTATTCAGTCATTTATCCTGCTCCTCTTTCCTATTTCTGGTAGAAAGAAAAGTGGTACTTGAAGGAGACAGTTGCTTAAAAGGGGGAAAATTCTAATAAAAGCAGCATCAAATTGGCACAGTCATTCTGATTCTGAATATTAGAATCAGCAAACTGTAGCACAGGGCAGCTCAGAAACAGCCTTTTCCCATAGCCCAGCTTAGGGTAATGAAATAGAGGCCACTTCAAAATTGGGTGGTGGTGAAATGGTTATAGAAAGAGCATTGTAATGCTAAGCTGTGAAAGGCAAGAACCCTAAACCACACTAGTCAGATCCCACTTTACCCAGGCTGGACTCTTCTGGAGAGTAATGTTTCCCATGTTACTGGTATTTAGGAGGAGGTTTCTAGAAATCAGAGGGGGTGAGTGTAGGTCTGGATGAGATACTTATGCCAGCTTTTGTGGAATCTGATTTTGTGGGCTCTTGACTGGTGGTCAAGAAAGAATTTAAATTGTCAAGGAACTGTGATGTTTCTTGTTAGGCCTCTTTTTTTCTTTTCTCTGTGCCATGATCCAGGCTCTCAGGATCATTAAGGAACATTACGCAAATAATTTGCCTTCTGTTGCAAGGTTTAGAATTGTGATAGTCTCTTTGCTTTACTTTTTCTTTTTTTTTTCTGATTTATTCCTATGGCTCACTGTGATGTCTGGAGCATTTGACATTCTTTTTTTTTTGTGTGTGTTAAATATCTTGGGGGTTTGCTTTTTGGCTCATAATGCCACAAACATAGAATCACAGAATCACATGATGGTTTGTGTTGGAAGGACCTTAAACATCACGTAGTTCCAACCCCACGGCCAGGATTTGGCATCCCAGCCTTAATGGGAAGGGAACACCCAGGATTCATAGATGCTCATGGTCAGAAAGGAGTGACAAAAGTCAGAAGGTCCGCAATTTATCTTCTAGGCTTCTGCACATGGAACACCTTCCACTAGATCAGGTTGCTCAAAGCCCTGTCCAGTCTGACCTTAAACACTTTGAGGAATGGTGCATCCACGGATTCTCTGGGCAACCTGTTCCAGTGGCTCACCACCCTCATAGTGAAGAATTTCTTCTGAATATCAAATCTAAACCTGTCCTCTTTCAGTTTAAAGCCCAATCTCTACATGCCCTTGTGGAAAGTCTTGCTCCATCTTTCTTGCGAGCTCCCTTTAGTCTCTGGAAAGTGTTATAATGTCTCTGTGGAGCTTTCTCTTCTCCAGGAAGGGGCATATGGTAGATATTACTGTGTAACATTTGGGACTAAAAGCTTGCTACAATACTGCAGGCATCTCAGCGGAACGATTCATAGATCTCCTTTCCATGTTTTGCTAAGGGACTGTTCACTTGGTGTGAGTGCTTCTGGGAAATATTTTTTTGGGAATGAAGTGAGTATGGAACACTGAACCACAAAGAGGAAAGGATCAAACATACATTGGAGCAGCATGTTCCCAGTGTGGGAAAGGACCCAGAGAGTCTGGAAAGACTTGCAGGGCATTAGCATTTTCTACACCGAAGACCATGCAGAAATGCCTGAGGTATTTAAGTATCAAGGGCTAGAATATGTCCAGAAGATAGACAGGCAGTAGCTGTCATTTTGGAGTGTGGCCAGTGAAACCACTGCAGTTCTGCACTGGTGGAGTGCCACTGCTGATATAAATGCTGAAAACAAGGTAGATTATTGCAACTGTAGCATAACATGGTAGTTTGGATGCAGATAAATACCTGTGCTATGTGAAAAAGTTGTCTTTGTTTTGTTAACTGTGAAATGGATGGTTTAACTGAAGAATAGCCTGTGAGATAGGCAAATAATTTTTTTAGCAGCTTGTCTCAACCAGACTGAGGACACAGGAAAGCATGCAAGAAAACCAGTATGCCTAACCAGGGGTGGACATGGCCAATAGAGAATGATCGGTTTTGGTGTCAGGTGGCCACTAGCTCTAAAGCTCCACTTCATGGTGCCAGTAGAGAGGTGGATGGAGATTAGAGCCTGCAGAGTCCCCACATTCACCTTCATGTATAGGATGGAAATAATTTGTGGGTACAGCTGGGACCGTCTTCAGTCTGCAAAGATTATCAATAGCAAATGATGCTTCTCCAACGGCTGAAAAAGATGTTAAAGTTCCTGGGGTTGATATCTACCCCAAGTTACATCTGACAGCAGCAGGGCATTTTGCTACTTTGAGTGAGGCTGTAGCATGGAAAATTACTCCTGTCCAAGAGTTTAGAAGCATCATCATCATGCTGTCTTCCAGGCAGTGTTTGCGTCAGCTCTGAGACACAGTTTGCCATCTGCTTGGCCTTGCAATAGCTGGCTTTCCAATAACCATTATAAAATGTGGTTTAGCATAAGGCTATTTCTCTTAAAGTGGTTTGGCAGCATTCCCAGTGATTCCAGAGGGAAGAGCAGCTAGGACTTTTCCTCCAGCTCTGAGCCAGCTGTCCACTGGGCTGACCAGGGTGGAGCTTGTGTGTGCTTTGGCTCTGTACCACAACTAGTGAGTAAAGATGTGGACTAAGCTGTCCTTGGCTGCCTGTAATCCTTCAGCATGGACCTGTGCCAGGGTCATGCAGTGGTGCTGCATGGGGGCCGGTGATGGCTGAGTGAAGATGGAGGAATGCAATGCTCGTGCTTTGCTAGGTAGAGCCTTCATCATAGTATAGCCATCTCCCGTGCAGACTGTGGAAGTGAACTCAGGGGAGAGCAATAACGCTTGAACTAATTTTAGGACATGTTAACTAGAGACATCTACATTTGAGCTTCCTGTCTTGGGCTCCTTTTACAGGTAATGGTGAGAGTCTCTCATTCTATGACCAAAAAATGCAATAATTGTTCCATTTCTGTCTGTGGGGTGTAGACAAACCTGTGGTGAGAAACTCAAACCTAGGCTTTTTGTAGGTAGAATTTAACCCTTAGTCTAATGAGAGTAAGAAGAGGTGGGGTAGATGGCAGAGGAGGGGAGTACTGAAGAGCTGGCTCAAAAATTATCTTGAGGTGCTTTGTGTTCCTGTGACTTCTCAGATAGTGGGCTGTGACATGGTCTGGATCATGTGTAAATGTTGCCCAAGTCTCCCTTATTTCAGGCATATCTGTGGGGAAGGCCTGTATCTCATGCTTTCCCCTGGTTTTCCTGGGCAGTGGTCTGAGTCTTCTGGCACAGGAAAACAGCTGATGTTCCCCCCGCAAGGGTGGTCAGTAGCACCTGCATGGTCCTGTAAAGCCAAAGCAGGCAGATAGACATGGTTTCCCATGTAAGGTATTGTGGACATTGAGTAGCCACATCCTGTGGCTCTTCATTCCCTTTTGCCAGTCAGCCCACTGTGACTACTGGAGTATGCTGAAAACTGCACTTTTTTTTTCAAAAATGAAAAGAGAGCAGTCCTTGGAAAATACAGTTTAAAACATTAAAAAGAAAAAAAGATTAAAAACTTTAAAATTAATACAGTCTTTTTCCCACTAGTTGGAACTGATATGCAAATGCAAACCATATACCAGTCGTCGCAGTCTTTCTCTGTCTGGTAACAAAAGAGGCCTCTTTCCTTTAGGGCCCCATTATTTTCTCCAAGGAAGTTGTTGAACCTCGTTTCAATTTAAGTAACACAATAGGTATTTACTGGCTATGATAAGCAGAAAGTTTAAATTGTGTATTCAGTCTTCAAAATAAAAACCCTCATTATTTTAAAGCAAAACAGAGATATTCTCTAGTCAACTAAGGGAAAATAGCATAAGGAAAGACATACAGCCATCAGGTAGTGAGGAAAAAGGTAGAGTTAAAATAAAAAAGCACTTCCAAAATGCTTTTTGTCAGGTCTATCAAGAAAAGGTGATCATGTTGAGAGCACTGGGATTCACAGACAGGAAAGGTCAATGAGGATGAGGGTTAAATAAATGTAAATAACTACAGGTGCAATGGACAGAAAACACTATGAATTTACAGTATCAAAGTCAAACCAGACCCATCTGATAGTTTCCTGTGATAATTGATTATCTAGTAAAAGAAAATAAAAAAAATGTAATCAGTCTGTATTTTCAGTAGTACCCTTGAAATGGTGGCACAACTGTTCCAGTTGAGCAGAAAAAGAATTTTCAGCAGTAGCTAGGAAATTGCTAAAGCAAATATCACAGTAGGTTGCAGTGAAAGTAGAAGCATTAGGTTTGAGGGCAGTGCACAGCTGAACTTCTTAATGTATTTTAACTCCCATGCCTTGGCACAGGCTAGGATTGCACTATTTAGAGAATTAGCTAAACTTGAAGAAACAGTGCCAGTGCAAGGGATAATCAAGATAATAAACAGATGAACAGAAAGACTCAACATTTTTTCTGTAAGATGAGAACTTGCTGATCACAGCATGACCTTCAGATGCCAGTATAATCCAGCTGTGACAAAGACACATTTGTTTCTAGTCTGTATCAGATGATGTTTCCAGCAGAGATGAGGAATTACCTTACTAGAACATGGCTTATTTACCTGAGCAAGAACACTAGGAGAGGATATACTTGTCTCTAACTAGATCAATTAGTATGAGAAAAGTGGATTTTGGTTGCTATAGATGGAGCCTTACTATTTTCCCAAGTGCTCATTTTTACAGGGATTATTTTTCCTCCCAGTAAGACAGTAAAAACTTGTGTATTTGTTTCACGCAGAGTATCTTCTTTAAGAGTGTTCATATATAAGAGAGTGTTCAGTGAAAAGTTAATGCAATGCAATCTCTTCTACCCTCCTTACTTCCTCCCTCTCTGCCTTCCTCCCTTTGTCTCAGCAAAAACACCTGGCTCTTCAAGACCTTTGCATCCTAGTTCAGGCCATTAATTTGCTTTTCATTGGTGTTTGGGCATCTAGGGAAGTACTTGATTGCCCACTTCTCTGTTCCCTCTAAAATCATTGATTTAATCATGATTCCATGTAAATTGTGTAATCTGTGAATTTTTAAAACCTAAAGCATCATCCTGATTTAATGTATCCTGTCTTAGATCCATTTTTTGAATATCCTTTGTACTACCTACTTGTTGAAGGTTGTGTTGGCATAGCTGTGGCTAATGAAAACCTTTCTCTCCAGGATGAAATGGCTGGCCAGCTCTTGCTGCAGTGTATGGAATCTCTCAAAGATTTTGTTTTCCAGTTTTATTTTAATAATAATAAAAAAATGTAAATTGTTGTACTATGGTTTGTAGCCTGATGTAGTTTTGGAGTGCCCAGCTGGATCGGTTTTGGATGAAGGTAACCTGGAAACTGCTCTGCAGGAGCACTCCTAGTGTAATCCAGCTGCTATTCACCTTCTGGTCTGTGGGTTGTTGTAAATATTGGGTCCTCAGCTCTACTGTTTGTTAAAGTAGATGTAGGTGCTATGTAAGGAAATTAACCAGCTATGTAAGGAAACTAACCAGCTACATATTATAATTATATTAGGCAGAGCAGTACACTTAATCTCCTTTTCCGCCTAACAAGTCCAGAATGTAGGTAAGCCATCTGGCTGCTTACCTGAGCTTGAACTGGCCTAAAAATTAAGGAGAGTGTTTTTTAAAAAAATCAGCCACTGGATTTATTGCTCTTCCAGTGCTTTTGTGTTGAAAATTGAGATGTCTCTGATCAGTCTGTTGTCTGGAAGTGGGCTTGTAACAAACACTGAGCTAATTTACAAAAATCACTTGTTTTGATGGATGTCTTCATGGAAATATGCTGGAAGTTTCTGCTATACCTATATCTTTTTCAGTTACTTAGAAACAAGGCAGTGCTTCAAACTCTTTGCTTCCAACTACCTTCCTTTAAAACAGGCAGTGTTTGAATGGTAGGCATCTGTTACTTAGATATTGACTTAATTACCATAATTGTACGTGGCCTCCTGAAAGCTGCTAACATACCTACCCTCATGGTAACTGTGACCCAGAGCAGTGCTACTTACTGGCATTTATATATATAGCTGGACAAAGGAGGATGAATGATGCTGTTGCAGGAAGTACATGAACTTGAATTTCTGTTATTCTAGTACATTTTGATCTTAAAACTAAGATTTCTCCCAGGATCTGTTTTCTTTAAATAATTGAAATATTATCTTCCTTTGATAGTATATTTACATATTACAGCATACCGGTGGAATTTCCAAAGACATGGTTATGCAGAAATAAATGCCAACCCCAAAGAAAAGGCTGAAAAAGTGTACTTGAAGTTGTGAGTTAACGGATATGTTAAGGTTTTAATTTGTTCTTATGTTTTTGTATTGATATTTAAAATGGCAAGGGGGGAAAAAATAGCATTGAGTCATATCTGGAATCAGTAAGACAAAAAAGGTGGATGTATGGGCACTTCATTTTTTATATTCATAGCCTAGTTGATGACTCTCATTCATGTATACAAGGGTCTTGACATCACTGGCTTTATACTATGTTCTAGAGCAATTTGAAGTTTAGTATTGCACTTTGATATAGTAGGCAAAAACTAGCTTGTGCCAGTCCCTTCAACTTAGACACTATTTTATTTATTTATTTATTTATTTATTTATTTATTTATTTATTAAATATTTCATTCTGCAGCAGTGTTACGCAAAAGGAAAATAATCTTTTGTAGGTTTCTTATGTAAAGAAAGCCCAGTATCAAAGTTACTGTCTCTTCTTCGAGAGACAGCTGCTTTCTCTCCAAAAGGGAATGTGAACAGTGCACTGGCAAAGAGCTGGTTAAGGAAGCCTGAAGCATGTGAAGTTGTGCTTTAAAAAAAATCATAAATCACATCCTGAGCCTCCAGAAATGTGCATTGCACTGCCAGAATAAAGTCTAAACTAGGCTGTGGTAAGTATGTTTAAAATTTGTCCAGCTGACACAATATTTATGACTACCTCAGTCTGTTAATATGATGTTAATTCTGGTTAGAAAATGTCTAGCACTATGGTGACGAGAGCACAGAAGCTGAAACAGGGATTGCTGAGAGAAAAGTAGCTGGTTAGCATTTGAAACTGTATGTATTAACCAACACTTGCCCTCTTCTGTGTGGTAATAAACACCCTAATAACGCTCTTCCTTGGTTTTGGTTTTGTTTTGGTGGGGGTTTTTGTTTGTTTGGTTTGGTTTTTTTGTGTTTCTTGGTTTTTTTTTTTTTTGTAGTTTTCATGTTATTTCTCTAAGGACTTGATAAAACCAGCTTTAGATCTTTTACTGTGATTTTTTTTTTTTTCCCTCTTCACTGCTAAGGCTAGCTTTGCACTACATTGATGTAATAAACCCCCTTGTCCTTTATTACTTCATATTAAAATATGGGATATATTTTCAAAAAAGAAAGAATGTTAGAGCTGTTAACATTTAGGTTCTCCGCCACTACATCAAAACATTTATCCAATATTATGTCAGCCAAACTAGTTGGATTCTTTGTCTACAGACAGGTGAAACACTGCTTAATTTCAACATATAATTAAAAATATGATCATGTTTATAATGTAAGAATTAGATATTTAATTTTAAAAGCTTTTTGTTTGTTTCAGTTCTTTCTTCTACAAGAGTCCAACTTTTAACTCAAGTGTGGGTTTTTATTCTGTTTGCAGGCTACAAGAGTAAGGCAGGAAAACTTTTATGTGTATGCTTTTGAGTTAACACTCATCTCTGTAGTAAAGCAATTTTATATCTACCGTTAAACATGCATTTAGTAACACATAAAGGGAATTATTCATACCTCAAAAGTGTATTTTCATGGTTTTAGCACACTTTGGATGAGGTTCTAAATGTATTTCCCAAATCAAAGGAGATATAAATTGAATCCAGTTTAATCTGTGACTGCAGTATAGTAAAAAACTTGTAGAAAAGACTGGATAAATACACATAAATCATCCTTGCCCCTGAGGAAATGCAACGATTCAAAATTTGTTTGCGCTGTAAAATTGGAAACCCCATTTTGTCCCTCCATCTCCTGACTGGAGTTGTTAATATCTTTCTTGAATCTTTAAAAATGTGGTACCCCAAGAGTTTCTCTTCCCTCAATTAATCTTTTCCCCCTCATCTTTCCCTGCACTGGAATTTCTGAGGTCTGATTTGAACAACTGCACTTTATCTTCTTCGTGACTGCTGAGGACTGCAGTGATTCCTCAAAATAAATATGTCTGACTAAAGTCTTCCTCCTCCAGTGACTGTATTCTCACTGATGAGATGCTCCTTTACTGAGTAACTGGCTTGAATTCCTCCTACAGTTTCCTAGATCTTCCTTTCATAGCCTAGCTTAGGGGAAGCAATAACATTAAGGAAGAATTATAGCTAGTAGTAAACATTTTAGTAATTAAAACTTGTCAGTTGGTCTTACAGTTCACTGTGCTGTTGCAAAGGTGACCAGACAGCTGAGGCATCAAGACCACTAGGGTTGGGTCATTCAGTTCTGCTTGCCTTGTCCATCTCCATGGTCCTCTGATTTACCATGTCAGCCTTTCAGAGGTTGTTGCTGGGGAAGTATTTCTGGAGTGAAAAAGTCTACCTTAGGTCCTTTTGGTTTCCACAAACATTTCCAGGATTTTGCTTCAGTCATATATAATGTTCCCTTCTGACACCTAATGGTATATGTCAGGATCTGGATCTGCTTTCTGCTTCATAGGGGTGGGATTCAGTTGCTGGAGGACAGACACCTTCTGCCATTTTTGTGGAATTCCCATGACATTTACACTGACTCACAAGTTTGACAAAGATCCGCAGGTGACCCATACGTTTTTGTCAGTAGCAGGTCCTGGTTAGGCAGGATGTCTCTCAGATCTGAGTTGGCCATAGCCTTCGGATTCAGTTGCCTGGAAGTGGGCCTGTGATATCATTTGGATTAGAACTATGTCACCGCAAAGCTGACTTTATGCAAAAGGGAGGAAAGCACTCAACAAGTCATGCAATAGTTCTTTCCTCTCCTGATCAGTTTGCAGCTAAAACAGACTCATGGTCACCCAAAGCAGATACCAGTAAGTCACGACTGCTGTATCAAAGTTAAGTTCATATAAATCCTGTAGTTTGGTGCTAGCAATAGCAATACAGTATTTACTGGGCTATAATCCCTTTTTCAGTAGTCTGCAAACTGTGATCTATTCTTCCTGAATCTAGCAATGTCATGAATCGTCCTATGGTTTCTATGTTGCAGGACCAAGCAGTGGTTATTCTTGGAGCTATTAGCTCTTTCTTGCCTCATATGGCCTCATGATAACATGTATAAGTTAGCATAGTCCAAATTTTGTTCTTCTAGGGTATAGCTATACCTCAATTTGCTCAGCACTTAATACTCTTCCACTTTTTGCAAATTATGAGCCATAAAAGTATAAGCAGGGTAACAGCTACAGAATATAGAACCAAATTCAAAATTCTTGCGGCTGAAGGGAACCACACAAGAGGGATTCCCATCAAGAGTGACACCCTGCCTTTTCTATTGCTGTTTTTTGTGAGCAATTTGTTTGCTGTTGCAGCACTGTAATCATTGCTTTTGTGGCTTGCTTTACAACCAACTAGACTTCAGATACTACAGTTGAATGCTTTATTATCTGCAACTGTCACACAAAAGCTACTCCGAAAGTTACTAGATTAAAGTCAATTTGCTATGCAATTTCAGTGATTTTTGCAACTTGAGCACTCCTTGTAAAGGTGTATAATTGAAATCACACACTTCAGTCAGTTCTATTACATGTGCACAAGCCTGAACATTTCAGGCAGGTTCTACACAGTGAGATAGTTTGTAGTGATTGCTATTTATTGGGTACAAATGCAAACACAGCTGGATCTGACATAAATAGTTGTAGACTGATTAGAAAAAGAAGGAGAATTCCATATTCATATCTGGTCAAATTGTAATCTAAACAGTTGTCTGAAGATGGAAAACTGGTACATTTATGTTGCTTATCATGATGAACTGTTTTTTGTATCCATCCAGAGGGCTGACTTGAACTTTCCATGTCATTCCATAGCCTGTTGTCATTGATGCACAGTTCTAATCTCAGAATGGTTAAACTTAGTAGCCAAGCTTACAGCAGAGTAAACTTAGGCCATCGTCTAAGTGACTGAACTAGATTTGGGCATGAACAATCCAAATGTTTGGTTTAAAAAAGAATCTTGTAGCAATCACCTCGAGCAAGTCCCCTTCATTCTGGATTATATTTGCCTATATTATACACAGAGTTCTGAACTAGTGATTTTTTTTACCTTGCTTAGTGGTGCTCAGCTTTACCGCATCCACATACACCAAAGTCTTGTTAGATGCCATTGTCTGACAGCCTGAAGTTTTTGCAGTCATTAAACAATAGTTTTGTTTGATCCTCATTCATCTGGGTCTGTCGTGGTCTGTTATGTGCAACAGTTTCTAATATATTGGTTGTTGACTGAATTTATAATTTCTATGCCAACGGCATAGAACCAAATGCCTCCATATTACTCACTGGTACTCTCCACTGCTGGAGGCTTCTTCCAGTTCCTTTACTGTTGCTGTCCAGTGGCTTTTTTTTCTCACAAAGGAGCTCACAATGGGAAAAGCTATCCACCAGCAGATTCATCCAGAAATATCTTCTGAAGCCATTTGGTGAGTAGCACCCAGTCAAACCACCACTACCATGGTGTTCTCATATCTCTGATTGTCATTACCTTGCAGCTGTTACTGTTTTGTTGTGAGAGTGATAAAGGACCTTCGTTTTATTTTTGCAACCGTGAAGCTAATATGTTTGGGTGCTGAAAAGGGAGAGGGTCTAGTTTAAATCATATAAACATTTACTGTATAAACATTAAATAATTCTGTAGTGGTTGCTTAATGTCTTCTCCCATAGGAAGCTACCTTTGTCTTGTTTTAGTCTCTTTGAAGTGACTTCTCTTGTGAACAGATTGGATGAGATCCCCTTTTTATGCTCTGGAGACCACCTGTTCTTGTAGTTCACTCTTCTGCTGAACCCACACTATTGATACTCTTAAATATGCCAAGCTTGGTAATCACACCTTTCACCCACTCTGTAATTTCTGAGCCACTGTGTTAAGCCTCCCAGGAGCACCACATGCTCCTTCTTGTACACTGAACTGACTGATTTCCTCTGGTTTTGTGATAACATAACCTCTACTGCTTCTGGAGAGGTAACAAACTGCAAATGAAGTGGCCATGCCAGAACAGCATCCCTAGTCTGGCTACCTAAACCAGCTTTTTTTGAATGCTGATGAGGTCAGGTTTTGTCCTGATCTCCACTTCCATTGTTGCACCTTCTCTAATAATTTGGTTAAAGGCTTGATCATATCTGCAAACATGGATATAGAATCATGGGGAAGAATAAAACTCAGAAGACATCTGAGCTTATGTGAACTTGTAGAGCAAGGAGCTTCTTATTTATTTTTCTTGTTGTTGTTTAAGTGATTAGTCTATTTCTAAAAACTTTCGTCTTTCATTTACCACTTGACCTCTTTGTCAATTCACTTAGAATTGTTCTACCAAATTTATTACTTCAAATTGTTTAATTCATTCTTTGAGTCTTTGAGTCATTCTTGAGTGTTTGAGTCTGACTGTAGGCTAATACATCATCTCTTCATGAAATTACATGGATTTGATTAGCCTCTGATAAATTTTCCCATGTTTGGATGATATGAATATTGCATAAAGCTGGAGCACACTGAAATCATTGAGCAGTAGTTTTGTGTAAAGTGGTATTGCTGCCCTGTAAATGTAGGGGGAAATTCTTCCCAGCCGTGCCCTGATAACAAAATCACAAGGACAGCATTTCCTAAATCTGTTCTGCCAGTCTCTGGCATTTTTTGCTATGACAGGTGTGGTTTATGGTATAACAGAATTAATTGCTCAAAACCCGATCATTACCCAGTAAATCCTGCTGTCTGCTTTTATGATAGGCCAGATTGGAGCATCAGAACTGCCTGACCTTCATGCAATTATTTGTTACTCCAATAAGCTTTTTTCTGAGGTTTGGAGATATATTTACTATTTCTGTGGCTGATGGTCAGGACTCATAAACACTTTGCCATGAATACTCCTGCACTCTAATTTCATTTGAGACCCTAGCTGGGGAAAACCTCTACCCGTTTATCTCTTAAGTGAATTTCTGGAGATTTTAGGGCAGCATGTTCATGTACTTCAGGAATAATTTCTGACTGCCAGTCTGTCAGCCTTTCCCAACTCTACAAATGGTTTTGTCAAATCCAGTATCATTTGATATTCTTGTAGTAGTGGTATAACAGGGATTTCTTTCTGTCTTTCTCCTGGGAGACTCTCAGCATCAAGTCACACACAAAATATTCCAGGAGCAGTTGGGTCAATTTTTAATCTCCTAGTGTGCCCAGGATAAGATTCAGGTTTCATTAGCATCAGGCTTCTATTTTGGATGCTTCAAATGCACTGATAGTAGTAACGAGTCACCTGGGTTCTATATTCTTTAATTTTCCCCCCAGGCTATATGTTGTCTCCATCATCTTTCCAAGCTGGGTTGTTGGTTTAGCTAGTTAGGTTAGACCCAGCAAACTGAAATGTTTTTATCAGCTCCTTGTCTATTGGGTACACATATTGATAATGGAATTTAGTCTTACTTGTGTTTATCTCTATCTAAGAAAATTTTTCTTTCTAACACACTGTTTTGTTTCATTGCCCTTTCTTGTTTAGCTTCTGCCAACCACTCAGACTTTTCAAGACAATTTTCTTCATATGCTCCCATTGAACCACCAGTATTACATTATTTCTCCAGTGAAGCACCTGGGTTAGCAAACACAGGAGTGTAGAAAGAGCACTTCCAAGTAGTATGTTGAGGAGGTGGATATGCACAGGTGAGTATTTGGCTCCCCTATGTGCATCTACCAGAAAAACAGGTGATGCATGAAACACAGAAAAATGCTTGACAATAGGCACCTCTTACAGAATTTTTACCCTTGAAGGTATTTGAAATAATTGTGGTTTATATATTTGTTTAGTTATTTTGATTCTGCATTTAGCCGAAAGTTGCTTATTCTTTTTATTACTGATGTCACTAAAGGTTACATATGTTACTTTGGTTGTCCTCCTTGCTATTGCTTTGGAGGGCAACAATCTTCTCATTTGGCTTCTGCCTTAGTGCAGAGCAGAGCTGTGAATTCTGGGGCTTTTGGCTTCTGAAGCTGTGTTCTGTAGTTGAGAGCTTCCTGCAGTCCTGTGCTTCTTCCTCAGCTGGGTTTTACCCTCTCCATCTGGTTTGTACAAACCTTTATGAAACCAAAAGTTTGGAGTCACAATGGATACCTTCTCCTTGACAGTACTATTACAAATATCATGTATTTCAGTTTTTAGCGTCCATTTAGTCTCAGTGCTCTGACTGGGCATTGCTTTACCAGCTTTATATATTCTACATGTATTTTTGATGTATCGGTTTTATATGAGTTCTGTGCTTAACTTTTTGCTCACTGCTAATTCTAGCACCATGCACTTCCTCTCCAACCAGAATGTGGCTTAAGATCCATTAGTGTTCCATTTGCTTTTTCGATTAATGATGTATCCAGTTGCCACAACTGTTACCATTATTCCCCTCCAAAGTCACGGTGCTTTTTTCATCCTCCTTTTTCAGCACATCGTCTGACAATAATCAATTCTTGCGAAGTGGTGTTGTTGTCTTGGACTGTACTGTTTACTAATGCTTGTGCAGTCCTGTGCACTTCCTTTTCTGGATTACAACTAAGTTATTCATGTGTTTTTCCCTTGTATCTGTTATTTGTGTATTTGAATATGTCATCGTGATTGGAGCCTGGCCTGTCCTTCAAGAGGTTCATGCTTGGGAGACGATTTTGCTGTTCAGTCTCAGTACTGGAGCTTTTGTATGTTTATGTAGCTCCAGCAAGCCCAAAACAATTCTGATGGCAATGAGTGTACCTTGGTCTTCTCCTAAATACCACCTGAGCATTGTGTCCCAAATTCTAAGTCTGTTATCAGGGACTGTTTTAGTTCACTTCAGTACTGCAAGATTGCCTCTAAGCTTTAAATCACTCATGAGTACTGCTCTGTACTTTTATCTTCTTTTTGTACTCTGTTTAAGAATCTCTCATATCTTTAATATTCACATGGGTCACAACATTCCTTGAACTATTTTTGTGCAGTTCCGTAATTAATCTCTTCTGTCAGAGGTAACGGAAAATGATTAAACACATCAAGTGTCTCAGAAGCACTTGTTGTCAGAAATAAAGCTATTTTTATCTCCTCTCTCGTTGCTTCTCAAAGTCAAATGCCGCTTAATTCTTTTCCAGATGACCTTTATATTTTCAGAGACTGTTTGCATCTCAGGAGACTTCAAACTGTTTTCCCAGCCCACTCATCTCTTGGTGCTTTAGTTTACTTGGACAGGATGTCAGCTCCCGTGGTCATGCCAGCCTGTCTGTGTGGTGAGTGGAGGGGAACAGGCACTTCTCATCTCGCTCTCGTCTGGGCATTAAAAATGGCTTGATGAGTTGTGGTCTGGAGGCATTCTGCCCCTGCTCTGTGTGAGAAGTGCTCAGAGGCAGGAGATGACAAAACTGAGGTGAGATGAGTCCCTGCCAAAGGTGTGTGCCTGTGTTTGCTCAGCCTCTGATGGTGATGGTGGGATATGCAGAGTGCATTGGCCAGTCTAGCTGCCTTCTCTGTGGCTGCCATGCCACAGAATGCTGGCCCACCGAATGGCCTTTCAAAGGCAGGGTAAGCCTGAGAGAGGCTTAACTCAGGGCTTGTGCCATAACATCTAGGCTTTCTGTACTTCATAGGAAAGGTTTCCTACAGCAGTCACCTGACACAATGAGATCAAGGAGGGTTTTGTTTCCTTCTGTCACATTGTGGTCACTTCGTGTCTCTCTGCTGCATATCTATGATAATGTTCACGTAATGGCTGTGCATACAGTGTGTGAAAGTATAAGCCTTACCAGTCTTTCATCTTCTATAAAATCCAGCAGCAAAAGTGTAAAAATAACTCTTACCTGCTTTATCTTTTGAGCTTGTTTCTTTTCCCTTCTGCTAATATTTTTGGAGTACCTGCAATGCATCTTGATGCCTTGCCTTAGCTTCATGCTTTCAGACTACCTTCTCCCTTTCATTCCCATGCTAGCAAAGCCTCCCTCTTTTGCCTGTGATGGGAAAACAATGGTGGTTTGTCTAACTGCTGTGCCTTCAGACAAGGACTTAATGCCATCTTTGGTGCTTTTTCTGTAGAGGTGAGTACCACACCAAACAGGCATTGTTCTGAAGTTAATACACTGATCTACAACTTAAGGTATCTGGTTTAGTTCTTCTGCTTCTATGCATGTTGTAACATCTCTGTTCCCAATCCTTAAAATAGGAATGATATTGCTTCTTTCCTGATGTGACGCAGGAAAAAATTCATTCATATTTATGAGGCATCAGAACATTACAATGACCATTACAGTGTGAAAACAGTGACTAAATTGTGTTGAGAAAGGAACTGGAAGAAATCAGTGTAGTTCAGGTGTGCAATCAATACTTAGAGCTGTAATTCTAGCAAATTTTACGTTGTGTGGTTGTAGATTGAAAAATGTTCATTTGGCATTGTGTGCCATTGACAAGCCTAATTCTGTTCCCAGGTTGTTGAGATTGGCCAAAAATACCAAATTAATTGAACTGTGGTAATGTTGGCTGACCGATTTTAAAAACAAAACTAGAAAAATACATATTTGGGAAGGAGTTATTGGGGAAAAATTAAGTTACTACGTAACTAACATCTAGAAAAGTCCTATGCTTTATACAGGAAGGTGTTATCTTGCTAGTTTTGAAATATGGGAAAAACCTTAAGCAAGTATCTCTTACTCAGTATTAAGAATATAATTTGATTGTGAGAGAGAATGTTTGCCCAAAGACTGGGTGGGTAAAACCTACTTGACTTAATGGTGAAACTTACATGAAATGTGACATCCTTTGTTGTAGTTTTTGATTAAAATACTTGCTTTTGATGATTTAGGGGAAAAAACACATTATATTTTCCCCTTCCTGGTACAAGGCATATTGTGATTAATCCCATACTAGACTTTCCCATGTCACTCAAATAATTATATCCATTTCAGAAAGGCTTTTGATGTAGAACTGAATAATGATGTTTTTGTTGGAGGTATATCAGCCTTGTTTCTAGTCATCAAAAAGCCTTTGTAAACCTTTTCCAATTAACCCTTCTCTTTATATTGCTAAATTAGAAAATCCTTTAACTTGAAAAAAATCATCGAGTTCAACCATTAACCCATTGGCAAGTCCACCACTGAACCATGTCCCTCAGTGCCACATCTACATGTCTTTTAAAAATTCCTCCAGAGATGGTAACTCCTGTGTAGGCAGCATGTTCCAGTGCTTGACAACCCTTTCTGTGAAGAAACTTTTCCTAATATCCAATTGAAATGTCCTCTGGCACAACTTGAAGCCGTTTTCTCTTGCTTCCTGTTGCTTGTTACCTGGGAGAAGAGGCCAACCCCCACCTGGCTACAGCCTTCTTTCAGGTAGTTGTAGAGAGCAGTAAGGTCTCCCCTGAACTTCATTTTCTCCAGGCTAAACAGCCCCAGCTCTCTCATCTGCTCCTCAAAAGACTTGTGCTCCAGACCCTTCACCAGCTTTGTTTTCCTTCTCTGGACATGTTCCAGCACCTCAGTGTCCTTCTTGTAGTGTGGGGCCCAAAACTGAACAGAGGATTTGAGGTTGTCACCTCACCAGTGCCAAGTACAGTAACACTTGCCTATTCAGTTTCATTAACATGCAAATAGAGAGTTAATACAGGAAAATTCCTGTGAGTGTGGAGAGCAGTGTTTTTGTGCAGTTTATGTGTGAAATGAATGGTATTATTACGGGTTCAGAAGACACAACTTAAAATTGAAACAACTTGTTCTGGAGGAATGAACACAAATTATGAAATCGTGATGTTCCCAATTATAAGTCTTGATTTGCTCTTGTGAAGGTTATGCATCATGATAGATGTAAGTACTGAGAACTTGCAGAATGATCCATATCAGTGCCAAACTCAGGAAGGTCTTAATGATCGTGAGCAGGAATTTAGAGGAGTAGTCAGGCAAACAAATGTCTATGTATTACTAAACTGCCTTCACCTAATGCTTCTTGGACTATGTAGATCTCTACTGCAGTAGAATGGACAACCTCTAACACAGTAGGACTTTTTGAGATTGTGAAGCTTGTTTGCCTGTGTTGAATTCTGCTGTCACTGCAGGAATTTGGTAGGACTAGCCCACACTATGACATTGCAGGGTTTTTTTTCTGCTTTGGAAATATGTTTGACAATTCAAGCCTCGATTTTGGCATTACTGGCTTTGACTCACACAGAGATCTGTTTAGGGCTGATCAAACACGACCAGTGTCAGAGTTTTGAATACAGATAGGGTGGGGTCCAAATAAGTATATTGCGTGGGATAGTCAGGAGAAGAAGAACATAACCAATTGAAAATGGGCCTGAGTCTGAGCCTGAAACATGAGTGAAGTATAAACATAGAAATGGGCTTAGGTAAGGATAAGGTATATCTTTCTTTTTTCATGGTAATACAGAACTTTATGATTTTTTTTTTAGTGATGGAAGTGCTTTAGGAGTAAAGTGGGTGCTGTTTAAAAGCTTTCCTGATAGTCTGTTCCTAAGTCTCTTCCTGTTCTAGTAAGCACATGGAGCACCCATCGTATCCACAACTTCCCAATGCCAGTTTAGCTCATGTCTCAACAAGCTCAAGAATGTAGGTAATATCCCCCCAAAAAGGTATTGGTCAAGTCTTTGGTATCCAACACTGTGTGCTGCTCTCTGAATCTAAGTGATAATGACAAGACTACCCAAATTTAACAGCCTGGAAACCAGCACACAAGTTTTAGCACTTTTGCTTGTAAGACACAGGTGACTGCACAACCCTTCCTAGAGACAGTTTGTAACAAGCCTTTTTTAGTAAGCTTTTCCAGCCAAGCCAGGTGATCCACAAGCGCTGCACACCTGTCTAAGCTAACAAGGAGCAAAGTAGCCCTCAACACCTTGCTGGGACGTGGAGTTACGGTGATGCATGTCAGTAGAAGCACTGAAGTGTGGATTGACATGGTCTTAATCCTAGTTGAATGTGAACTAAAAATAAGTCACCATGATCTGTAAAGAAGATTTCAGATAAATATAAAGAAACTGATGGTAGGTTATTGCCTACTTATTTTCTCTGCACATCACTCCAGTTATAGGTAGTAGATATCTAGAAGGTTTCAGCTGTCCCAGCAGAGGTACAGTGTCACTCGAGCTACTCTAGGATATTCTCACCCCAGGAGTAGGATTCATTTGCCTGAAGACAGGTACAGGTGAAAATTATAATTTGACACCTTCTTTAGTATCGCAGGTGTCTCTATGGCTAAGAGATGTGATTTAGGATTAATTGGGAGACTCACAGCTCTCCGAAAATGGCTGGAATTCAGACTGGAATGCTCCAAAGTCTCTAAAACTGCATTAGACACCTAATTTTAGGCAAATGAATTCTGTTCCAGATTTCCATAGAGACTCTCTGCTTTGTCACTGGCTTCTCCCAGCTTTATTTCTGTGCAGTTTTGACTGCTTCATTAATCTACATCCACAGAGCCTGGGGTCTTTGATGCACTGTTTTCTAGGTGTGGCATTTTTTTAATGGAAATAATACCGTTCCACTTCATGCACACTCCAGAGGGCAGCCATTTAAGTGGGCTGCTTCTTTTCTGCTTTCATCTGAATACAGAGCATGTCTTGTTTAAACTGAATAATAGGTTTTGTCTGTTATCAGTGGAGAAAGACGGACCCTCAAATAGTGACTCACCTGCATATCTCAGACAAAAGTCTTCTCATTTTCTGTAGAGGCAGACTAGGTGACTTGCTTAGAAAATAGAGTTCAGTGAGATGATCTCACATTGCTACACTTCATGTTTTTTCATTGTAATGAGGGAGTTAACAGCATCTCCTGATGCATGTAGAGGGATAACCTACAGGATTCCCTTCCTCCTTTCTTCATGGTAGATCCAAAACTACTAAAATTCTGGAAGATCTCTCTCCACTGATAGGAAGCAGGGAGGGCCAAGAGTTATGTGGCAAGTCCTACACAGTCCTGGAGATGTTTTCAGCGTGGGCAGCATACTTGCAAGTGCAGATGACAGAGATGAAATTGTGTGTTTGAGAGTGTGTGTGGTGGTATCTTAGCATTCGAGACAGGAAATCTGGAGATGAGTCATGTCCAACAGAGGAAGAATATATGGCCCCTTTATGAGGGAGAACATGGGTGTGCAAATTTGAGTTGCAAGTGGTGACAAATTTGTTCTTAATGACATTTTAAAAATCACATTTACAATATTTGGTGTTGATCATGAGGTGTAATGTCTTTTGTTCTTTCATCAGTGTAATGGAGCTTTGGTGTGAAGTAAAATGAAACTTAGGTCAGTTCCCCTTTTTGACATGAGGGTTTGAAGTTGTTACTATGGTTTCTCTCTAGCATCAAGATCCATTGTATTCATACAGACAGATGGTCACGCTGCAGCATGTTTATTTGAGCTATTGATGCATTATAAATGAGAGCACGTACATGGGCGTTTGCAACAGAGAGTGTGATTTAGATACACACACATATGTGTGTACTGTGATTCAGAGTTTCCAAGGTTGTTCTCGTTGGGTTTCGGTGACCGCTCTAAAAGAGTCTTCTGTAGAGCTGGTGTCAGGTCTGCACAGATGTTTTATATACTCAAAGACAGCAGGCTTCTGTATGTAGGCTACTGAACTGAGCCTTGATTATTGATATTACCTTTAGTTGTCCTCTACTTCCAATTGTTTTTCTGCCAGCAGTGATAATTAAAATTCTGCAAGAACATTAAAATGATAGAATTTGCTGTTTTCATGGGTAATTAGCAATGTCTGTGTCAAAAATTATGTTTCTAGTAATGCTGGCAACTGGAAGTGATTGTATTTCAAAGCTTAAACGATAAGAGTATGTGAAAAGGAAACTGTGAAAAGCAGCTATCAATAAATTAATGATAAAATTTGCTGACATGCTTACTGCATGGTGGGGAATTATAAGACTTTCTATATGGTTTATATTCCAGGTAGGGCTGGAATGCATGTGAAATTTTGATTAATAATCTGTCATATATATTCATTGAATCTGTGACTATGGCAAGAATGGAAGTTCATGTCATCACATATGAACAAATACTAACTGATGAGTCTCAAAATGCAAATGTAAATTGGGAATAGTTATTAGACAGACTTTTTTCTAATGAGTAGATCTCAGAATCACAGGATCACAGAACGGACAAGGTTAGAAGGGACCACAACAGTTCATCTGGTCCAACCTTCCAGCTCAAGCATGGCCATCCCAGAGCACATGGACTGCTCTGGATTGCATCTAGACAGTTCTTGAATATCTCCAGCGAGAGACTCCACACCCTCCCTGGGGAATCGTTTCCAGTGCTCATAACTCACACAGCAAAGAAGTTCTTCCTTATCTTCTGGTGGAACTTCCTGTGAATCAATTTCTGCCCCTTGCCTCTTGTCCTATTGCTCGGCACCACCAAGAAGAGCCTGGATCCATCCTCTTGACACCCTCCCTTCAGATACTTATAGGCATTGATGAGGTCCCCTCTCAGTTATCTCTTTTTGAGGCTGAACAGACCCAACTCCCTGAGCCTTTCCTGGTAAGAGAGATGCTCCATCCCTGAATCATCTTTGTAGCCCTCTGCTAGACCCGCTCCAGGGGCTCCACATCTCTCTTGTATTGAGGAGCCCAGAGATGGACACAGCACTCCAGATGTGGCCTCACCAGGGTGGAGTAGAGGGGCAGGATCACCTCCCTGAGCCTGCTGGCTCTTCCTAATGCAGCCCAGGATACCCTTGGCCTTCCTGGCCACAAGGAGACACTACTGGCTCATGGACACCTTGTTGTCTACCAGGACCCCCAGGTCCTTCCCCACAGAGCTGCTTTCCAGCAGGTTGACCCCCAGCCTGTGCTGGTGAAGGGGGTTACTCCTCCCCAGGTGCAGGACCCTGCACTTGCCTTTGTTGAACATCAGACAGTTCTTCTCTGCCCATCCCTGAGGTCTTTCTGAGGGGCTGCACAGGACTCGGGGTATTGGCCACTCCTCCCAGCTTTGTGTTGTCAAATCTCATATTTTTGCTTTTTTATCAGTGACCTAGAAAAAAAAAGTGACAACTTCTACAAATGACAGAAGATGGGATATTGATTCACTGAGCAGTCAAAATTCTTTGATAAGCTAGGTTCAAAGAAAAGATATGTTTTAGATGAGGAAGGGCTCTGGAGATATGGCAGTTAAGATGAGCATATGCTCACAGTGTAATTCTATGGCCATATAAGCAGAAATAGTGTATTAAATTGTCTCTGGTTTTACTGCTGGCAAGACTACTACTGGCATATTATGTCCAATTCTGCTTCTGCAGTTTAAGACAGATGATGACAAATTGGAAGAGAATCAGAGGAGAGCAGTGAGAATGGTTAAAGAGCTTGAAGGTAATGCCTGAAGGTAATGCAAGGCTTCAGGAACTTAATCTATTTAGCTTTCAAAGGGAACATCAAGAGACTGTTTCAACTGACTCTGTAAGATCACAGGAAAGAAATTTGGTAGAAAATATATCCTCACAGTAAAAGATAAAATTATACCAAGATAAGTGCTTAAAATCTGATTCTAGGTGTAAATAGGAAATTTTAATAAATTAAATTGAATTATTGGAATAATTTTTCAGGACCTGTGGCAAATTGTTTTTCACCAGACTTTTTAAAATCCAGATTGGTAGTTCTATATCCTATATTGTGTGTTCTGGTTCTAAGAGGAATAAGTTTAAAAGTGTTTGTTTTGTATTGTTTCAGAAATCTGGGTGGTTCTTAAGAACAGACTTTTCTTCTTTATGTATCTTTGAATCTACAGATAAAGTGATATTCCTATACAGAAAACATGCTTTGAAACGTGTTTGGTTAAATGCATTTTCCTTTCTTTTTTAATCAAGATGCCTAGCTAAAAGTATGTTCAGTACCTGGAAAAGTATTTCATGGAAAACTGAAATGCTGCTTTCCCCAACCAACTAGCAATTTCTAGTTGATATATGGTATTAAAGAAAAGTTAATTTAGAAGTTCCAAACTATTGATGAACAAATAAGATTGAGCCCTTAAGTGATGCATTTATTTGGTTACTATGTGACACTGGAAGTCAGTACTTGAGACTAATTGTGTTACTTGAAATGGATTTTTGGGTCCTTTAATTACAGTCTTTCTTTCCAACAGGCCCATGCTAAAGTCTGGCATCTCTACAATGACCATTTTCGTCCAACGCAAAGAGGAAAAGTGTCTATTGCCCTTGGCTCCCACTGGATAAAACCTCAACGTATGACTGAAAAAAACATAAAAGAATGCCAAAAATCCCTTGACTTCGTGCTTGGCTGGTTTGCTAAACCCATATTTATTGATGGTGACTATCCAGAGAGCATGAAGAGCAACCTCTCATCTCTATTGCCTGAATTCAGTGAAGTTGAGAAGGAGTATATCAAGGGAACAGCAGACTTTTTTGCTCTTTCCTTTGGAGCTACGCTGAGTTTCCAGCTTTTGGACTCCCACATGAAATTCCAGCAGCTGGAATCAATAAGCCTAAGACAGCTCCTTTACTGGATAAGCAGTGAATATAACAACCCCCAAATATTCATAGTGGAGAACAGCTGGTTTGTTTCTGGTACTACCAAGAGAGATGATGCCAAATATATTTACTATCTTAAAAAGTTCATTATGGAAACTTTAAAAGGTAGGCCTGAGTTTGTATTACTATATGCTTGAAGAGATCATAATGGGGTATAGCCTACAGAAATGAGTTAAGGCACCAGTCTGAAAACTGGTTTTAGTCTTCAGCATTCATCTTGGTGCTTGTGAAACGAGACTTCAAATCTTTTCCTTGTGTTTGTTCTTTCCTTGAGGAACCTCACTATCTGCAGATAGCATTTGGTGAGCTTGACGCTGCTGTCTTTGATGTCAGCAGGAAAATCTCTACCATCTTTGGTGGGAGGAAGTGCAAAATGTGTGAACTATATCCTCAGTGGACTTAGAAGAATTTACCATGTTACTTATTAATAGTAGTTTTCCTTATCTGAATGCATATGCACAAAATAGAAGAACATATATTTGCGAAGGTAAGTACTGTGCAATAGGAATTCCTCTGAAAAAAACCCAAAGACTGAAATAATATAATTTAAACTGAAAAATTGGAACCTTTTCATTCTGCACCTTGCCCTGACACAAGTTTTGCATTGGTACAGCTCTGGGCATCAATCACAGTAATCTGAATTTACATCACTTTAAGGAGAACAGAAGGGCTGAGGTTATATAATCTAAATAATTTCATTTGTTAACCTCTTATTTTTTCTAAACAGTAAGAGAAATACGCCACCTTATATGAGAGCTATTTTCCAACTTCCCATTTCCTTGTGCAAAACAGATTTTTTCAGTGCTAGTAGTCGCCAGTAAACTGTTGGGGTTCCCATTTCCACTTTCAGTGTCTTTTCATGTATTAATTTACAATTTAATAACTGATTTATTAATCTACAGTTTTCTGTTGCTGTTTTAAAAAGAGTGTTATTGTAGCTGTTAGTTCAGATGAGAGCCATTGTGTAACATTGCCATTTTCATATGTTGGAGGAGTAAAAATAGTTTTCAGTTTATTCTCAGCACTCATGAAGATGCAGAGGACTCCCCCACTGGTTTCATCTGCTATCCCAGAAACCTAATTATTGCAAATAAATTAAAAGGTGAATAAATATCTGAGCCAGTGCATCCAAAATAGAAGAATGGAGGCAAACCAGTAACTAACTGTTGCAAGTACAGTATCACTAGTTTGCAGAAAGGTAGATGAACTCCTCTTCATGAAGTGGTCATATTCCACTTGCCCCTATTTCTGCTTAGTTTCTAAATTTCTGGAAATACATACACGGATGTGCCTTAATCACAGCTGGCTGGAAGCAATGTCAATTTACAAAGTGTATTTCTTTTTATTGTGTCACTCAATAAATAATACTAACTGCAACAGCAGTATGACAAACTTGTCATATTAACTTGAGAATACTGCACTTGGCTAAACCTTTTATAGAAAAAAGAAAGAAAAAAAGAAAGCAGAGACAGACTGGATCTGCAGAAGGGACTTTGGTGTCATTAAAATTAGAATTATTGCACCCAAATCTTCTGCTGCTAGGATCTGCAAAATCCAATGTAAATACCAAAATTCTTTATGCAATAGCTAGGGGAATTTAGTTGAGAAAGATCCACAGAATGCATCGTGCATACTGTATAGCACTAAAGACCGAAGACAAAGGTACATGCATTCTCTTTGAGAGATGTAGGACATGTCTATCCAGTGCAATAAAGCACTGCAATATGGGAATTCTTGAGCTGTTTACCACGAGATTCACTCCAGCAGTCAAGGGGCAGTGAAATGACTTTGGAGCTATGGCACTGAGAAGCAAGGGTAACTGATTAGACACAAGGCTGCATAAATGTGGTTTTGCTGCTTGCTAGATCTGGCCAGTATCTTTGCCTGGTTGTGTGTATGCACTGGTTCAGACAAAACTTCCTGTTTTTACATCTGTGCTAACAAGTAAGTGCAGCCCAGTTGGAGCAAGCCTGTACAGTAAAAAGAGTTGGTGTTGAGGGCCAGGTTTCCGTGCTGTGTGTATTCCTGAAGCCCATTTCTGGATTAATTTCACCCAAAAGGAACCCACGTCATGCTTCCTGAGACTGCTGTGTGGTGTGAACCTGTGCATGATGGGAGAGATTTGCTCAAAAAGTGTGCTCCTGATTGCAGTTGAAGAGCTGATGTAGATGTTCATTCTGACCCTGCATGTTGTAGACAAGCTCCATGCATACTTTCGAAGTTTTTTTGGTTTTTTTCCCTCTGGGACAGGATCTCTATTTGGGGTTCACAGCCCTAAATCCTTTTACTGTTTACTGGTTTTGATATTTTTTTTTATTCCAGACACCATTTAGGGTTGATTAGACAAAATAGAGCTGTAATATAAAGTAGTTGAACTTTAATTAGAACTGTTAATTGGTTGGAGATGTCTTTTGACATGTGTGGGTATCTCACCATTTACTCTGGGGTCATATTCACTTCTCTGCTCTGTCTCTGGTGCAACAAATAAATAGATTGTGTCTTGCAAAGCAGAGCGTGTTGACTGGGAGGGCATGCAGAGGACACTCCTCTGGGCCATGTTGACTATCAGAGGGGTTAGATCTTTGTCTGGGGAGTTAGTGGGTCTGAATTCAAAGAGTCTTTAGAAGAGCAGCCAGGCCTCTGACAAGGCAGGACCAAGCTCTCCTCAGGCATGTCCAAAGGCAGAACACAGCTCCTGAGCACCTTCCACATGGAAACGGTCTGAAGGCTTCACACACCTCACCTTCAGGCACTGGGGTTGGAGAGCAGCTGAGCAGAGGATTTTAAAGACCTGTATTTGATACTTATGGGTCTGCCATGACTCCTTGGACCTCTTCTGTACAACTGAGCTAAGAGAGCATGAGCTGAACTCCTGTTTAATTTTTAACCCAGCTCTGGCAGAGCTCTGGTCTGTACAGTATTGCACTTCTAGGCATGCCATGGGAGATTGCTCAGGACAGGAGTCACTTGCAGTGGGTAGTAAGGAAAAGGCCAGTAAGTCTCAGAAGCAAGGATAGTTTAGGTTTCAGTCTGCCTGGTTTGCACACCAGTAGACATAAAGAAAAGAAGGGAGAATATAAAGAGAAAATAAAGAGGAAAAAAAAGAGACACATTCATTTTCATTGTGATTTTCCAGTAATGTGCAATCCCTGTGGGATACTGTGTTTGAGACTTCCAGACTTCTAAGTTAGAACTTCCAAAAATTTTTCAAGTTGCTTCTTTCATGGGTGACACTTTAAAGTTAATACATTTTTTTAAGAAGGATTTGAGGAGGATTTTTATGAGGCGCTCAGGAAGTGTGGGAGTGCTGTGTGATGACTTACAGAAGGGGTGAGATGCTGTTCAAAGAAATTCTCACTGAGACCAGCTAACACAGTGGACCTGTATTGGCTTTTACTCTGCTGGTATGGTAGATGTCATCATGGATGCATGCAGAGGTTAGAAAAATACTGACATTTGCCAAACACAAAAGAATGATGCCTTTAGGAGGAGAAATATTCCATTTCCTTAGACATTTTCTCATGACCTCTGACAAAGACTGGGCCAAATTTGTTGCTTATTTAACCACATTGTTCATTTAATTGATTCAAACAGGGTTACAATCAAGAATCCATGTGGTCCGTCATAACTTACTGTAACGAGGTACATTAATAAAACCAGGAAATTAAGATCTTGATTATTCTTGTTGCCTGAAATAACGCTTTCAGCGTAACTAGGCTGAAAAATATTACGTTCAGTCAGTACCCAGTTAGGGCTGACACAAGATGGTGAGTAATAAAGATAAACTTTGCTGCTTACAGAGCCAAACACCAGTTCAAAAGGACATTTAAGAATGTGCTTAAATGCATTACTGAATTAGGGTGGGTCTAATTATGCAATTTAAATAAGCACACTTCTTTGTGCTTTCTGGAGTTGAGCCTTGCCCTGGAACATTTTGCTGAATCTGAGTGTTTAATAAAACTAAAAGTATCATTTGGAATCTTAAAATAAAACCATGATGCTGGTAATACTAACAAATGCCATTAGACCCTGATATTAACCTTCTAAGTGAGTGGTGACTCTTAGAAGTCAAACAGTTGATCTTCTAGAACATGCACATGTTTATAGAAACCCTTAAATATTTAAGCTGGAAAATGCAATTCCATAAAAGATGTAACGAGTCAGAATTATCAAATAAACAGAGTCTTCCTACATTATCGTTTCTACTTAAAATCTGTGGTAATAAAAATTCATGAGCACACTAAAAGTGCTGTCAGGGTTTTCTCAATACATATTTGTAGTGGGTGTGGGGGGAGGAGATAAAAAGAGAGTATAACTTTTGTTTGCTTCAAGGGTAGTGCTGCGTTAAGGGCACTTAAGCTCCCTGGGTGTGAGCTGCAGGGTGTGCTTCGCAGAGGGCAGTGCAGTGCAGTCACTGGCTCAGTTGCTGCAAATGGTTCAGGCGTAGCGTGCCCTGCTCCGAGGCTGAGGTTTGGCTCGCCTGATTAGCAGCACTGCTCGAGCCACTGCTGCGAGGCTGCTCTTTGTAAACCTCGCTGGTTTAAGGCCAAGCCAGGTACCTCTGCTGCCTTGCACGGTGCACCCATAACCAGGTGGCTCCTTGAAGGCAGCTGATATATCTTCCCTGAACAGGCTTTGAGGCAGGCTTTGAGATACTTATCTGACCTATTGCATTGTTCTTGCACAAGAATGCAGCAAACATTGCTGATGTGGTGTAATCTACAGAGGAAAAATGAGCACCGTGATAAATTTGGGTTTATTCTTCCCTCAGCTATCCGGTACGATGGAGTTAATGTGTTTGGCTACACAGTGTGGTCCCTCCTGGATGGCTTTGAGTGGCACAGGGGATACAGCATTCGACGTGGATTGTTTTATGTCGATTTTCAAAGCCACGACAAGAAGTTGATGCCCAAATCTTCTGTCTTGTTCTATCAAAAGCTGATAGAAAAAAATGGCTTCCCACCTTTGCCTGAAAACCAGCCCATAGAAGGTATTTTCCCCTGTGGCTTTGCCTGGGGAGTTGTTGACAACTACATTCAGGTGAGTCTGACAGTAAAGCCGACAGGCTGTCCAGCCAGATCAGTGCACAAGTTCATAGTGATACATTTGCTGAATAGAGTGTCTTTGCCAGTATGTATTGCCACAGTGCTGCAAGGAGACAGGCACTAGGCTTTTGTGCCAAACACTGTATCTTTCTTTTTTCACCAGACTTTCTTTGTATGGCCAAAGAGAACCAGTCAGAGATACAATAAATAACATTTTAGAAAAGCATACAGAAATGGAAAGTGATCTGACGCTCATCTTCCCTGGACATATGTGATCGGGTACAGGAAGTCAGTTCTTTTCAAAGAGAAGTTGATTAAATCTTCTGAAGTGTATATATATATATTTTAGAAAACTTCCTGAAAATTCTTAAAATTCCAGTGACATATTTCTACATCTTTTGCATGTATATTCTGGTACTGTCATTAAAGGGATTTTGTGTAAAAGGAAGTAAACAATATTAGATTAAATTTCTGTGCTCCTCTTTCATTTTATGTCATACTGTGTCTGATGGAGGCCTGCAGTGCCCCTGGACAGAATCTAGCTAGATTATGAATCCAGTTCACACCTCTCACTCTTTATTTCAACTAATTTGATACTTTGGGAGAGTCTGTCAAATTTTAAGATTTTATAGCATGAGTAAAAATTGTAGCTTAGTTATGCTCTCTTGAAAGTGTTTGGTTCTGTAATTCTCAGATTCTATTTTGGCTTGCAAGGCTTCTCTAACCACAGTAAAGAGCTGTAAATTCAAAGCCAAGGCTTGATCCAAGAACAATTTTTAATTTACATTTTCCACTAAGACAGACTCTTTCTTAAGGCTAGAGTGTGAGGGGCTTGTTTGTTTTTCTCACTCCAGAAATAAGACCTGACTTTGTTCCCTTGAAAAATCCTGCAGCCTCCTTACCTAGTTTACCGATTTCCAAGAAAATTCAAGTAATTATCCTCCTAGCTCTCAGATAGATTAGGAATTGGAAATGGAGTTGCTGCTTTTGGAATCAATAACAACTATAAAGTTGTGGAGTCAGTCAGCCTTCGACAGTTAAAAAATCCCTCCCATCCCCTAAACCTTCAAAGCTGAATATTTTCATTTCAAAAGGCCATTCAAACATTTTGTGCTGAAAGGCTTAGGTAGTGTGATTTGTAGATGCATCACAGTGGAAAAACTCTTTTGACAGCATTCCCACAGTATTAGTGGCAATGCATGCTTTAGTAATCTACAAGGGACAATTCTCCAGAAAAGCAATTTCCCTCAGACATGCTGTTTTTTATTACTTTCTTCTATAAGCACAGTACTGACCTCTCCGGAGAAAATAGCAACTGATTTTCAGCAGCTTCTTTACACAGTCTGCAGAGACTCAGCTACAAGTTGAACACTGGTTGTAGGCTGACACCTGCTTTTCAAACAGAGGGCAGGACAAGGAAATCTGAACTCAGGGGGAACCACACACCAAAGACTGATAGGAATGAGAAAAAGACAAATAAAAACATGTGGTACCAGTATCCTATGATTTGGATCTAGAAAGAGTTCCATGAAGTATGACTGAGGAGATTTTACGCCGGACATGATTTTAAGTAATTCGATTTTTCATTTTCTAGTCTTTACTGTGTTGGTGATATTCATTAAAAAAGTGAAAGAATCCTGAGTGACCCTGAGAAATTCATCTTCTCTCTATTAATATGTCATACAGGCAGTTCTGACATCTGAAACACTGAAGCCTTATGGGAAATGCATTTTTTGTTGAAGTGACATATAGTGGCTTCACTCAGAGGCCCAAACCAAAATTGATTCAATCACCAACAACCTGCTGAAATAACTTGGAAGTGAGTGCAGTATGAGTTAAATAAAAAAGGATGTCTTTAGCAAGAGGGAGAAATTTTGCTTGTCAACTGAATTTGGGCTAAAATCAAGTGCAGAGCATTACTCATCTTTCATCATCGCCAGGAAATGAACAGAACAGAGAAGTGATGTTGCATTCATTATTTCTTTTACTGCATTCAGGGAGTGGTCTTGAAACTGAACGTACCAGGTAATTTATAACAGACAGTCTCTCTGTAGGCCCTTCTTAATCTTGAAAGAAAAACATTTAAAAAATTACTGTAGTCTTGACTGAAGATCTGCTTCTCTGGAGATTTGTCACAAGGCTTAGTGCATTATCCCTGAGCAATCCCTTGTTTCCTATGCACACTGGAAAAACTTGGAGAAGCTATAATCATGGTGACTGTTAGCATAAGCTTGTTTGAAAAGTGGGGTGAAAATGATACATAGATTTATACTTTTCTGACCTCACATGTTAATGGAAAATTAATTCAGTCTCATGAGCCCAAGATGACTGGATCAGACATGGTAAATGCAATATTTTGACTTTCGATTTTCTTTCACTAGGTTGTGCCTGATGGTTATGATGTTCCCACCTACCTGGAACAAATAGCTTGAATCTGGTATGTTTCTTATTCTACCTAGGTAGACACGACACCCGCCCAGTTTCTTGACTCCAGTGTTTATGTGTGGGATGTTCACCAGACGAAGAAGCTTATTAAAGTGGATGGAGTTTACACCTCGAAACGCAAGCGTCACTGTGTTGACTTTGCTGCTATCAGGCTCCAGGTCTCCCTTCTGCAAGAAATGCATGTCACACACTTCCATTTTTCACTGAAATGGTCCTCAATCCTTCCTTTAGGTAACCTTTCTCTGATCAACCACACACTTGTACATTATTATCAGTGTTTTGCTAGTGAACTCCTCAGAGTTAATATAACTCCTGTTGTTGCTTTATGGCAACCTATGATTGATAATCAAGAGCTCCCAGTTTCCCTTGCCAAATATGGAGCTTGGGAAAACACAGAAACTGTTCAGGCTTTTGTTGAGTATGCCAGATTCTGCTTTACCAGTCTTGGGGACCATGTGAAATTTTGGGTCACCATGAATGAACCATCTGTGAAAAACTTGACGTACACAGCAGGGCACAACCTGTTGAAAGCCCATGCAAAAGTATGGCATCTTTATGACAAAGAATTTAGGAGATCTCAGAAGGGTAAAATATCTATAGTTTTGCAAGCTGACTGGGTAGAGCCAGCTTGTCCCTTTTCCAGGAATGACCAAGAAGTGGCTGACAGAATTTTAGAGTTTGACATTGGCTGGCTTGCAGAGCCCATCTTTGGGAATGGTGACTACCCAGAGGTGATGAGAGCATGGCTTCACCGAATAAACAGTGTTGACCTGTATAATTTCCACTTGCCTTATTTCTCAGAAGAAGAAAAGAAGTTAATACAGGGCTCATTTGATTTTTTTGCCTTGAGTCACTACACTACTACCCTTGTGGGCTCGGAGAAAGAAGATGCAGTAAAATACGACCACTACCTTGAAGTTCAAATGATCAATGACATCACATGGCTCCACTCTCCCAGCAGAGCTGCAGTAGTGCCCTGGGGACTGCGTAAATTGCTCATGTGGGTTAAATCAAAGTATGGGGATGTCCCAATTTATGTTATGGCTAATGGAATTGATGATGGCCACAATATGGTGCATGATAAGCTCAGAGTGTATTACATACAGAATTACATCAATGAAGCTTTGAAAGGTAAGAAACCGTAGATGGTTTATATGTTACAAATGCCACTATTGTATTAGTGTATGTTAGTATACACTGTGTGTATAGAGGATGTATAACTTCAAAAAACAAGTCCTTTGTAGAATGCTTCATAAATGAGATTTTACTACAACATAACAGATAGTTTTTTCCCTTTGATTTATGATTGATTGACATTACTAAACACAAGGAAGACTGACCTTGCTCATATTCTGCATAATATAGCAGAAGAACTTTTTATGGCTTCAATAAATTAAAATAGATGTTATGTGAGTAGCTCCACATGTATTAAGTCAGATTTTCATCTCATTGCACTTCTGCTGTTTTGTTTTGTTACTTCTCTCCACTGATGTGCCTTAGGGCTGGGTATGAGTTCTGTTCCTCAGCTGTCTCTGTATCTTATCCAAAAGTGATCTTATCCAACAGTGATCTTCATAATAATTCAGCTGTCTACCTCATTATGCCATTTCCTGGACTGTTTCCTGCTATTCAGAACACAAACCAGTCTTTTTCTCTGTTTCAAAGATTCATAAATTATAAGGCAGAAAGGAGGCATTTTGAGTCATCCCGTCATACAACACATGCTGTTTTTTCAGAAAAGAACAAGACCTGAATGAGATAATTTTTACTGAAGAATCTTCAGCACCTCACTGTAAGCTGGTATATAGACACATATATATAAATCTCACTACTTATAGTATTAATTTCTTTAGCTTCATCTTTAAGCAATTTTTTGTGCATTTTTACATATGTTTTACTTGTGTATTCACAGACAGAAGAAAAGCTATCACTCATTTATCTCTTTGATTGATAATACGGACAAAGATCTCTGTGTCCCTTGCTATAAAACATCATTTCAAACCTGTGAATTATTAAACTTTTCCCTCTATGCCAGTATTCTTTATGAGAGGGGTAAACCCAGACCTGGACACACTGTTCCTGCCATGGCCACACAAATCTCAGGCAGGTATAATGTAACCTCTTACCCCCCACTTTTCTACATCCAAGCAGGCTGTTAACCCTTTTGGCCATGACAGCAGGTTGGCCACTGCTACACGCACTCTGGTGATTTGCTGAGATTTTAAAGTCAGTTACAGATTTATGCTCACACGGCTTCCAAGCAGAGCTGCCTCTGCCAAAGTTTGTTCTTTGACATCTTCACATTTGGTCATTTCAGATGCCAGCTGCTTGATTGTGCAAACCTTGCAAAACTAGCTGAATTATGTCTCTAATCTTTGTGTTATTTGCAAACTTTGTGAGAAATAGTTTTGCACTTACTTCAGTTTGCTGATATGTTTAAGATCATTAAATAACAGTGCTAAAGGCCAATCTCTCTGATCATAGCAGAACTATAGCTACTGTGACACTGACTTACCTGCAATTACGTTTCTAGGCTTCCTTACTAGTTCTGTTTGAGACCAGTTGAAATCTGTTTATTATGGGCTCCTCTTGACCTCATAATATTCCATTTTCTTGATCTAAATGCCATGTAATACCAAGGCAGTTGCCTTGTGAAATTTGAAGTATATAACTTCAAACATCATTACTTTATTGATCTGCTGATCTCATAAAAATAGATGTCAAGTTAGTATGACAAGATTTATTTTTCATAAGGTTAAGCTGATTGGCATTAATCATGTATTATGTCCTGTAATTCTTATTTATCAAGCCTTGTAAAATCTGTTCCACTATTTTGATAGGTAGTGAAGAATGGTTGGCAGTTCCGTAATTTGCTAGGTCATCTGTCCCCTCTATCAAGTAATGGCTTTAACTTCCTCCTCTATAATTTTGTCTCTTTCACAGGTTACTGAACATCAGGATTAAGTGCCCAAGAGTTCATTCTCCAGGATTTTGTAGCACTGTCTGCACATTTTGTACATCTCTAGCTAAAAAACCTATCTTGTCTCTATTTGGGTTTATGGTTTCAAACTGTTTTTTTTCTGTATTGCTTGTCTCCTTCCTATCACTTTAGACCATACCAGTTCTTGCCATTTCTGGTTTTGAAGTATGTATGAATATGGGGTTTTTTCTCCCCGTTCCCATTAGTGAGAATACCTGTACATCCTCCTGTTCTTCACAGAACTTTGCCATTTGTGCTATTCTGGTACCTATCCCCCAATCACTTCTTTCTCCTCTCTTCTATCCAGACTGTAAATAGCTCCTATGTTTTTCAGCATAACCATCACATGTGAGCCTATTTTCCCATCTTTTCCCCTTCTTGGTCATGGATAAATATATCCCTGCTAACTAGCCATAATACTTTCCTTAAAGCTCGCTCTCCCACTTCAGGCACTGTACGCTCCTCCACAGTGTTTGGTCTGGTATAGTGCTTTTGTCCAACTTGTCCTTACAACACCTTGGCATCATGACTGATTCAGGTTTCTCCAAGACTTGGATTTTGTTCTGCAAGACTCTGTGCAAATGAATCACAAATCTTGTGTCCTTACCTCAATGTCACAGTGTAGAGGAATAATGGGGGATTTGGTATGCTCTCCTCTCAAAGTCCCTACTCTGCCTTCTTCCTCCAGCTGGCTTCAGGGACTATGTGTGGAAATATTTGTGCATGCAGTATTGCTCACCTGCACAGTTCCAGGGGAGCCAACAGATTTGTACAGATAAATAATTCCAGAATACAGTACAAGACCCTTTGGACTGAGGCTGTATTTTTAAGTGCTTTGTACCCTATTTAAGTACATCTTTGCCAATTGAAAACAAAACCCAGCAGTAACCATTTATGTAACACCATTAAATCCACCTGCAGTTCTACAAACACAAACTAATTATCTTGGGTAGCAGCTCTGTAAAAAGGCAGGTAAATATTATTTCATTTTACATGTGAAAAGTAAATTAGACGTGCTAAATGTCTAGCATTTGGCTGCAGAAAATTATTTCCAGAGGCATATGAAAATTCAGCAATTGTTAGCTTTTGGTCCCGTGTTCATGTACTAGAAGTTGTCGCTTTAACTTGTTAAAACAGTGATTTTGAGAGATAAAGTATTACAGTTTGTGTTTACTACCTTGCATTGATTGTTTTTGTCAAACAGGACAGATGGCCTCAAGGTTAACACTCCAGCTGCTGGACCTCTTCCAGTAGCTGAGTTAGCAGTATGGATTGTGGACATGTTCTCAATAAAGACTAATACAGGTCATCTTGGATCAGAAACCTGGTTCGATAACAAGAGAGGGCTGTGATTTGCATAACCTTTCTACTTGCACTGGTGATATCCCAGTACATGACCTCAGTACGGGTGCACATCCTTTTCTAGTGTCACTGTGCCTTTGCTAGCGAAAAGTACAGCCTGACATCCCCTGTTCCTTGACTGTCCCCATCAGGAGGTACCTTGCAAAGGGAGATGGAGCAATCAGAGAAACAGGCTGCAGAAATCTAGGTGCAGGAAACCCGAAACCTGTATTCTTTCATACATAACAAAGGAAGCCATCTTTTCATGATAGGCTTCATGCTGATCACTAAACACAGTCAGGCACTCACAGCTGTGTTTACCAAGCACAGGGAAATAAATTGCAGGATACTCACAGATCACACTGTCTAGCAATGGCTGACAGATTCTTACTTTTTATGAGAAACACTTCACAGATGTACGTGTATCTTATTTTGGGAAGAAGTGCAGATGTGAGTTTAACAACCCTCTGCCCTTCCGTTACATAAGGGTATATGGTACTGCCCTTGAATGCCACAGTGACATTGATTCATTTCTTCAACCCTTTGTTTTCTTTTGCAGCTTACACTTTGGATACTGTTAACCTGCAAGGATATTTTGTCTATTCTTTTAACGACAAGACTGCTCCTAAGTATGGTCTCTACAGTTACATCGCAAATCAATACGAACCAAAGCCTTCTATGAAACATTACAGAGAAATAATTGACAATAATGGTTTTCCTGGTCCTGAAACTCCTGAGTTGCTGTGTCCAGAAGAGGTTGCCCCATGTGCTGAATGCCACTTCTTCCGAACCAGAAAGTCATTATTAGCCTTTATCTCTTTCATATTTGTTGCTTTTATTGTTACTATATTCTTCATTACTTACTACTCCAAGAGGGTAGAAAGAAGATATAAATAGAGCTGCCCCTTTGAATACATAACTCACTGTCCCTTTTCTTGCATCCCCTTGGGAAATCTGAAATGAATGCACGTTGCTGTGATTGCTTCAGCATTAGGAAGGCATTTACACTGTGTGATACTGCAGGACATTGACATTGAGAAGAGATTGCTAGCATATGGCTTCCAGAAATCATTTTCTCTGGTTTAGTACACTTGGTTTATGACCAGTCCTTAATTCCTGTGGTTGGAGTTGTCTCACAACTTTCCCTGGATGCTTTTGTTGAGCAGATGCTTTCCCCTTCTTGGCCTCACTGAGTTGGACAGGTAAAAGCATGTTTTGAAAACACGGGGTGATGGAAGAGTCTGAATGTCAAATTCTCCAAAAGAAGGCTGGGGTGAATGCAAAATGGTTTACTTTTCCATATTAGGGTTTAATGCTGATGTGGCTTTATCAGAACCAGAACCTGACTTGAGCAAGAATTGTGACTGAGAAGAAAGACAGGGGAGAACTGGCCAAAGCAGTGCCAGGGGAAAGAACAACCCCTTCCTAAAGCAGATGCAGGGGAAGGAGCAGGGGGAGAGGAGTCTGTGCTGCTGGGAGCTCTTGGTGAATCAGTTATCTACTACTGAGGCTGCATCTGACTTCAGGATGCTATTGGGGAACTTGAGCTAAAGGAACTGTGTCTTTCTCACGGTGGGGAAAGAAGCAGGGATATATCCGGGAATTGCAGGGGTCATGCAGTCTGCTGGGAAGACATTGGAAGGGCTTCTCTTTGATTTGCTCAGAAAAAAAAATGCAAAGAGCAGGAACCAGGTTGTCTTTCAGTTGGCAGAAAGCTGTGTGCCTGACCCTGTGCCCTGCTGCCCTGTACCCAGGGACATGGCAGGGCTGGGGCATCCCCTTTCCCCTCTTAGAGCAAGTTGCAGAGAGCTGCCACTCTGCTGCTGCCCAGCTACTTGCCTGCTGGAAACTTGTGGTGACTTAGTTTGATGGTCTCTGTGTGCCATTTGTGTTGAGTGCAGAGGCTTTAAATCCCAGTATTTTGATATAATAATCTAGTACTTTATTGCTGCTTTTGCCAGTGTCTGAGACTGTGGAGCTGTTGGTCCAAGCCTCTTAGAGGTTGGCTGGAGGTTCACCTTTGAGCAACTGGCCCTGGCAGCATTTCATCCCAGAGTATTACTGAATGTCTGAGGGCCTCTCATTTTTCTCTCAGCAAGATAAAATAGCAAAATATTAGCATTTTTATTTATTAGTAGAAATAGAGAGAGGATGGGAAAAAACCCGTGTTATTTTGCCTGCCTTGTGAGTTGCTACATTAGGAGTGTCATCAATTTAAAGCAGCGTGGTAATTTTTCTCCGCTCTCTTAACTCTAGGCCTGCATCACCTTCAGCTGTAATTGTATTTTTATTGCTTTTTGAATGATGTCACTCACTGGAAAGAATATTTTAAAGGAAATGTGCTCTGTGTTAATTAAGAATTATTTATCTACTAAAGCTGATTATGCTGTATTGAATGTGATGTTTATCTACTAGATTACTGGTTGACTAAATGACCTCCCAGGGTTCCTTTCAACCTGAAAACAGTATGATTCCATGGTTCTGTACTGTAAATTGAAACTTCCTCATGGAATATGATTTTAATTTGGACTTTAAGATTATATTTTCTTAAATAATGTATAGAAATAGAAAAGAATTAGTATTTTATCATAATGATTAATATATTTGTTCTCTAATTTTAGTTTTAAAATGGTCTCTCTTTGCACTAATGTATATTTTGGTATCAAGATTAAGGTGAAAAATTCAGGGTAAGTGATGAAGTATTAAAAAAAATGTATAAAAATTATTTATAGACTGATAGGACTTGCTGAAGAAGAGGACATTTCAAACTGCTGTATATTTATGTGTTGGTGCCTGGTGCACTGTGGAGAAGAAATAGCTCTCCAGAAGAAATAGCTCTCCCTAAATATATGAAACACCAAATGGCTTTCTCCATGGCATGGCCATGAATCACCTTGCAATACATTACGCTCGCAGTGGGATGCCTTTGCAGTATGTAAACTTATTTAACACAAACTATACCCAGGTCATGCCCGACTTGTGTGTTATGTATATGTGTGTGTACGTATGTTACATATTTTGCTGTTGGTAAACCAAAATGTGTCTGGGCCTGATCTTCCTGAGAAGACAGGTGTACACGCCTCCCCTGGGTCTGAGGGAGCTCAAGGGCCCTGGCCAGGACAAATCCAGAAGAGCACGGGTACGATGCTGGTGGGCACTGACCTGTCCTGATGCTTCACTAGCAGTTACTGTCCGTGCAGTTGCTGCCGTGTGCTGTGGAATGGCCCAGCCACAGCACAGCGTGTGAAACAGCAGCCTCAGCACGGAGGAGACACGGCAGGCTCTTCCCAGGGAGGCTGGGTGATATGTAACCACCGACAGGCAGATGGCACCAGCTGGATATCTAATTTGTAGGTAAATTGGGATTTGTTGCTGTATGACCGTATCATCTCGTGGTGCCCGTGACCCATGGAACTGACGCAGCCTTTGGTGCAATTGCCTCCAGAACAGTTTTAAAATATCACTGCAGAGCAGTGACTGGCTTGAGCTGGGCACAGCAGTTACCAAAGCCTTCTCCTAAGTATCCTGCCTGTGGTGCTGCCTGCGCAGAGCAGTGTGCAGCCCTCACCCAGTGAATCGCATAATGATGGGCTAGGGAAAATACAGGCTGGTTTGATGGAGATAATCGTATGGCTTTGCCTTGGGCATCTGCTTCATTTTATGTAATCAAGGGCCAGTGCGAGTTTCCTTTCTATCTTGAAAAATTCACCCTTCACTAACAACAAAGAAGCCCTTGAATAGGCAAAGATTGGGTACCTGTCCGAGGAGAACCAGCATGTGCTTGTGCAAACTGATGTGGCAATCACCTCCTGCGATCCAGCTGTGGGCTGTGGGGCACTTGCTCCCTTTGATGCTCACATGTGAGCAATGATCTGGCACTTCCAGTCCCCATCTGAGCATCTAGAGCAGAAATGCCGACAGTAAAAAGGACTTTGAGCAGAGGGGGCTCCACAGTCAGGCTGCAAAGATAGCTCGGTGGAGGATGGTGGTTTATTTGGAGAGCAACAGGGCTCTGCATGTTTAACATGCAGTTTCTTAGGTAGACTACTTCCTTTATTTTTAACTGTGTTTTTGGAATGAAATGTTGTTGCCAGTTTACTCAATGCTGCAGATTAAACATGTTGTAAAATACAAAATTATATCTTTATTCAAAATATTTTTGTGACATGAGCGTTGGTTTATTTCTTGAAAAGATTGTGCAGAGTGACTGTGGGAAGGATGTCTTTGCTAAATGACAGGATGAATGTTATACTGTTTTTATAACAATCTCAGAAGTGAAATAAAGATACTGAATGTAACAAATTGTAACATGATCTTACTGTTTAATCTTTCTGTGCCTGCAGCATGAAGAACAGAGTACCTCAGGAGAGGCTATTATGATAACTCTGCAAGGAGTTTGTGTTGCTGTTTGTTTTTCCAGTGCCACATAAATAACTGTAGCTTTTGTTGGAGATTGCTGAGGCCTGTGGCTAAACAGATGTTTTTCCAACAGACCCAGGGGTTTGGAGGGGGTTTTGTTATTTGAATTTTTTTTTTTAAGTCACTGTTGCTATTTAGAAAACCTATGGAAGTAACCATACCAATATAAGAGTGTTTTGGTTCAATAGCTTATTCCCTAAAAACACTGCAGTAAATTTGACAACTCTTCTGTTCAGTAGAGTTACTCACAGGCTTGAGGGATTTTATTGGCATAGTTGGGCACTAAGCAGTGAGTTTGTGGCATCTTTGTTAAACATCCTAAGGAAAGTAAATGTCAAGACTAAAGGAAGTGGGAACAGGAAGGGACAAAACCTATGAATAGGACAGGGACCATACAAGTCTCAGCATCTGTAAACACAGAACTTGCCCTTTTTCCTTGTGTTGCATGTGTTGCTTTCGAGTCACTTAGAAAACCTGATAGGTTTATTCTGCTTGCAAACACTGCTTAGGTGAAAATGCCCTTATTCAGTGTGAAGAAGTCAGTTTTAGGTGTCAGATTTCAGTTTCAGCAGAGAAAGTTCAGTCCTGTTCCTGTTTCACTCAAGCAAAGCCAAGAAAAGGAGGTATGGAAAAGAAAAGGGAAAGCTCTTCCTGTCTCTTGATGTGCCACTCCTGAATTGCCAAACCACCACCCTTCACCAACCATCTGAAGGCTGTGGCTCACGAAGCCCACCCATTTTAAAACGTTGGGAAAAGAAAGAATAATGTGAGATGAAAGTGGCAGGACCCAATGTATCAGAGCCTTTTATTTTGCTTCCTGAGAAACAACACTGTCAAACAGTTCTGAGAAAATTAATATTTTTAAGAAACTAGAAAGTTGAAATAACAGCAGCTTGCAGCCAGGGCAGTTGTGGGTGCTGACATTTTGCTGGCTATTATTTTGTGGTGCTTTCTGTGTTTCTGAAGGAGTGGCAAAAATGCCAGGGAGGCAGAGAGGAGCCAGGGAAAATACTAATGAAGCAGGGCAGAAAAGCCACAGGCACAAGCAGATGTACAAGTTCCTTGCCCTGGGAGCTGAGTGAGCAGTCCTCTTCTGTGGGGATGGGCCATGGGACTTTGAATATTCTGTGTTAAAAAAATATATTTTTTAAAAATAGAACGTACTCTGAAAACTCCCTACCTCCCATATTTCACCCTTGATGATGTACCTCCTACGTGATGAATTTAACTGTCAAAACCTTTTTCTCATCACAAGAATTTTTCACAACACAACATGGTGAAGCATCATTATACGATCCCAGCTCTCCTGAAGTCATCCAGATGTGTTTCTGGCCCAAGTCCCAGGAGACCCATGGGAGTCTGAAGTGCAGGAGAGATGGACACTGTCACTGAGCAAAGCAGTGGGAATGACAGCAATGATGTTTCTAAATACTGCAAATTCACAGCAAGTGGGATTAGTTTTCACATTAGTTCTTTCCTATTAGTGGAAATGGTTTCTTCCTTACTAAGAGTAACACACAAAACTGTGTTTGTTTCTTTTTTTTTTTTCTTGGCAGGGAAGGATGAGTTTTAACACTTCCCCCATAACCTCAGATGTACAATGTACTTCTGATTTTTTTTTTTTTAATGGCATCAGTCCTTGCAGGGGAGGAGAAACCTGGGTAGTGACTTCTCAGTCCCGCCTGCTCAGTTCTCAGAAGCTTCCAAGCCAGAGCTCCCCTTGGGGCTGTGCCTTGCTGGGGTGTGTGTCCCAAGCCAGAGCAGCACCCCTCAGGTGAGACATACTCTGGGGCCTGAAGGAAAAGCAGAGGCAATGGCACGTCCTGGTGAGATCCTGGCTGGCACAGCAGTTTGGCTCTCAGCAGCGAGCTGGCTGCTATATTGCTGCCTTCTGCACTCAGGGCTCTGTAACAGGCTCTCGGCAGTGTTGTAAACCAGCAGGGCTGCACAAACACAACACCTGACCCAAGAAATCCGGTTTTCCTCCCACCAGAGGGAACCGTGAATTGGCTGAGTGTTTAGTTCAAGAGGTGTAATGGTATAAACTACCTGTGCTGTAAAGTTTTACGAGGTGACAAAGTTTTGTAGTCTGGCAATAGCACAGTTGAGCTGGAGGCCACGGGATGCCCTGCCAGGAGAGGGAGGGGAGCAAGTGAGGAGGGCTTGCTGGCAGGCTACAGCCTCTCTGGTCAGCTTGGAGGATACCTTGAGGGTTGCAAGGCTGCTGCTCCTGCAGACTGGGACAGGCATGGTCCACGGGCCTAAGGCTGCATGAAGAATGGGACAGAGCCAGCTCCAGCTCTCTCATCACCTCTTCTTCCCCCTTTGGGCACATATTTATACACATTTGAGCTATGAAATGGAACCAAAATACCAGGGTATGACATACATATAGTTTATTTAGAAGACAAAATGCTTTTTACAGGCCTTACAGATTTTTTGTTGATAGTTATTACTTTGCAGCAGCCGTTCTGCCTCTCTCTCTCCACTAGGATCAGATGGGTCTTATTTTCAAAAGCTGAGAAAATAAATGCTCATAAAGGAAGCTGCCAGTGTTGCAGTTGCCTCTCCCAGCACTTGCTGAGCCTTTAAGTCCACTTCTGATGCAAGTTTGTGAATTTTATAGACATTTGTAACTCATTTTTCTGCCACATTGCTGCAGGATCCATGAGCGGATATTGCCTTTCCTTGCCCCTCGCAGCAGGAGGCAGTGAGGTCCTGCACTCGGCAGCACATGGTTGCTCCTGCTTGGTATTCATGAGCACATTCCTCTGGCTGTTGATATATTATTATTGGGCTGGAAGAAAAACAATGCAACCAAGCTCTTATTATTTTCTCCTTTTATCTGTTTGGTCATATTAATGTGGGATCATCATTACATAAATGTACAGGAGATACAGTCAAGGACACGTTCATTTTTAAAGTCCTCCAATGCTCTTGTACTTCAGTCATTCGTCTTCTGTCTTTAATTACAGCAAGTGATCTCAGAGGCACTTAAAAGATTAAATTACTCAATTATTTGAAAAACCCAAATGCAATAACTGTATCTCATTGCTGATAAATACCAGCCATTGCTAGAAAAGGTTGCCCAAGGCAAGACATACTGGGGGGCCAAGGAGGCCATACTGTAGCATTTTGGCTTAGCCCAGTGACACCCATTTCATTCTTTTTAATTTGCAACCTTTATTTTTATTTGTATTGATAATAACCACAAACTTTTCCATTGATGTCCTGGTGGTTTCAGCAGTGTGAAGAATATCACTGTTCAGTGATTTTACAAGTGTTCTGGCACTGGCTTGACTTTGAGGATATCTGCAGTTTAAAATGGCATCAGCATGACTGAGCAGTAACCCCTATTCGAGGTGATGTTTGTGGATGGGGTATGGTTTGGTGTTTGGGAAGGGTGTGTAGTTAAAACACATGTGGTGGTTCTCTCCATGTTGAGATGGGTGAGTTTACCTCTAGCAAAGCCAGGTGAACATCCATGCCATGCTCGTGGGCAGTCTGGCTCGGGCTCTGTAACCTTGTGAGAAACAGGAAAGGTGGTCTGCCAAAATCTGGCTCTGAAATGGTGTTCTTGGAGTCCCGTGGACCAGGAAGGAAGCTGTTGTTGCATCCTGCGTGTGGGCATTCCTGCCAATGCTGCAACAATGAATCTGCAGCAGTAGAGCTTGTCCTTCCTCACTAGCAGCCCTATTGCTCACCAGGGATCCCCAAGTACAGCCAATAAACAATGGGAAGTTTTCCCTATATAATTTTTTTGTCTCTTTTGCAAAGCAGCAGATGTGATGAGCCCAAAGCTGGGAGCCTGAATAAGGTTGTGATCCAGGCTGGGGTGATTCCTCCCTCCTGGGCCAGGAGAAAAGAGACATGACTCTCTAGGGAAAGAGAAACCCAAACTAAAGAGTTAAAATCCTGTACTTTCTCTCCATAGGTCCAGTTCTGAGTTCCTATCCCATATGCAGATAGACAACATTGGGCAAAATACTATAGCAGCTGTGAACCCTGAGTGCTCTACATTTCCTGTACTGTGGGCTCCTTGCTCATGCTGGTTAGACAGCAGTTTGGCACAGGGATGGGTTTTTGGTGTTATAAACAACTCCCTGCTTTTGACAACCCCCATGATAGGTCTCTAAACTGAAAGAATCTGGGGGCTAAAAAGGGACTCATTGTTTGTGGTCAAACCAGACCAGCTGTGGTGCTTCTGGTCCTACTGCCATGAAGACCAAGCCTGGCTGGTGCCAGTAGAGTGCAGCAGGTTGGCCAAGTGGGCTGGCAGACCCTGGGCTGCTGCCCCATGTGGGTCAGGGGGTCAGACTGCCTGCAGCCAACATCTGTCCTGAATGTGTGGTAGGGCACTGCTGGCCCGCAGATGCTGCTGAGAGGGTTACTGTCCTCTACTGCACCACCTGTGGTTCCCACGTGTATTTAATTAAAAAAAAAAAAAAAAGAGTAAGTAATTCGATACACATCCTCTCAAGGAAAAGCAGTCTTTCCAGCAAGGAGCAGGCCAGCGGTCTGGGGAAGTGCAGATGGCCCTGTGGTTAATGTGCTCCCATAAATCGCAAGCTGTTGCAAACGCTCACTGCAGCAAACGCTAGCTCTGTGTTTGTGGCCATGTGCCTGTCTCAGGGCTGCTATGAGCCTGTGAAAGAGAAGGCAGAATCTGTAGTTTTAGGCTGTTTGCCTTGTGCCTTTTGCAGAATTGGTATTTTGATTAAGATATAAGCTGTAATCCTGTAGCTGGCTTCCAGCAGAACACAATGCAACTGCTCTTAACGCAGAACCAGGTATTCTCTTGTTAAAGTGCAACCACAGCCAGGGTCCCATCCCATCTCCTTGCAAACTGCTGCCAATGAACGGCACTCTACAGTTCGAGTCTCTGCTTAAGGTAGGGAGCAGTTCACTGCATTCAAACTGTGTCTGCCTTTAGCCTCCCTGTCTTGTTGGACTCACACCCCTGGGAGAGGATCAAGAGCCCCAGCTTGGCATTGCAATGGGACTGGTACAGGCTTAGGGTTATTTTATCGCCTGCTTGGAGGAGGGAAGCAGAAATGATGTCTCCTCACTCTGGAGTTTTGTTTCTAGTATAGGGCATGGGACATTGTGTACTCAAGCCCTGGCAGTCTGGTGATGCCTGACTCCCCTTGTTGCAGCTGGTGCTGGGACCACTGACCACCTGGCCATGATCACCCTGCCGTGAGGGCTGAGTCCTGTGGCCTCCTGCGCAGCCTGGGCTGGGTGAGCAGGTGCAGGCTGCAGCCCAGCCTGCAGGCAGGCATGCAGGGACTGAGCAGGGCAGAGGGCATGCTGGGGCTCAGGGACTGGGCCCAGGCAGTGAAAGAGAGCAGTGGAAAATAACTACCTGTAGGAGGTCAACAGTAAAGTATTAGGACAGAGATCCTTGTTTCAGAGTCAAAGAGGTGGAGGGAGGTAAGTCTTCACGTTACTCTTTCTGCAAGAGATGCTAACCTTTATCACAGGTGTAGAGGCTGTGGTATCTGGGACCTGCTGCAGATTAGAGGGTATCTGGGAGTGTGTGAGACCTCCCCAGTACTAGCCTATGTAAGACAGGTAAATAGTTATCTGCAGTGTTGGAACATTTTCCCTATTGTTTACTCATTAACTGAGACCCACTGCTCTGACCCGTATTTGCCCTTGAGTTTCACATACTTGTGTGTTTGCTGAGCAGTGTCTTGCACAAGCCAGAACAGCCTACAGCTGCACAGTACTATGTGGGTTCTGGTCTGCCTCCATTGCTGTTTTCTTCATAGTGTTGCTGAGCAGCCCATGATATTGATATGTACATTTTAAAATCGAAAACTTTGTTACAAATCTGTGGTTTGATGCCTTGCATCCCTAGTCCTGTCACACCATGATGTGCAACTGCAGTTGTAACAAAATGGTCTGCCTCGCCTATCATCCATCCAGATGAATGTGGCTGACACACATCTGGCAAGGACAGCATGACACAGCCATGCTAAATCCCCATGGGATCACGAGTGGGTCATGCTGCTTTCTGTCTGGCAAGGTCTGGGTTCACTCCCCAGCATTTTCACATCACTGTTGAGCTGGAGCAGCAGTATGTATTTTCATCCTCTCCTACCTGATTTTCAGGCTCCAGCAGTCTTCTGGATATTTATTTCAGTATTTTCATCCTCCCAGTCATCTCAGTGTGTTCTGCCTGTGCTGTCGTCTAACAACTACCTGTGGTTTTAAAGAGCAACACCTCTTAGGCATGTCAAGATCCTCCAAGGGTGACACTGATTCTGCGGTGTAAATCCATCAAGCAGGGGGAGGCCCTGCTGGTGACTCCTGCAAGGTGTTGTAAAGAGAATGGATGCTCAGGAATTCAACATTATAAAGACTGCACACACCAGGAGCTGAAACATCAGTGCTGTTAGAGTTAAGACCATCTTTTTGCCCTGACATTGCTGTAGGTGGGTGGGAAGGAGTGATGGGAATGGGAGCACATAAAATACTGTATTTTATTGCATGAAAGTGTGGACTTACACAGTTGACCATTTCTGTCATGCAGAGAATTGGAGAAAAGTGCTTCCTCTCAATCTAAATTTTAATACTGAGCTTTTCCTGAATGGTGGGACATACAGATTTATCCCCTCCTAGATGGTCTCTTATAGCTGACTCTCTGCTCAGCATGCTGTTTTCTGATACTCTGCTTCTTTCAATAATTCAAGAGAGCTGCAGGCACATGTCCTAGTTACAGCTAGAATAGAGTTAATTTTCTTCTTAGTAGCTGGTAAGGTGCTGTGTTTTGGATTCAGTATGAGAATAGTGTTGGTAACACAGTGATGTTTTGCTTGTTGCTAAGTAGTGTTTACCCTAAGTCAAGGACTTTTCAGTTTCCCATGCTCTGCCAGTGAGGAGCTGCACAAAAAGCTGAGAGGGAATATGGCCAAGGCAGCTGCCCTGAACTGGCCAAAGTGATATTCCATACCACAGAATGACAGGACCAGTATATAAACTGGGGGAGTTGGCTGGGGGGAACAACTGCTGTTTGGGTATGAGCTGGGCATTGGCCAGGAGGTGGTGAGCAGCTGTATTGTGCATCACTTGTTTTTCTTGGGGTTTATTTCTCTCTTTTTTGTCCTCTTAATTATTATTATATTTTGCTTTATTTCAATTATTATAATATTCTTACTGCAACCCATGGGTTTTACCTTTTTTTGATTCTTCTCCCCATCCCTCCAGGCTGGGAGCTAGGGCCAGGGTGGCCAACTGCTTGGTACTTAGCTACTGGCTGGGGTTAAACTGTAATACCCATCCCAAGAAACATTTATTTCATCTGTAGTATGTGTAAGACCAACCACAGGAATCGCTATCCTACTGTTGCATCTTTTCCTCTTTTACAGTGGTTTGATGGATTTGAGATGGCTGACATCTGATAACATGACCTGGCATTCAGCATCTCAGCTACACAGTCACTCTTACAAACCTAGATTTAAATTATTGACATAGATGCAGAAACATGGTTGCATTCAGTGACAGTCAGGGGTCTAAACTGTTGAGGACCTGAATTTATCTTTTTCAAGCCTGCACTTGATGATCCTTGTGGGTGCTTTCCAACTCAGGATATCTATGAATCTGTGAAGCCAGCTTTCCTAGCTTAATGGTTTCTTTGGAAAACATCATCTTTGCCATGAAGCTCATGTATACTACAGGTTTAGTATAATGGACAGCAATATAATTTTGAGCATGCAATCATCACCGAAGTCCCATATCAGAACAGTTTAGTTTATAGCAGGTTTCAGTAAAGAAAGCAAAGGTTTAAACGTAGCATTTCTTGAGCCAATGGATGAAATAAGAGCATAAAGAAACGTAATTCTTTAGTGTATGCAAATTTATTAAACTCTGCAGTTATGTATTTACAACTAATGACTGATACCAACAGATGAGGTAAAAATATGAGGTATTGATATGAGTATAACATTTAAAAATGCAATTATCATAACGTATTCTCAATGACAATGTAACAATACAAAATACTGTGGTAGCTGAATGCTAGACATGGCATAATGTGCATTTTAAAGAAATCTTATTTCGACAATACATGGCTTAGAGATGCCAGAAACACATGACAGAGCTTCTGCAAGGGTAGGAAAACAACCCTACCTTGCTAATGGTGGCAGGTGACACAGGGCCCCTTCCAGCTGAGCGATGACATGTCATACAGGATAAAACCACTGTCCAGGTTTTCCCTTCTTTTCCTTAAGAAATGATATACAGCCAGACAACTGCCATTCCCAGAGTTAGAAATTCTGTGTCCATTAATACTGAGGCACTATTGTATTTATTTATGCAAACTAATGCAGCAGAAGTACTCTAATTGCTCATGGTTTGGAGAACAGCTGGCATGAAATACGCTACCATGGCCACAGGCTTTTGGGGGAGGTGGTGCTGCTTTTGGGAATGGCAGCTCCACTGGAGCCAGGGGACTGGCCTTGCCCTGCCGGCTCAGGAGCCCACAGCATGCTCCTGGGAAGGCTGAACCTGGGCAGCTGTGGCTGACTGTCAGACCTCAATGTGGCCACTTAAAGGTTTGGGTGCTCCCCTGTCTGCAGGACTTAAAAACATGCAGTAGTTGCACACTGCAACTATTGTTGGCCATAAACTCAAGGCAGGAGCTCCCAGGGAGACAACCTCCCTGATCCCAGGAGTTACATAACAGAACATGGGTGAGACAGCTCACGGAGAAAGATGACAGTGACTTTTTGTCCTGCTGCTCCACAGGGATGCTGTAGAGCACTGTGGGTCACCCTGTCTACCCAGAGCTCCCACCAGTGTGCTTCTTGAGATTGCAGGGCTGTCCCCCACCAGCATAGGCCTTATGTGAGTGCACAGTGGCACCTGGGACCACGCTCTAACAGCTGTCACCACATATGGCCCACCCCACAGCCCTCATACCTGGGCCAGATGCAAAGCACTGGCTTTGAAGAGATCTCTCAGTTTACAGAATCAGAGCACAAAAGCTGTAGCTTCATGTAGGAAATGTATCCCACTTAATTGACCTCATGCTAAATCTTCCTGGATTTTGTTGGAAGGACTGAGTTAAAACATGGCTATGAATGACTCAGCTGGTTTATGCAGCAATAAATAAAGTCAAAGTGAACTAATGCAATTAGTGAAGAACAGTACTGACAGGCTTGTACATTCTTATTGAAGCATAGATGCAATAACATTTTTGGTCTTAGGTTAGTGAAAAACAAAATGGAACCCTGCCTCAAAGGTAACACTGACAAATTATTATTACTTTTAAAGCATTTTTTCATTGGCAAAACAATAGGTCCCTGAAAATGAAATGATGCAATAGACATAAATGGCTCCTACTCCTCATAGTCAGGGGCTAATCCTGCTCCCACCAATGCCTAGAGGTGGGATCATGCAGATCAGTGCAACATAAGATGAAAATGCTTGCTGTTACTATAAAAGCAATCTTTTCAAGCATACTCTACGTTTAGTCTTTTAAATCTTCAAGATGTGTTCAAAAGCTTAAAAAAGTGTAGTTATTTGTATAGTAAGAATATATTAAAAGGCATGGTATTCATCTGTATGTCTTTGTGTCCACTGGATGTGGAATGTCTGCTTTGGAGTTTCTTTACAATTAGCCATCTCTATGGAAGAAGGAAAGAGCAACACAGAAACACTCAGAACCTAGACAAAATGCTTAAAAAAAAGATTTACAGCTTAATAACTTACCGGTCTGATTTCAGACACCTCAGTAGACACAGCGTTATCTCGCACTGCCTGAGAATGAACAGTTATTTGAACGCTGCACACAGTGAGGTTCTCTAGTGACAGAGATACCACTAATTAAGGCAACAGGTAAGTTTTCAACTCCTTGTACTAACAGTCACAATTTTGCAGCTGAACATAAATGGCCTCCAAAATGTCTGTCTCAGATGCATTTCCATGTATTTTATTTGGTGAAACTGATTCACTCCTTATTATTTTACAATGTACTGTAACCTCCTCCTTTCTTAGTTCTTTTGATTCTTCCTACATCTATTTCTATGTACCTTCTCATAACACACACAAACACAAAATATATTTGATAGCAGGCATTTGTTATCACACAAATTATGCCTGGTAGCTCTGTGACAACAGCAAACACAGCTTATATAGCAGTGACACACTAAGAAACAAGTGACACTTTCACTTAAGGTCCAACTGATGCAAGTGATTTTCACTGAGTTATATACAAAATAATTAATTTATACATATACATATATATAGATAGAATATAGATATATACATATTATACATGATTTATTTACAATTAAAATATGCTTCTTAGAAGCCTTTAAATATCAGAGTTATGTAACACACAAGTAATGGCAATAATCTGTTTTTAAAGTAATAAAAGCTCTCTGATCAATAATCAAAAATAATACAGGGGATATAGGGAAGGGGGGAAAGTGAAGTCTCTAGAATAAAAGAACTTTCCTATAAAATTCCTGTTTCAGCTTTTTATAGATGCAGGTCTGGTCAGATTTCTGCAGCTTAAGTAAGACCTTTTCTTTCAGTATTCCTGTTCCCTGCCAGATCCTGATTTACACTCACATAGTCCCAGGAACATTTCCTCAGATTTTTGTTTCTGGTCCCTCGGCAATCAGAGGTTGAAATGAGTTTCTGATCCTGGCAACTTCTGCTGCACACAGATGTCCAAAACCTTTGTTGTACCACTCTGGGGAATGTCCTCTGAAGAAATGGAAAGAAAATTATTGGGAAATTCAAATACTCAAGAAATACGCCCTGGAGAACAAGCCTTGCCATGCTTCTTGCTCCCCACTGCCCATGGTGGTAGCAGAGACTTCAAATACTTGTCATTGTAAGTGTACTCTGAAGTTTTCCCTTGCAGTTATCAAATAAGCAGATTTTATTTCTAAGATCACTTCATAACAGTGGTAGGCACTGAGAGGAGAAAAGACTGCAGGAAGACTCCACAGCAGCAAAGCTACTCTGACCATGCTCTCTGTTCCCAACATCTCCCCTCCCTGAACTTGAGGCTTTTGTCCTGCTGAACGGGCATTTATTTTTTGCAGGTGGGATACTTACTTCAGGTCAATCCTGCAGATGTGTGTCAGCCTGGCTTTTCCTGAGCCACATGGCTCTATCAAGTACTGGGAGTCTATCACGATGGCTCGCACAGCTCCCATAAGAGGAGCCTCTTCGTGCTCCACAGAGATGGCAACCAGCATGCACATGCCCTTTGGTAAATCTGTCCTCCACGTCCTGCAGGAACATATTCAAGAGGGAATCATTTTAGCCATGGAACTTTTTGGCACACGAGTAAGAACTAGAATTGAAGTAACAGTTTGCTTGTCTGCCTATCCTTGTTGCCTGCCTGCAATGCCAATGGACTGTCCTAGGAGTCCCTGAAGGAGTTTCGTGTTCCCCAGTTGGCAGTCTGACTATGACGTGGAATGGCCACTCATCCACGTTGCCACAGACTCCAGGTGGAGAAGTTTTGCTTATGCATTATGGATTACAGGGCATGACAGAGCTTTTTGCAGGCAGACAGAAGTTTTGGAAAGGAGATAGAGTGAGGATAAGACATCCGACAAAGGCCAGAATTGTGCATTGAACCCATGCAGACCTACAGAAAAATAAATGCAGTTTTAGTACAGCAGAAATCCTCACTACTCCCCTCACTACTCCTCTACAGTCCACACTGACTTCTGAAACTACTAGGATATGTTTCAAGGGCACCTGAATGAAAAACAAAAAACCCTTTCGTTTCTTCCCTCTCCCAAGTTTCTAGCTTTTCTTATATGCTGCAGAAGTTTTCCATCAAGTTCAGGAGATCTAGACTTTAATACTTAACATTTTTGTCTTGTTCTGTGAGAATTCTCTACATATTCTGGTGTCTCACATTGTTCTTGTCTGCCTTAAATCTCAGAGGATAGTTCCATGCTCCTTCCTATGCTGTGGGAAGAAATGAGAAATTCCCACTGTGCTGGGTAACATACGACATCTTGCCGTGGACTGACTGAGACAGGGATTATGCTTCCTTGGGAAATATCATGTTTTAGCAGGTGAACTGCTTTCAGGGACTACTGAAGTTTGGATTTCAGCATATAATTTTAACATTCTGCATTTTTCTTATATGAAACCGAGCTGTTATTCAAGACATTGCAAGAAGATACTGGCCAGAAGGCTTTACATGTGTCTGTGCATTAATAAAACTGATGAGCTATCTTGGCAGATGAACCACAAGGGGAGTAGAAAATCACACCTGAGATATACTGTGAAAAATGCTGAACCATCTCCTGTGAGTGCTTGCACAGGGCTGAGATGTGCCCATATCATTTTGGTAACTACACGGCACTGACTTGGGCCATTTGTGGAGTGGAAAATTTTGTATCCCTGAGGTTGCAGAAGACTTATGATTCCCATTCCCATTCCCAGTTATATGGATTTAGGCCAGTTTCAGTAGTTCTCTAAGTACCTTACAGTAGTAAAACCAGGCATGGCACTGAGCTCACCAAAATGCCATGATACTTAATCAACATTAAACATTTGTGGATTCTTTAATGAAAAGCAATGCCTGTGCAGGGCAGCTGAGAACTGTGTGAGATCCCAGGCATATGAAACATTTCCCTTCTCCCCTTACAATTAGAGTCTTCTCTAGGGAGCCTAATCTCCTTGTTTTGACTGTCAAATTGAAAAAAAAAAGAAAAGAGAACAACTAAGTTGATCCTGTCATAGCCAAAAGTTTGATTGAGAATGAGAAAATTGCCGTCTGTTAAAATATATTTATTCATGTCCCCAGAGGTGTATTATAATTTCACTGTTCACTACCCACCAATCATAAGATATCAAATTGACTGTGGTATCAGTGGCTAACCTTGCTTTAGTATTAATGATATAAATCAAAAGAGATAAACAACAGAATCTGAAAGATCTGCCTGATGGCTGTTTTCAGCCCTTAAAAACACACCAGGATTCATTTTTATGATATGTATTTCAGTCCTCAGGGGTCATTCTGCCTGGGTTAGTGAAAAGAATGAGAACTTGATGGCAAAATTTTTCTTTAGCTGATGTGACTGCACAGCAGGTCTTTAGAGAACATAAACGACCATGAAACATAATCGTGAACTAAGTGGCAAATAAGAGACCAAATTATGGTCATCAAAACCTCCCTGCCACTTCTAGACAATCTTCTTGGTGACATACAGAGGGCCAAATTTATCACTGGCTGAAGTTAATAATATTATATAAGAAGATTATTTATGAAATAATGATAGATATATAATTACAGAAAAAAGAGAATATATAATGAATTATAAAATAATTAATTTATCCCAGTATACTGTGGGAAGGCAAAGGAAATAGAGTAATGGGAGCACTGGTGTTTTAACATTATAAAGAACTTGCAAAAGCCATTTTTCAAATCTTCCCCTAAGAGTTCCAATAATTCTTCCCTTATACCAACAATATCTGCATGTTATCATTCTCTAAGAGACTACTAAAGTTGATAAAAGGGATGTACTTTTGTAATTATATTTTATTGGGTTCATCTCTTTCCTTCAACCTTCTTCTCTCTAATACAATTGTGATTCACTAGACTATGTCCTTTGTCAAAACTGCTTTGTATTTCTCTGGCACATCATTTCTATCAAAGAAAGCGGAGACCAAGAATAGGAATGCACAAAATCATCCTAAAATAAATAACTGTAGGACTGACCCTGTAAGTGAAATATGTCAGCAGCTCCACAATAGCTCCTAGCAAGCAAAGGCCAGGATTTCAAAGGCAGAAGATGCATAAGAGGATTTTTTTGACTGTTCTGTACAGGCACATAGACAATGGCAGAAGTGGGACTGAATGCGGAATATTGATACAAAGCTATACATTTATTTGAGAGATGTCATCCCCTGAAAGGCAGAATATATGTCTACTTCGTCTTTCTGTTCGTTTCCACACTAGGAGTTTAATGGATCAGCATTTCTTGGTTTGCAAAGACTCCAACTGAAAATCTGAGATAACAACTTATATAGACACTGTATAAACAGCCTTAGCTTAAAAGCACCACTATCTTCTCTACTAAACATTTGGCTCTTTAAACATCAAACTTTCCCCAGAGAACAGCAAAAGCAGTGTAAAAACCAATTGTGTTCTATTTGCACTGTTTTGACAACAAACAGAGCTAAGAGAGAACAGCAGCTATTACCAGACATCTGTTCTAGGGAAGAAATTATATTTATGGCCTCAGGAATACGTGCTGCTCAAATTACATCAGAGAAAAGGTCAGCATGCTCTAGGTGCATGATTCTAATTCAGCTGAGAAATCAACACTGCTGCCCAGTAGAGTTCTTGGAGCACAATTATACAGATGCAAAGGCTGAGATAAGTCCAGATTTCCTTGATGCACTGCAGGATGTAAAGATACAGGAGCACCACCCTTACCTTAGAACAACAAAGTCTCTGACAGGGTGAGGAGCCATGCTGTTCAAAACATACTGATAAACTTCTGTCTGCTTGTCCAGGCTCTCCACCACCTTCCACTGCAAGAAGTCCTCATCCCACAGGTGACGCTCTCTCAGCACTCGGTTCAGGACAACTGATGGGGGGGCTTCAACTTCAACCGAGGCTTTCCAAAGTCTTAGTGGGTTCCCATCCCCAACCTGGAGTAAAGTAACCAAGAACACAAAGCCCCATGACTTATATGCCTACGTTCAGCCAGCGATAACTGAGGACAAAATCTCAATGTGTGTGTCTGACTTCAGCTTCAGAGCATTCATATTTCCCTGCTAATCATTAATATTATTGTTATTGATGCCCTACTGCATATGAAAACATTTGCATACTAGTCCTGGATGGAAAACTGCTCTCACAACAGTATATATCTGGGTTAGTTCCCATGGCGCCAGTGAATCTCTGTATTACTGCTGGTGTGACAGACACTTTTTCAACCCCAAGCATCCTAAGTGTAATGAAGAATATGTTTTTATTTCTGCACACACATGTGAAAGACTGAAACACTGGGCTGAAACAAAGCAACTACCTTGGGCAATTTTATACACAGGTAGACTGAGGGTCCATTAACCCTCCTGGTTAATTGGTGGAAGAGCAGAACATATGTTGATTCAGTTATGCGTTGGGTACACAGATGTTTGCTCCTCAAAATAGCTGCAAGGGAGGTACTGGGAAAATGCTTTTTGAAGAGCACAGACTGCTTGGTAACTCTTCCTTGCTCACAGATCCTGTTTCTTTAAACACCTCCACAGCATGCAGTAAGGGCAGGAGTGAGTGCTGGGCTATGCACAAGGTGAATATCCTAGAGTCTACACATACAGCTTTTCTGCATGGTCTTTGGGGTCATATTTCAGGCAGCAAACAAGTTGACTGTAATCACTGGATCTTGCAAGCCCAGCTTTTCTAACCCCTCCCTACCCTGGCATCCTCACATACCATTGTCAGTGCTCCAGAAACCTCTAGTACCTCCCACAGACCCAGGACTGTTTTTCCAGAAACCCACCTTCCACTCCTCCCACCTTAAATTATTTCACGTTGTTATAACTCTTTCTCCCCAAAGCTCTCAGTTCCCCAGCTCCCCAACCCTAGACCAGCAGAGACTTCCAATTCCCTCTGTAGTCTCACATGCTCTCGATCTCTGACCTCACTCCCTCACTTCTCACTCTCGCTCTCTCCCTTTTTCCTGCTCCCATCTGAGCCCTGTCAGTCCCTCTCCAGCCTCCCGCAGTCCCTCCCTGCAGAGGTCACTCACAGGAGATGGCTACAAACCCCAGTAACTGCACTTTCTTTGCCCTGACAGAGGGGTTGCACTTTCCCAAATAGGGGTAATGCTGCCTCCTGTCCCCTCACCATCGAGATCCCACATTCCTTCCAGTGCCCTTCCCCTACTTAACTAATATCACTCCTAATCCATCCTCCCCTCTCACTAGCTGCTGCTGGTTTGTAGACCTCTGTTTTGCTATTGGATTTCCAGCAGCCCTGAACTCCACTGTCTGTGGGGACACTGCAGCACCCTCCTCCTGGCTGCAGTGGTCTGGCTTTCCCTGCAAAAGTGATGGAGCTGGAACAAGTTCAGAAATTTCCATAAAAGCTGCAGTATAAAAAAATCCATCCATATCAAGGACAAGAGGATCAGGGATAAAACTGGCCATATGGCTGGTGTGGCTAATAAAGCACTGGGCACCTGAAAAGGTTTTGTAATATCACAACCATCAGGAGCTGCTCAGAATCTTTGCATGTCCTCTAGTCAAAGAGCTTACTCAGGTAACATTCTCTATTTTTTACTGTTTCAGCTCTCTCTCTGGTTGTATTGTTTGCTGCATCACTTATCTATTTTGGAGACCTAAGTATGCCTTTTCCTGGAATCTCATACTTGAATCACTGTTATGTTACATTTTTAACTGCTTTCAGTAGTCTTTAAAAAAGAAAAAAAAAGAAGTGTGCCTTGCCAGAAAGAAGGGTGTGTATTTAGCCATGCAACACGTGCGGGTGTCCCAAAGTTAGGCTGTATTTGCTTTGGTTTCTTTACTGCTTCTTCCACACCCCCCCAAATCACCTTTTTGTAGGCGAGTTCTGTGTTCTCTACACTGGAACATGTGACCCATCCTCTGAATTTCTCTTTTGCTTCTTTCTGGAGATTCTGCATGAGATTTTCCAGGTACATCTGATAGTTGCCTCCTTCCTCATCCACTTGTTTCCCAAGCTCATCCAGGGTGGGAGAATGCACTTCTGCATCAACATAGGAGTTTCGGGATTGCGTGACCATGTCGTGTGGGACCTGTGCCACAGAAGTAAGGGAAAACACACCGGGAAAACCTCCTGCTGAGAACTTTTCCTTAAGGCAATGTGTTTCTAGGCTGAAGGACCATTCAGCATTCAATTTCAACAAGCCTATGATCTGTAAAATATATACCTATTTCTGTCTTTATGCAAGATGAAAAATCAAAGTAGTCTAATGAAACAGTCCATGGCTCAGAACAGCACTCGTCATGCAGAACCATATCAGACTGATCAACTGGATGTCAATACAACTGTGTTACTCCTTTAGCCCTCAGAAACATTGCCTTCTGCTTCTGGGGAAGGGAGGTATGAGTGTTATCTCTCTTCCAGCTGCAGTATAAGTAGCTGCAGGAGCGACTGCATCTTCCTATGTGATTTTAACTTTATTGCATGACACAGAGAAATAAAGTGTATGAACTCTTCTTTTTGAGATTAATAAGTTTTAATTAAGGTGTTAAAAACATTGTAATGAACTGAAATTTTAACCCAGCAGATTTTGATTTAAATTAGACTAAAATTTCACAGTCCAGCGTTTTGAGTTGAAAACTGTCACAGAATAATTACCCTCCATCTTTTGAATACTAGAAGAGAACAGTTTAAAAAAATGAGATAAACTCTAGATGCAGCAAGTTTACAAATAAGTGAGGCACCATCAATCTCTGAGTTAATACAAGGCAGAAAATGTAAGCATAAACATAAATACTTCAAAGGATGCTGCATTATGTGGCCATGAATAATGCCGTTTGAGTCTCTCACTCACCTCAAAAAGTTTGTTGCATTCCATTATCATGTGAGCAAGTCCCTGAGTAGCTGCCAGGTTTTCGCTGAGGTCCTTCTGATCTGGCTTCCCTGTTGCATATTTTTTCTGTATTACTCTGTAATTGAATTCAGTATCTCAGGTAAAAAGAGCTGAACCTTTTTAATATGAAAGCAAACAGCACCAGGATGTTCCGAACACCAGAGAGGAAAACCTATCTTTAGTTTGTATTTATCACAAGGGCTGCTCAGACTGTTGGGCCTTTTTTAAAGGAACAATGTTTACCTAAAATATTGCTGAGCCAAAGGTAAAAGCAGGAAAGGTTATGCATATCCTGCATTATGCATTGCATATTTTGCAATGGATTTTTAACAGACACGTTGTAAAGTGCTTGATGTTGTTACTGCTCTAAGCACTTGCTCAGACACTGGTTACACATGTACATGACCAGGAATTTCAGTGTATTCTGGACCAGATGGATGAAAAAAAAGTCAGGAGAGACCACTAATGTTTAACCAGGTTTGTTCCCTGTTTAGTCGTCACTCACCATGCTATACACCATTTTAATGTGGCCTGAAATAAACTTGGTTTCCCAAAGGGCAGAATGTAGCTAAAAAATGGAAAGTGAAAAACCACTCATTGAAAATCTACATACTAAAATCCTTCAAAATATGGTCAGTCTTTGACTTCAACCCCAGCAAAATCCAGCCCTTTTCCTTCACAGAAGTCAACATTACTCATGCAAAACTCACTACTGCCCCACTGAAAACTTTGCTTGGAAAGCTGGCACTGCATATTCTCAACAGCCAGCCAGAAATGCCTGCTGGGCTTGTGAAAACAAGTGTGCTTCTGGCTCTGTAGTGTGGGTTTTCCCCTCCCGCTGAAGCCACGCCCTGTTTAATGTGTGCTGGAAAGCAGATGCTTTGGAAAGTTATCCTGTATATAACACGGAAAGCACCACTCTGTATTAAGGATATGACTATTTATAGTATTGAGAAGAAACATACCTTGGTGAGCTTTCTTTCTTCACTATATTGAGATGGAAGAGGGAGGGGGCCAGACAAACAGCTATGTTCATAGGAGTCATCTGATTCTCCTCCACAGAGGTGACGTCGCTCAGGAAGCAGAGCAGAGTCTGCAGAACCTCCCGGTTCTCATCAGACATCAGCATGATGGCAGCCTGCACCGCCTGCAGCCGCTGCTCCTTGGGGACGTCTGAGGGAAAGCAAGTGACATTCGGGGGGGTCAGTTGTAGGGTCAGATAAGGAGCCGCAAAAATTGAGTTAGCATGAGCATTCACACTCCACACAGGTGTTCAAAAAACATGTAGATGTGGTGCTTAGGAACATATTTTAGTGGTGGACCTACCAGTTTTAGGTTAATGGTTGGAGTTGATGCTCTTAGAGGTCTTTCCCAACCTGAATGATTTCATAATTCTATGATAATGGCCTTCTGAAGAGGTAGATGACAGAGGACAAAGGAGAAGAGACCCGCTGGCTTCTGGAGAGCTGTTGTTTATGCTCTTCCATGAAGCACAGCTTGCCACACCAGTGTATGACATTTCTCTGTTTGAAAGGCTGTTCCCAAGAAAGACTGAACTTCATTAAAGTTTATGAAGGGAGAGCAGTGCTCAGTACTCATACTTTTAAATGGTATTTTTTAGGTTTCTTCTGTCTCCTGGGAAGACAGTACAAACATCTTAGGGAAGCTGCAGGAAAATACTTACATCTGTGTCCCAAACCATAAAAAAGTTTAATGAAAGAAGTAATGGATATGCTTAAATAGCACCTCAGACAGATTCCTTTCTAAAACAACCATAAGTTTTCTCATTTTGGACTTCAAGCCCTCCTCTGGGCATTACATATGCTCTGTATAATCGAATGGAAGAAGAAAAAAAGCAGATTTACAGTAGAGGCAGCCAGCTTTTAAGATTTGACTAGTAGCTTTGTACAAGCACTTTATCTTAAAAGCTTTCAGACATGAATGACAAAATGAACATAGCCCAATGCTTCTAAAGTTTCTAGAAGCAGCAAGGCCAGGTCTTTCTGACAAGTCAGAGAAGCCTTCACTAAATCTGTGCAACATGTCTTTTCTTCCCACACTGTACTCTGGTAATCCCTCTCTCCCCCTTTTTTGTTGCTCTGATGGGTCTGGTACATAAAGGAGATCAGCCAGCCCTTCAAGTCACAGGTAAGCATTAGGCAAGTCAGACTCTTAGGGAAATGGAGAAAGTTTCATCACTGCTATGCCAAGTAAGACTACTACACTAATCATCTTATCCCCAATCCTCTGTATTACAGCAATTCAGCAATTCTGGATATATGAGAAAGGTTTCAGATATATGAAAAATAGTGAGTTCCAGAAAATCAGAAATCCCCTGCCAATACAATAAGAGAGGAAAAATCCTTCCTAACTTCACATTAACAATTTGTTGAACAGAATGAAGGGTAAGAAAAACTCCCAGCTACAAATTAATTTAATTGCAGACATTATGAAACACAATTGGTATCTCAGCAATTTTCAATATTTTTCTTTCCGTGAAAAGAGTTTTGTCAGTACTGTCTAAAAGAGAAAAATGTATTTGCTGTTAGTCACATGGAAAAAAACCCCACTGCTACTCATTCGTAATACGAACGTATTCTCCAGTGTCTACAGAGACCATCTTTTCCTGCTCCTACCTTGGTTTAAACCAACCCATCCTCAAGTCTTTGTGAAATCCTTTAAACTACTGCTGCAGTTCAAGAAAATCTTTCCTAGCACAGTATTTTTCCCTCTAACCAGTGTAAAGAAGAGTTATTCAGACTTCCCACTGCAGTACCACATACATTATAGAGTCAGCCTGTGCCTCCTTTTACATTTTTTGTTGGTCGGTATCAATATTTCATCATTCAGCCTCATGGCTGTTGTGAATCCTAACACCGCACTCCTGTCTTGGAAAGGGAGAGTCCTTCTGGCTATAGACCTACTTATGCTGGTGACACTGGGATCTGCCATGTCTCTCTTCTATGGGCAAGAAGGCACTCTCTTCTGTGCCAAGACATGACATCCCCAGTTTTCACCAAGCAATAGTTTAAAGGTGATTTGTTTCCAAGGACATGTAGTCCTTGTAGTGGATAGTCTTCTTCTTGGCCACTTCACTATGGAAACAACTGTGACTTCCATTTTATTAGCAGTCACAATTCCTGTTGCTTTTTTGAACGAGCTTATTAATGTGTGTGTAGGCAGACAAGATCTGCAACTGGTGAGCAGGAAAGAAGAGGGGGAAGTAATGATCGAGGGAGAGGCACTAACTGTTTCAGTTCACTGGTGTCCCGAGACATCATGTATGGCCAAATCCACTAAATTTATCCCCAATGCTGTGTCTCTCATGCAGAATCACAGCATTCCCTACCAGCTACAGACAGTGGGATGGTAAATACATTAGTGACTATGTCCCACAGACAGATTTTTACAGTAAAGGGAAGCAACGGAAGTAACTGAGATTCTTAAGCGCTGGGATTATACAGTGTTTTAAAATGTCTTTCTATTGTTTTGGCAGCTGAAATGTCTGCAAGTGAAAAGACTAGACACACTTCTCTTTAGTGCTTCCAATTACTTGGCTTAGGCTGGCTGGGTAGGCTTTTCTGCATCTGCCAGAGTGCTGGCTGACTGGCCTTCATAATGGACATTGTCAGGAAAAAGCTCTAATTCCTCCGGCTTTTCAGTGTTTCCCTCATTGTTTGTTTCTCCATCAGTCTGGAGAAGAGTCACACAGTCATTTCCTGTTCCACAGGGATTTTCATCATTCTGATGCATCTGAGTCTCAGATTTTGCTTAAGATTGCTTATGCTGGAATGGAAAGAAGAAATGCTCTGGTTTCTTTCTCTATGAGCTCTTTACATAGAGCTGATGATCTACATGAAGGCAGCTTGTTTTTTGCATATATACATTTTATTGACTGTAATGAAAAAGCAAATAATTAAGTCACAGCAAAGAAGGGAACTGCATAGGCACATGTTCTCATTGTCAAATACCACTTCTCCATGCACAGAAGACTCACTTATATTGGAATATCTGCATGAAATGGACCCACATTTTAAAGAAATCTGACAAAAATATGAGTCTTCATGTTTTTTGTGTCCACAGTAGCCTGTTCTTCTGGCTTCCACCTGATTATAAGGCTGATATTTTCAAATCTTGTTAATATTTGGAGGATGCCTTTCCATTAAATTTGACACTGGAACCTTTAGGTGGTTGTCAAAATCTCTTAGTGAAAGATTTTCAGAGCAGAGAAGTTTTTTTACATAGATCAAAGGGCAGCATCCCACCCAGTGTTAACACACCAAAGTTATTTACAGTATATTAATATATAATAGTATTTTCTAATTGCTTATAATAATAGAAATACATCAACTTACACTGATAGATGTGCAGAAAAGTCTCTCCTAGTTTACTTGTGAGGAGAGGTTCTGGCAAGTCCCTGAAAAACTGCTTTACCATGTCTGCCACATCGTACGCAGACTGGTCTTCATAGCTGACATTTTCTGGGGAGCTCTCATTCATCTGCCGCAGGGCCTGGATTCGGGATTTCACTCCAGATTTTCGAAACAGACCCACCTGAAAATGCAAAAAAGAAAATGCCATTTAAAAAAAATATTTATTTATACATAAATCTATTATGGGGGACTTTGATCATGACCAAAGCTTGGGTTGCTTATTTTACTCTAGGCAAGAACAAGGAAAAGGTGCAAATATGATGGTCATGACTTGCCCCAAGTCTTGCAGGCAAGCACATGCAGGATTGTAAGGGTTAATAACACTGCTGCTCTCTGTCCCATTCTAGAGGGAGAGTTCAGAGTGCATATGTCTGAAGAGTTTAAGCAAGATGCTCAGCTGATATAAATCAGTGTGGCTTGCTTGGCTTGGGTGACTGTGTTGATTTACTCCAGCTGAGAATCTGGTTCCTCATGTTTATTTGGGTATGTATTTTGAAGACTAACAGGAAAATATTTTGCTTAGCTATGTAATAAATGCTGTGGCAAAAGATTAGTACATCCTGGTAGAGCTTTAAAATCAAGAACAAAACTTTTTTTCCCCTTCCTGCACTCTGCTTCCAAGAGTTCTCCCAAATCCCACTGAAAAGCACCTTTTGAAGGTGGGGGCCACAGAGGGATTACTTGTGCAGTGCCACTAAGATACATTTTTAGCCTGTTTGCTTTCTATTTGAAAGGAAGTGGTAATACTTCAAATGATGCCTTCAAGGCAGTTCTGCCCTTTCTTGTCCTTCTCGCCAGCGGAATTCCCCCAGGGTGAATTCCTGAGCCTAAACCACATTATTTATTCCCAAGTCAGTTTACAGTGTTTCATTTGGGAAGTGTTAACACTGTTTCCCTTTAGTTTTGCAGAGGAAAAGATGATATAATCAGAAAGATCTATGGAAAAGGCACATTTCAGGTTTGGAATTATATACTCCTGTTCCTCTGTGACAGCTGTCTTGCTGGTGATCAGTGCAGTTTCCTGATGGCATAGTCCATCAACAGACTTGTACAGGCAAAGAAATAATGCCTTTTGGCCTTCTTCCCCTTACTTCCAAGTAAGAGGCAGCACAGAGTTCATGTAGGACCCTCCTCTCCCTAGAACACCTCCTATGCTCAATTGTATGGTATTTAGGACTTATATTAACTCACACATCAATGACACTAATTACTTAACGCACACACTCTGCAGCTCTGTGAGGGGGTATATTTATTTATATGGATGAACTGCTACACCATACTGGCTGTGAGGAAGCTCTTCTATGTCTTCTTATTGATGAATTTAGTATTGCTTGTGAGCTAAGTTTATGTAGAGGAAGTAGAGAACTGAAGTGTGCCCGGTACTGTATTTATGATCACAAGTGAAGTTACACTCTTGTTTCTGACAAGAGAACACAAGAAAGAGCATTCAGCTCTTTTCATCTATTTTTTCCTTTCCATTTCCCTTCTTCTTTTTAAATCCCTTTTCCCTTTTAGAAAGTCTTTTGAAGATACAGGACACTTGTTAATTCTGTCCAAAAAATAAAATTTTGGCTTGTGCTAGATAAATGTGAGAGCAGAGGCTCTGTTATCTGCTTTTGATGGAAAGTGTCCTTGCTAGTTTAAAAACTTCCAGCAAAGTCTGATTTGAGAGGTCAGATGTCAAATCTCACCCACACAATCTCCTGTTGCACACTATCCTACTCCAGACCCCTGGTTTTGTTTAATGATATTTATCCAGACTCCTATTTCCTTTTTCTTTTTTTTTTTTTTAAATAGAAAAAAAATAGTTCATCAAAATAGAACAGTTCTTCACTTGGTAGAAAAAGAGGTTTTAGGCTCTGTTCTGCAATACTACACACTTGTTCTGTAAATATAATGGGACTATAAATCCAGAGGCTGGTCTGGCCCAATCTGTTTACTATCCTCATGTTATGGATCATCTACACTGCAAGTAACTATATGGTGCATGACAGAAATATAAATCCAGTTGAAAAAGGCAAACCAGTTTGTATTTCACAAGTTGAAACTGAATAACATGTCCTATGAATAACAGTGAAGCTCCTCATACCATCTTGGTACCATACCATCATATACCATATACCATACCTCATACCATCAATAGCAGGAGCCAGGCCTTACAATGATTTAGAGCAACCTCAACTTTCCCAAGTGTGTGCAGTAGAAGCTCTGATGCCTGGTCAGGGCTCTAGAATGCCTTCTGTAGTGCACAGAAGAGACACATAAGCAAGATGCTGGGGGAAACTGGAGCCTGCTCAGACCTCTCTCTAGGTATTAGGAGACTCTGAATTAAATGAGAACAAAGGGTGTAACTGTAAAGAGAAAAGCTGAATTGCCTGCAGGGTTTTGACCTAGAAAGGATTTTGGTGAAAAGGTATTTTAAATGGTCCTGATCTGTACTTCTCCTTTTTCTATTGAATATTTTCCCAGTTACACTCTGAGTGGAAATGCAAGCTGAGTTGAAATGGCCCTTCAAGTAGCTCTGACACTTCCCAGCAAGTAAACCCTCCCTCTTGGAAAAGATATTTGAGACTTTCCACTCCTTTTGACTGCCTCACATCTCTCAAGAGCTTTATCTTTCTCTTTGGTTTTACACCCTCTCTTACATTCTCCTTCATTTATCCCCCCTCTTCTCTTTCTTCCTATTGTTCTGCTTCTTGGCTGACAAGCCCTATCCTTAACATCTCCTGTTCCTCTTACACTTGGGCAAGTGTCTCCTCCTCCAATCTCATCACTGATTCCAGGCTCTCTGCATTGCTTTTCTTCCTACACTGTGTTTCCCAGCTCAGTACACAAACCCAGATGACCCCCGTGGCAACCAAGCATGTTACTTATTGAATATATTGTTTCTACTTGTCTCTATGCATCTTTCCCTTCCATCCCCTATTAATACTTTTCTGACAAGCCAGTCGTCCCACCCCTTGGCTCTCATACTACATAAGGTTGGCAGAACTCATCTCACCTCACTTTTGACACCTTGGAGTTAGATGTCAAGGTCTGACCATCACAGGATCTCTTTACAGAGTGAAGTTATAGGAAGGACATGTGTCTTTCCCACTGGCAGCAAAGTAAAATGGTTGTGATTCCCAGCAACACATTGAATTTTTAGATTTCAGTTTTGGAGAAGATGACTGTCACCCAACAAAACAACCTGAACAGCAACCAGAATGGTGATCAGAAAAAGCAAAGGTTCAGAACAGACTATTTCCACCCTTTTCATGTGCTCAGACATAGAAAAGCAGAAAAGTCTGCTGAGTAAAATGCTAGTTGGTCATTTTGAACTTGTAACTATCTAAAAGCAGTTTTGGAAGAGGTCATGTGACATTGGGGTCAGTAACAGCAGAGGATGAAGCATAATCAGCCCGGCGGTCTCTCCCAGTCCTATGTTCATAAAAATACATCTCCTCATCCTTAGGGGAAGAACAATAAAAATACAATTAGTATTTCCCTGCTCTGTAACTAAAGGGGATAAAAAATTTTGAAATACTTTGAGCATGAGGGTGTCTCAGCTGGCTTGTTGTAGCTAAGAACTCTATAAAAGGCAATGCACCATAATGGCTTTGGCATTGAACCCCTGCTGACCTAACTATCTGGATATATCTGACTCTGTCAACAGAATACTTGGAATATTTTGCTGAGTTTGCTCTCTATTCTTGGACTTTTCTTTCCTTGCTAAGTAAATACAACCTTTTGTACCATATCTTGTGAAATGGTGAATGCAGTTAACCCTCACTGGCAACAGTCAAGCATAAGCAGAACAGATGCAGGTAGAAGCTTGGACTCCTGATCTTCCCAGGTCTGTTTCAGGATCTCATACCATTATTTGAAGTAGACTATGGTATACAAATCAGTAGGACTGCTGTAGCTGTAAGAATTCAACAGCTTAGCTGGATACAAATCTCAAAATGGCAAATCATTAGTATTGGAACCAAGTATCAAATCACACATCATATCACATGAGATATGATAATCTTCAAATAATCCTGGCATTAAGTACAAAAAAGCTCACCACTGATGATTGATGCTTAAAGCATCTTTACAGAAAAAAAATCAACCAAGTCCATGGGGTGAAGCTCATACCTGATCTAGACAGTTGCTCCGTAAGTAGCGAAGTGCTTGTTGTATGCTCTGGGGGAGAGGTTGTCCTGTTCTCTGGACATGAACTATCAGAGGCACACCAAAGACATTCTTGTCCTTGTAGTCAGGGACTTTCATTCTCTTCATGAACTTTGGCACAGACCTGAAAATTAACATGAACAGGCTGCATGAAAATATCAGGGTATTTACATTGTCTCTCTGAGTAACACTACTGACAGAAACTGGTACGTGGGGCCTCTTTTATAAAGATAGTGAAATGTTTAATGCACAATACATGGACACTTTACAGTCTGTATAATCATGAATTTCTTGTCAGCTTCAATTAAGTGGATGGCCTCTGTCTCCAAGATAGAGCATAACAATCTCTGACAAAACATTTTTACTATGCAGCCAACACGGTTTAAAGAATCCTTTAGGGACTCAAAGAAATGGCAGAGCAAACTGCAGTGGGGAGGGTATCTGACAGAAAAGGAGGTTCAGTCCTCTAATAGGCTGAATCACTGTAGTACCAGTCACATGATTTCGTGTTTCTACTGACTAACAATTTACGATCGGAAATGATAGTAGAAAATCCCTATGTGTCAGATTCATCCCTTGTGTTTTATGATTTATTTTAGTCTAGTAACTTAAGTGAAGCTAGTGAGCTTGCTTTCTTCAAAAAATGATGATGAAAACCAGAACAAACTGGATTCTCTTTGTGGGAGTCATCAGTGCCATGGAATTAAAACAAAAAAGGATGAATATGACCTGAATGTGACTAAGATTTTTCTCATCTGTGAGGGAAGGAGATAAAACTCAGATTAAATTACCTACTAAAGAACTACATCATATAACTTTACACCTATTTACAGTCCCACACTTATAAATCCTTAGTGACTGATTATACAAACTGAAGAAATATTTCTCGGGATGAAAACGTTGTACAAACAGCAGGATCTAGAATTTGCAGTATTCTAGTCTGCTTATTTGAACTGGTGGAGGTGAGATTCGTTTCAGTACAGACATTGCCAGCTAACCACAGGGAGCTGCACCAAAGGAGAACAGCGAAATGAGGTTTAATCTTACCGAGTTTTAGTTCTCTAACAGAGATTTAGAACGAGTTAACAGTCTGAACTACCTCTATAACAATTCTAGAGAAAGACACCTCTAGAGGATGACTCAAACCCTCAGCCTTGGGAATAATGAGCTGGTTTGGAGTTGTTTGTCTTTTTCCTCTGACCACAAACAGCTGACCTGACTTTCTCAGATCAGAGCTGTAACAGGTTAGATTTTTAACTTTTCATAATGCCTGATGTTAGTGAGGTGAATCTCACATCTGTTTTTTCATTTCTAAAGGGAAACTTATCTAGCCCACAGATGAGATTTTGGTGAGGTGCTTTGACCATCAAAATCACAATGTCAATATCAAGTCATACTGTATCTGCACTGTGTCTTAGTGTATTAGGGAAAGTTTCTGTTATCCTTTGGATTATTTCTCAGGTACTTATAAACTCCTATGTATGCTCATTTCCATGTCTTGTACACCTCTGTCTGTGTATACCATTAAACGTGCAGGTTTCTGTAGCCAGTTGCTACAGAAGGAGCCACACTGTGAGCATTCATATCCATCTGCCCTTCACTCCACTCCCTGAGTGGCCAGGTAGCTGTTACAGCTGTCAGGGTTGTAAGCTTCCTCTAACACAGACTTAAGTTTGCATCATTTGATCGGCAGAGAAAAGTCCCACAACTGTTCTAACCCTTCTTTTAAAGCACAAACAAACCAATATCAAATACATAAAGTATCAGCAGCAGCTGTTTCTTTTCGATTCACAAAATGAATCCTGGGTAAGACTTACTGCAAACTTTTCCTACTTTTTAATCACCCTTTCCTACTCCTGTTTATTTTTCTGGAACTGGAGTGTTATTAGAAAGGCCAGGGTTGTCTCTCTGTTAGAGCACAGGAATGAAGTCAGATTTCCAGGATCTATTTCTGACTTATCTAGTGAGTCATTAGGCAGCAATGGATTAAAAGGGACAGTTTCAAATCCTACAGTTGTTCCTTCTAATTGCATTTACTTACTATCAGAGTAACAGAATTAGGAGACGCTATTTTCTTCTAAAAATGGCTCTTTTTCCAGTTAGCGATGTTACTCACCAGGTCCAACCATGTTTGTTTGACATGGAGTATTTTTCCATGATGGCAGTAAGACGAAGCAAAGAGAATTTTTGCAGTAGATTCATTTGGGCTGCTGACTGATTACTGATGTGAAGTGATGCAATAGAGTGGTTCAGGCGATGAGAGATTTGGAAACTATGCCATCGTAATCGCCTTTAGGAAAAGAAATAATAGAAAAGTCAGGCAGTTGCTTTAAATTGGCAGAAAAGATGGTATACTGTGAGATAGGGCTGGGCAATATATAAAACATACATAAACGTACATGCATATGTTATGGCTTGTGGTGTGTCAAGTGAAATAAAATGTACCTGGGAGATAAATAAAACAATTTACTCAATCTCTTTAATTTTGGAGTTTTGCTCCAAGTTTTGCTTTCTGAATATTAGATTCACAAGTGGGTGAGGGTCCTGTCTACATACTCGGAGCAGCATTGCTGCCTGCTGTGCCCTTGAACCCACACACTTCCAACAGGATGTGGGAGAGCCAGATTCAAATGTTCTCTGTATGACTCAGAACTGGGATTTGATGCCTAGTCCCACATGTCCCAAGGGACCAACCTGACCACCAATGTCTTTAGACATAAGGTTCTCCAAACATCCCTCTTATTAAATACCAAAGGATATTTTAGAAAAAAAGGATTGAACCCTGTGTCTCCTTAGCAAGAGCTGTAATCACCAAGCTATTGAGCCACTCACATCTTCTTACTCCAATGCACTTTCTCTATATACTGGATTAATTAGGAAAAAACCCAAAACAAAACAGTCTCATTTTCTTGTTTTGCTAAACATGAGTTCTGGCTCAAATCCTAAAATCTTTGGCACTGCTCATTTACTCAATAGTTTCCTCGAGTTCACTTGCTTGTAATGGTGGTGAGCAAGCACAGGCAGCAGTAAACCATGGCATGACAGAATTGTCTGTGAGGATGTGACAAGACTGACAGCAGATCAGAAAATACCAGGTATATTCTTCCTGTTTTTGCACTTACAAAGCCACCATATACACAACAGGATGGATTCAAGATTGCCTTTACCCAGGATCTTGCTTCCCTGGCTCAGCAGGAACTCTCTGACTTAAAACAGGTGTGCAAACTATTAACAGAATCCCACTTTTCACTTTTAAGTCAATTCACTTTAAGAAGTCAGTTGAATACCATCATTTCACCATGTGAAGGACTGAAGTAGAGAAGTTCTAGCAGGGTAGGGAAGTTCTCTTTGAGCACAAAGAGTCACATTTTGAAAGCAGACCAGTTCATTAAAGAGCGCATATGGTTACTGATGTATAAAGATGTTGCTGCACAAGTTTGAAGACAAATTGAAAACACATCCTACAACATATACAGGTCCTACTATGTAATCAATAGATCAACAGATAAAAAATGCCGTGGCTTGCTCTATTAAACCAATTCTGCATTGATTCCACATAAGAATCTTCACAGCAGGATGTCCCTTCTCCTAAAGTCCCACCTTTACCTGGGAATTCCCCATCCCCATACAGATGAGTACAACTGTAATGGTACCCTGAACTTTCTGACTCCCAACCTGAGAGCATCTGCTTCATTATATTGTGTTTCACACTCCATAGAATTGTGTACAAAATTTTGCTACTTACCTGCTTGGCCTTGTGAGCGATGCTCCCACTCCAGAATCTCTCCTGTCCCTAATACCAGTGGCTTCAGAATCATTCAGGGATGTTCCATCTCTTTCCATGTCACTCGGTGTGGTCCGGCCATCAGAGACAGAGTTTCCTTCAAAATCAAGAGTGATCTGTGTAGGCGACTGGAAAGGCAACGACTGACATTCCCTGACTGACACGTCATCAACTGGCAGACCTGGCAACACGTTCTTTGACCAGCCATCTACTACTTCCTGAAGTCCATTGACATGTTGCAAAATGTCATCTAAACGAGGAAAAAGAACATCTTTTTCTAAGTCCAGGAGGTCCCCAGTGCTAGCATACAAGTGGGAACCTGGCACATTGTCATAAATGCTAATTCTGCTCTCTTTAGGACAACAAGCCATCAGTCCGGACTCTTTTGGCATGGAGCAGTTCTTCTTTCCCAAAGAGATGCTGCCTGTCCTCCAGTTCACACTGTTGCTGTTGTCTGTAGGTGAGAGGCTTTCAATAGAAAGTGCCTTTGGGAAGGTTCCTGGTTTGTGATCCTTGGGAATATGCACAACCAAGTTCTCTTGGGAATGAAAATCATTTTTGCGGTTTTGGTCCACAACTTGCCGTAAGGCTGTTCCTGCCAGGACATCTAGGTCCTCCAGGTACATCCCACCTCTCTTGTTTACTTCGTGGCATTTGCGTTCCTTCAAACACGGCGTGCTCACCCCACTGCTGCTGTTTTCAGACTGACTGCTGTCACTGCTGGATTTGGCAGAAAAGGAAAGTCCTCTTTTGACTGAATCTTGTCCAAAGTTTTGGAGATCACCATTGACTATCTGTACACAGTGCATATCTTTCAAGGACTTCGGCTCAAACTGGAGAACTGGTCCACTTATCTCTAAAGGACCTGTTCTTCCCGAGCCTTTTAGTTTTCCATGTACACCTTTCGCTTTTAGTGTCTCCATGCGTTTTAGAAAGGTTTTTGCTTTGGTTCGTGTGGGTTTTTCATTCTTCAAGTTGTCCTTGGGGAACAGGGCAGTGTTTATGGCAGTGGAGTCTTGCAGCAGGGTGTTTTCCACATCATGATGGCCAGAGCAGTCACAGGTCTCCCTGGCAGCACTGCCGATGCCAGACTGACTCCTGTTGTCACTTCCCCCACTGCTCTCACTGTGAATAGATGAGACCTCCGGTTCACTCAGATCAGTAAGAACGCTCTCACTGCTTGTTGTGTTTTTCATTTTAATGTTCCCAGAAGATCCATGTCTGTCTGATCGGTGAAGCAAAACATCAATGTCGTCCACTCGAGACCATCGTCTGCTTGTTCTTTGGAAAGTCCATTTATTACTGATAGCACAGAGGTCTTCTTCATCTGAATCTTCACTCTGAAAAAAAGCAAGTGGCACATGTTAAAAGCAGGTGCTTTAGCTTGTTATTTGTATTAATGGGATTGTGCAAAGAGGTGGCAAAGTCTCTCTACACCTAGTTTATGAAAGACTGGTCATCAGTCTTTTCATAACACCCTCTTTCATTTAATTGTATGACTGCGAATATCCTAACAAGAAAGAAATAAAATCCTTCTCCACATTAGGAGTCCCTCTGATACCTCTTGGCTTCTATGGATTGTCTGTGCATTGACTTGTGTAGGACTGATACCCATAGTGACATACAGAAAAAAAAAATGTTTTGAAAGGTCCAAGTAGAGGGAACTGCAGGGATGGTGTTAAGATACACGCAGTAAAGAGAGCGAAGTAGGTGGGTACTATAGCAATATGAGCTATTTAAAGAAACAGACAGCAAATATCTGGTGCTGCACGCAGTGTTGCAGTGAGAATTAAATAAACATCCATAAACTTCACAGACCAGATACATCTAACAGGATTTATGTTTCAGGAACATAACTACAGATAAACAGCCACAATGCTTTGAAGAGCAATAAAAAAAAATAATATTTGGCAGTATTGCCCAGAGTGGGTCTGAGCACAGGCAAAGGAAGGCAGAGAAGGCAGCTGTGGGGACGTGGGCAGGAGGAGCAGCCAGGATCAGGTCTGGATGGGGCAGCATCTACAGTTGAGGTGGCAATCACCGTCTTCGCAGCCTTGGTGCCATGAGAGGCACCCCAAACTTGATCTGCAGCTCACTCCACTGTCTCTGGCTTCCTCCAACCTCTCCACAGCCTTTCCCAGTCTCATCCCTCATCCTGCAGCACACAGAGCTATGCTTACGTTTAGGCAGCTCCAGGAGCTACTCTGCAATGCAGAGAACGCATGTCTTGGAAAAAAAATCTGAATAAAAGATCTCTCCCTATGACATTTTTCTCATCTGGTTGCTCAAACAAAAAAGATGCATCTTCAGCATGAGGTGCGCAGCCGGTGTCGAACTTTTGTGTTCTCTTAGGATACAGAGCCCACAGTTGCTAATGAGTATCCTTCCCCTGACTTTGAACCAGGTTTAATCTGCATTATTCTTGTACATTTGTACAAACTAACTTCACCTACATGACATCCAAACAGCTCTTCACATTCTTGGAGGCAGTATGAAGGCAGTAAAATATGACAGGCTGTCAGACTAAAATGAAGTGCTAAACCAGAAAGACTATTTTGGGACTGGGAAAATACTCATTTTAAAAATCTATTATTAGAAGTATTTTTTTATGAAGTTTCTATGGTAAAGTTATCTCTGATCTCTGACTAGATCTCTTCTGACCTATCTAATTGAAAATGTAAACCAAATTTTACATGAACACCCAAAACCCTAAACAGTGTGAAACCTCAAAAGCTGGAGATTTGGATCAGTAGCCTGCCAGGTCTCACCAATGCCATAAGCTTTTGCCAGTTTATCACTTCAAGTCAGCCAGATGTTTTAGATCATGTCCAAACCATAAAATAAAATACAGCTATGAAATTTTGGGTTTAGTCATTCCTTTATCATCTGCTAAGGCTGAGGTGTGTAGTGCTCCTGCAGCTGATGTTAGTTCACAGGAATGAATGCAGATCTTAGTTCTGTGGCTAGTTAGAGAGCAAAATTAAGTAACTAGTGAAGCATGAGGAAAAGGGCTAGAAAAGGCTAATATGGCTTTGGTCATCTTGTCTGCAGGGAAGAAATGGCACATCAGACAACACTACCTTTGTTTTAGCCCCACAGCTTTCTGGATGCATATAGGGACCAAAGGACTGCACAGCCTCAGGCACTTAAAAATCCATTTATTGTGGTCTTAGTAATGCCACAAAGTGGATATTTTAAAAACCACAAGGGCATGTACTTTTAAATATTTAGTAGTGGCAATTATATCTACAAAGCGTACCACTTCTGGAGCGTTGATGACACCAGCCAATAGGATAAAAATATTTTTTTAATTTGTTGTACATCCCAATATGCCAAAGGGACCTTAAAGAAGATTCTTGGCTGACACAAATCCCTGTAGCTGCACTGACATTACTGTATGAACTGACAGGATTTAGCCTGTATTTTCTACAAGCTGGAGTTGATTAAACTAGCCAAAGTGGTAGAGACATTGCAAGAAATCCTAAGAAGAGAGCACAGAACAGGAGATAGAAATAGACATAAATTCAGTGGCAAATACACTTTAAATCAAAAGTTTGAAGTGTGGGGTTTTTTTTTTGTTTGATTTGTTGGTTTTCTTGGTTTTTTTTGAGAAAGAGAGATGGACAGAAACGGATATTGGTAATAAACAAGTTTTGCCTCTAACTGCAACAAAGACAGGATTACATTCTGCCCAAGAACCACTTAGAAAATACAGAGGATTTTTGGTGTTAAAATTTGCAGCTCAATTAAATATAGGCTTAGTTTTGTGTTTTTTTTTTAATTGATAAAGAAACATGCTTGTATTTAATCACAAGCAAAATAAGAAAAATATGAAATGAAATATCTGGATGCCAAAATACTACCATGGTGACTCACTCCAAATTCAGCTGCACTGTGAGTCCTATGACATAACGTACTTTTCTTCTGATGGAATCATTGGAAATTCTGGAAGCCACAAACATCCTGAATGACCCTCTGTTCTTGTCAGATATCTGAGTGCCCTGACAAACGAAACTGTCCAAAAAAAAAAAAGTGCTGAGAACACTTAGTCAACCCACATGTCACCAGCTATGGGGACAATGGATCAAGAGAAGGTCTGAAAGCAATGATTCATCTGACACAGGCAGAGCAGACATTTTGGAGCAGTGACTGTATTACTTCTACTGACCTAGGGTGAAATCAAGTGCACGGCTTTGGAGCATATTCAAAATCCAGTTAATATCATTATGTTTGGGAAGATGAGAAGAGGCAAGTTTCTTGAGGAGTGACTGGTAACATTTGCCAAAGAGAAAGAGGTTTTGATTCACAGATTTGTCACAGTTGATTTAAAATAGTACAGCTTTTTGACTGAGGGTGTACTTGCCTGAGATACAGAAGATGCTAACAAAAGGCAAAAAGTGGGTTTATTTGCGGTGGAATTCTGCCACATTTTTCCAGCTGGGGGCAGGAATCCTCATAAATCGACAGCTGCAGAAGGCAGTTAATCCAAAGGCTAATCTCTGTCTGTCCAAATCACTTATGGACATATTTGCAACACATACATGAGGATTTCTGTATGCATCTCAATGAAGCCAAGGGGAAGACGGCAGCCCACAGTGGGAATGGTTTGGGCGGGAGAGTGGGCAGTGGGGAACATTCATGCTGTGCTGGCTTTCACAGTAACCTTGCCTGGCAGCTTGTTTTGGCCGTATTTTGATGAATCACTCCAACAGCTGTGCTAGTCCTGTACAAACCTGTTATGCTGAAGCTCCAAAGCAAGCTGATTTTGCATTTCATTGTTCAGATCACCATAGAGACTATTAGGAAAAGCAGTATCTACAGCAAAAGATTTATTTGGTTCAGTGTTCAATTTCAGCCCCCATTTCTGGCTTTTACACTTGGATTTACATTTCCTCCTGTCAGCAGGCTCTCCTTCCTCTCCTTCTTTCACCCACATTCTCTTCTATTTTCAGTTGCTCTGTATCTGGGGACTCAAGTCTCCTTCAGCTCTGCTTTCTACACATTTTTCTGTGCTCTGCTTCTCTATGGCCTTGTGCAGGTAAGGACCCAACTAGCTTCTGTCCCCCTGAAAGAGTACCAAATACGGCAATCTCTCTTCCATCACAAATTAATGGTCACCTGCAAGGACAGAAGCTGAGGGCTTCAATTCATTCTGAACAGGGAGGAGTGCCAGCAAAAAAATTAAGAAAAAACCAAAAATAACAAAAAAACCCCCTCCATTTTTAACACAACATAATCAGGCACTTAAAGCAAGCAAGCATATAAACTTCACCTCAAACCTAAAACACTTGTTGAAGAGAGGAAAGGACAGGAAAATAAACAAATATTACAGAGGACAATCAGTGTTCACTAGAATATAGTACTTTTTATAATTCTATCTCTTGTGCAGTTCCAGTGCCTCTGTTTGAACATAACTAAAACTACCAGAGGACACAAACTGGACACATCTCCAAGCAGGTCAACACATAATTGAGTTAGTTTTTCCTGAAGGACCTCATCCTCTTCCTATGGCACCTGCCTGCCCAATTCATAGTTATTATGTAGTCAGGGGATTTTACTATCACTTTCTAAGATATGATGTAAGTGTCTGATGTGGAAAGTGCTGGCACTTAACCAAAGACAAGAAAGAAATAAGATAAGAAAAACCCTGATGCAGTGGAGAGAAGAAGTCTGCAGCTCCAGCAAATGGACAAAATGCAAGCTGAAGAGGCTAGTACACAGAGGAACAAATGGGCACATGCCAAAGGCAGAATACCTGGACATTTAAACCATTATCTGCTCAAGTTCCCTCAAACATCAAATAGAGTATGATTGGACTGAATTTGCAAAGACACCAAAAATGCAGCTCTCAGAGGCAGGTTATAAAAAGCACTGGACAAACACAAGGGAAAACAACTATCACTGTATACCAGTGAAGGGACTGAGGGAAATTTGTGACCAGAAAACCAAACATTCAACACTTAATGCTGGGCATGTTACAAAACTCTCAAAATCAATAGGCAGTTTCTGCAGACCTTGCTGAAACTCTTTAAGCTCAAATAATTCCCATGTTACACAGGAACTTGTAAGGATGACAGAGTTTATTTTATTCTTATCCAGGAAGCAATCAGTCCAAGAAATAAAGAAAAGTTATTATATTCATCTGAGCATTCAATTTTTTTCTGAGCAGGATTTTCCATTTCCACTCACACGGCATTGACAAACAAGCCAGTCTAACGAAACTGCACTGTCTTTTCATCCACTAACTTGAATTACATATATGTAGTGCTCAAGCACTGTGTGGGCCCTTTTAACACACAAAGTATTATTCCTGCTATATTCATCACAGTTTCTATTTTATTTATAATTTCAAGATTCAGCAATTCACATTATCATGCATCCAGATAATGCTGATACATATATTGAAAGTCAAATATATTTAACTTACTTTTAGGAGCATTACTGACTTAAAGACTAAATCAGGGCAGCCTTATCACAAAGGCCAGGACAAAGCCAGCACTTTTCATGAAGTTTCCTTACCTTTTTTCTTAGGAAGTTCACATCGAGTTTCATTGAGGCGCACTTGTTCAGTGTGTTCAGTCGTCTACAGGGCAAAGCAAATTCAAAAGATTAGCAGCCTCGGATTAAAGGGCACGACTTTTTGCAAGTTCAAAACCTTTACTCTTATCTGACTTTTGGATGCCAACTGCATACAACAGGCTTCAGAAACGACACTGGTCATATATTCCAGCTATAAGATCACTGCATTAAAAGGGTATTTTAGCTTCACATTACGTGATAGCCAGGTTTTATAGATTGCTTTTTAATTTAGAGACATTTACATAGTTAGCAGAGGAAGCAAACACCTCTGTTGGCTGGGGAGATGACATGAAGTAAGTTGCCGTATGTAGGTCTGTAACATAATTGGTCTAAACTGGGGATTTCAAAGCACTAGTGAAAGACACCCACCCTCCCAAAAAAAGATGCAGTGCCTCACTTGTGGTAGTTTGCACCTCTAAAACACTGACTATCGAGAACTTTTAGCAGTTACTTAAATGTTTCTCTAAACCCAACAGTTTCTTTCCCCTATCATTATTACAGACAGGTTAACACACTCAACATGTAACAAATCTAACATTTTAAAATAAATACTTTTAGTTATTTTTGACTGTGTTCATAGTGGTGTTACAATGTCTCTGGAAGGTGTTTGCTCCTTAAATCCAAGCTACCCTGTGATAATAGTGGGTTGAAATTACAGCCTCTGTGTATGTGTGTGTGCATCCATGATCAAGAACAGCTAGAGGACAAGAAAACACGCTCTTTCAATAGAGAACCTACCATGCTAATGATAATTCATTTGGGTGTTTTTATACTTAAAGATCTTGATTCATGAAACCATCAAACTTCTAAAAGCAGAGGCTCAGAGTTAAATATGTTCAACTTTGAAAATTTTCCAGATCTAGGACTGAATTTTAAAATAAAGAGAGCCCTGTGCCCACAACACTCTTCTGCAGCTTGCCTGCATCTCCTGTGTTTTTATAGCAAGACCTGTCTCTGTTGCTTTGGGTCTCAGGAAGAGGCTGTAAGTCTTCAGAATTGTTAACATTTGAAATATATGTGATAAATTAGAAGGACACGTGAAAAAAGTATCACATCAACAATACAATCTCTCACACAACTTAAGAACATTATGAAAGTAACCTATTCCTCTCCTAAAATTCTAATATTAGAAATCATTTCAAATTGCCATCACTAACAAAGAAGCAGCCCACCAAATGTGGATCTTCCTTAAAAAAAAAACCCCTCACAAAATATCACCTTCTCATTTGTAGCTCAAATACTATTCCCTAACTCAAGCCAATAAATCCTTTATGCCCTATCAGGGAAGTCCTGTGCTCATCGTATTAATTTGAGTATAATGCATGCACAAGCACACCCTGCATGCGTGATAGCCATGTTCTTGAGATAAATTTCAGGGTTTGTGGCTCTGTAGTTTTAGCTTCAGCTTTCTACCCAGAAATCTTCTGGGATTAACATCTACTGCAAAACTCATCTTTTGCCCAAGCATGGAATTTCTCAACCCAAAGTGGCATTTTCTTGGGGCCTTGTAGCTGAATAATGTTCAGTGCTTCTTTTGAGCAAAAAATGTTTAAATTTGTGTATCAGTATCAATTCCAAATATACAGAGGCAGAGACAGGTTTTCAAAGGACTCCAGCCCAATTTTCTATCCTTGGAGACAGCTTCCACTGTGAACTGAAGGCTAATACTGGAGCCCCTGCACCTCTTCACTAGCTGGCCTGTGTTGAAGGAACAAGTCTGTAGCCACATTTCCACAATGACATGCCACTCTGTGCTGCCTAAGTGCTTGTAGCTGTATGTGTGAATCATGTTGCCACTGTGCCCTACACCTTTACATGGTGAGAAGCCAGACTAGTAATGGGGAATGGCTCCTTGCTTCCTTGAACTAAACGTGTCATGCAAGGCTGACCCGGAGACAGACATCAGCTAAATTCATGCACAGAGGCTCAGAAATCCTGAGAAACCATTGCCTCCTTTCAAGCTGCTCATTAACACTGAAAACCAAGCCATAAACTGCATCTCCCTTGCCATCATGATAGCAGGAACTGAAGAAACTGTTCTGAGAAAAGAGGGCTTTCTTCACAGCAGCCCTTGGCAGGTGATCTCTGCAACTACTTTCTCAATAGTTCATAAAAACCCCTCTACGCTTATTGTCCATTTGCAATTGTTAGGGAGAAATGTAGAAGAAAACATTTTCAATATGCAGGGACCAGTGCTCCTTCCATTCACTATGGTGTTGCTTGCTTTCCAAAAACTAAGGAGCAAACCATGCACTTCAGGAGCTGGGAGACGAGGAAGCAACAGTACTTGACATACCCTTCACCCTGTATTCACTCATGTATCTCTGTGCACGAATTCTTTCTGCACAGCAGAAAGTGTGGTGGCATTCTTGTAAGAGGGGCTGCTTCTTCAGCACACAAAGGTGCAGAAAAAACAAGATCAAAACAACAAGAACATTCTAAGCCATCACTTTTCTGCTAATGGCATCCAAAAGAGAGACTGTTACAGCAGGGACTAAGAGATCATCTCTACAAAAGTTCCCGAGACTTGGGAAGCCAAACTGCTGTCCTGGCTGCTTTCTAACCTGACTTTCCTATGAATAACTTGCTCCATAAAAAACAAAACTACTTTTTACTGGGTGACGGGAACTCAATTCCAGGTTTTAAATTCATCCCTCTACAAAACATCAGAATGCTTTCTGGGGCTCTTCCAGACCTGTGGAAGGATTTGCCAGTGAAATCAGAGAACTAATGATCATATTTGCGAGCTTGTCTGGTGCTAACAACTGAAATCAAAGCCAGTCTGTTTCAACTTCTTTTGCCTTGTTGATGTGCCAGTGGTGCTAGAAAGCTTTTCTCATCAGTTTAAAGCTGTCAGATGACTGACAGCCAAGTCCTCAACAAGTCTAGAAACACAAAAACCCAAAGGTTTCTGGCTAAAAAGGCTGTCAGCAATCCCCTGGTTGAAGTGAGAGAAGTGTATTCACTTTTCTGCCACTGCTTAAAAACATGGGCAAAGACTGCCTGTTTTTAATGTTAACAAAACACATGGTCTGGACTTGAAAATATGCAGGAAAAACACATAAAATAAACACAAGAGAGGTGGCTACATAAAAACCAAATCATGTAGGATGCATTTAAACACTTGTCTGGAAATCTCTGCAGTGTTCAGGGGCAGATTGCAAAACATTCTCTACAGCATTTCAGTGACACTAAGTTTATTTCTCCTCCAGAGCATCACAGGTAAACACTGCCTTGGTGGTTTAACACATCTCTATGGTGAGACACAATCTCTATGTTGAAAAGTGGCCTTCGAAGCAATTCTTAAAACACGCGCAGATATATTCAGGTGTCCAAACAGATGTTTCTGGTGCTATTTTAGATCCCCTGGAGTATCAAGCCTGCAGGTATCTCGGTCCAGTCAACACATGGAGAAGACTCTGGGCTATCTGAGGAGATCTAATGCATGTCAAAGGTGACAGGTCTTTAGGGCTGTGAATCCCAATCCCAGTGCTGTAATTGTTAACCCATATGATGGAAGTTCTACAGAAGCAGGAAAACTCTGACTTTCCTTTACAGCACTGAGCAGTGTTTACAAATAAATACAAGCTTGTAGGAATGCAGGATCTGGCCAGTTGGAAGACTTTGTGGGAGACCTGTTATCCTGCTTGAAGAGCAATCCAAGTAATAAGGAGACAGCTCTGAAGTGAGCTGGAGCTCCAAGGGAATCCCTGGAACTGTTCTGGAGCTGCTTCTAAGCAGGTGCTTAGGAATGCAGCCAGGGGCACTGGCCAGTCATGCAGGGGGAGGCATCATGGGGAGTGCAGGCATAGACAGCGCAGTGTCTCCTACCTCAGCAGATCTGAAAATGTCCTCTCTTATGGTTTGTGACCAGGAGAACACACTATATGGTTCTGTAAATGCCTCTCTGAGGGAACCACAACACTATTTCTTTGCTTTATTGTTATTCCTGGCCAACTTTAGGTGCTACATGCACATGTCTCTATCTGGCTTCTTCTAGTGCTGTGAACTTAGGGAAGAGGACATCCAGCTCCTAGTCCTGGGCTCTGCTGAGGTCTTAACACTGAATAAGGGTCCTCACAGTACCATTAGGGTCTGCTGAGGTCTTAACACTGAGTAGGGGCTGGTGTGCCAGCTCGCACTGGCATGTCCCTGCTCTACCAGTTTTCTGCATGAAGAGAATATGATGTTTTCTAGTCCTATCGCCTCTTTATCATGACTGCCACTAAGGGAGTCACCTTTATAGGCTACATTCTCACAGGAGGTGAGTAATCTTTCCTGGAAGCCTGTGTGAGCCCTCCTACTACCTTCAGAGTATGGCTTTCTGTCCTGCATGTGGAGAGACAGAATTATTCCCTAAAAGCACCTCGAGCAATATAACTCAGCAGATGGTACTGGCTGTACAACCATCCTTTCAACTCTAATGGTAGGATGTCCCATCCCATACAACAACCTCTGGGTTATTAACAAGCTCTCTAAGAGACAACAGCTATGGAATTTGTGCTTGGCACAGTTCAAATTTTAAGAGCTTGGTTTAGTGGACTATGCATCAGACTGTTACATACTTGATCTTTATGTTCTTAGCCACTGTATTTACATGAATACAAAATGCACAACATGGCTTGGATTTTCCTTCTCGCCCTCTTATCACAGTGGCCATAAAAGTTCCCAGAGCAGAGCTGGTTGCTGCTATTTTGGAAAAGATGCAGACGTCCAGCTATAAAATTTTCATGCCCAATTATTATTTTGGCAACCTGACAACATTTGCCTGCAGATTGCCTGGCAATTCTCTATTGTTCATTACTCAATAAAATCTGAGTGGAATCTCTTGAGAGATATGTCTTGAACCCAAAGGCCTCAAATTTGGTTTTTACTCTGCCAAATTTTCAATTATATTGGAAACAGCAGGGATGTTATAATATCTCAAAAAGGTCACTGAAATCTTTTGCAACAGGGAGTCTAAGGCTTTCTGACTAAAATACTACCAGCTGCCTTAAAAAAATAAAAGGTTTCTCCTCATTTGTGCCTCATGTTGCCTTTCATATTGCAATGCCATAAGAAAACTGATTATAAAATGAGATTGAGAGTCTGATTTCAACCCACAAGAGTAGAGAAATTCAGTGCTCATTCTATTACCATTCAGAGCTAAAACGGTTCAAACTGATTACCCACTCTGGCATTCCAGCTTTAAAATTATCTTCCAAATAAATATGAGAAACCCATTTTGTTTGGTACTATGGGCTGAACGCACTGTTAATCAGTGTGATGGCTTGGTCATGCATAGCTTTCAGGGCAGTTTTGGATGTTTGAAGAATGGAAGCTTTACTGTCAACCTGGGGATCTATGCATACAGAAATAATAACCAACCTTTTTTTAACTTTCTGTTTCGTCAAAATGCATCGCAGCCTGCAGCTGTCCTATGATATACTGGCATGCACCTTGTAGTAACACCACCAGGAAGCAAAGTGAGGGTAGAAAACTGGCTACAGTGGTCAGTTGAGCTGTGAGGATTTCCAATACACTGGAAAGCTTGGAAGATGTTGGTTTGATAGCTATTACAGTCACAAAGCTGATATTGGGGGCAGCAGCTGGCACTGTTTACTGTTTCTGATCAACCTGAATCTTGGCATTTGTTACAATGGCTTTTTATGAGTCGCTTTCAGCAAAAGGTTTGAAGCTGCTGAGTTACATCAAATTAAATGTCTGCAATCTGAAAACATAACCTGTATATAATACTTGTATTTCTAATATTATGAGCTGCTATTCCTTTTTCAGATCTAAACTGTTTAAGAACTCCCAACAAAAATCCAAGTCAACCTCCTATCAGTGCCATTTTCCAGTTCCCAAACTGCAGTAAAGTATGTATTCCATCATGCCAGACTGAAGCAGGGGTATGTATGTATGTGGGGGAAGAAGGTTTCTTAGGCATAGCAATCTTTCTCAGCAAGCAGACAGAACAGCAGTGACTCAAATCTGCAGTTATTCTGCTCTCTGGCAACTGTGAGAGTGATCACTGAAGGATCCAAGTATTTCCTACTGATTTGTCTTCAGACACACAGGCTACTACACAGAGAAAGAGAATATTCTGTTCCTCATAATCATAACAGGCAACACGAGAAGCAATAGGTCTCACTTGCAGCAGTGAGTTTTGGGAAAGCAATCTGACAGCTATGCCCAGTAATTCCCTGGATCCTCCAGGAAGGAGGGCATAGCCCAGGATGGAGAGATGGACTAGCCAAAGTCTCTTCCAGCCCTGTTTTCTGTGATTCTCAGAAACCCTCTCCACATTCCTCCATCACAGTCTCATTAATCCCTGCAATGCACAGGGAATAGCATACTGTCTCTTGATGACTTTAGCCACAGTTGCAGAAGGGGCAATAGAGTCTTGTCCAATTATCTTGATTCTGGTGTTGTGAAAGTTTCCGTAACATGTAATAAAGCCTGCTTGCTTAAGGGCCAGATGCTCCTTTGCCCTTACTTGAAGAGAAGAGGAGCAGAACCCAGCTTGAGCTGAGCACAGGGGAAAGAAGAGGGGAACAATGCTTCTGCAATGTGGTTTTGCAAAACTGCCACAGAATTGCTGTGTCTTGAGTCCTGGGGGACAGTACTTGAGCAATGCAATACAGTATATTCACCACAGGCAGGGTATAAAAAGCAAGATAAACAACAAACACAGGCCCCCTGGGAGGTGCAAACCAGGAATCAGTTGTAGTAGCTACAGTACTGTGGGTTCTGGTCCTGCTTCTCTTATTGGTGCCAAAAGAGAGGACCAAGGGAATCACAGCAGCAGGAAAAACCACATCTGCTGCCAGAGAAAGGGCTTCCTGAATTCTGTGCAATGAAGTTTCATCTTTTCTGCTGTGCTTGGACATAAGAGTCATTAATGTGCGACTCAAATGTGACTCTCAGTTACTCAGGGTTTGCTTGCACTACTGCTAGTTCTTAAAAAGCAGCTATTTCAAATCCATTGGATTTGGGTCTTCTCAAATCATGTGATGCTCTCTCTGAGTGTAGTGGGTGTCCTACTGAAGGATTTTCCATATGTGAAATTAATTGAGAATGCTGGCATTACAGATATCACCACTTAATTTACCAGGACAAGCAAACATCTCTACTGTTGCTATGCTAACAATGACAAAACAGCTCATGCTTTTAAATTATCAGAAAAGAAACTTTAGGAGTTCTTTACCTGCAAAGAGGTTCTACAAGGTCCTTGTCAAGAAAATCATGATCTTTCTTTACTGCAGCAATGTCAATGGGAAACTGGGAGTCTATAAGAGGAGACACAATATTAAAATGACTGCTTGCTATTCAAATGAAAATACATTGTCTACATCTAAGTTGCTTTGCATGTGCTTGCTCACTGAAATCTAGTATGACCCATTTCACTCAGTCCTGGTTCCCTTCCAGATATATCTGTGGCCCTTTCAGCCACTTTATTAATTATTTTTTTTCTGTTAAAGTTATAGCTGAACATCTAGTGCACCAGAGTGAGAGCAAAAATATTTCATTTTGGCTTAAAAAATACTCAATTGTTAGCTGTTCATTCTAGTGCCTTGAACAAATGAATGAGATTGGGAAATTATAAACATACTTTCTTTATTCACATGAGCAACAAAGTTCTCCACTCCCATTACAGTGATTTAAGGAGTTATTTGCAAGACAGACTTTGCCCAAACCTGGAAATGTTCTGTGCTTTTTGCTTTTAATATAGATCCCAGTAACAATGATTTCAGACAGAGGGTTACTCAAATAATGGACAAAGAAAAAAAAAAAGAGCCCTAATATTAGCCAAAAAGCCAGAATAGTGTGCTGGAACCTGACATTTGTAATGTGAAGTGACATGGCTGCAACATATTAGTGGGCTCTGTAACCACGGGACGGGTTCCAGTACCGTGGCTGCTCTCCAGACTGCTCTGCCGTGCTTAGGTACCACAGCAGGATGCTGGGATACAGGAACTTGAGCCAGCATTTTCAGACATTAGTGCTTAACACTGACATAATAGATGCCTGTAAAAAGCACCTTGTTTTCAGAGACACAGGCTGTCTAGAGCACATATTGACTGGCTGGGAAATGTTGGAGCCCAGCACAGGTTGTTTTTTGGAGAGAACATCCCTTTTTGTTCAGCAGGCAGTAGGCTCCTTTCTCTGGGGGAGTCAGTATCTGAGACACTCTGATCACAAGGCAGACACAAAAGTACCACTGGCTACCCAGGCACTGTGGTAGATACATATTTATGCCAGTTTTGGTCTGGCAGGCTTATTAGTCTTAGTTCCTTGTTGAATTTACAGAGTCCGCCTGCCTTCTGGGGAGCCACCTGAGCATCTCTGCTCCTGGTCCCCAGGCACCTGAGCAGCCCATCAGGACCCAGCGCCCGAGCCGTGATGGACCTCAGCTGGCCATCAGAAGCCAAGGAGTTGTCCTTGGCATCACGCTCCCAACCACCCTCAGCCCCACACGAGGGGATGGATGGCGTCCGAGCCGGCTCACTGCAGAGCTGGCTCCGACCCATGAGGTTTCTTGGCCATTGTTCCACGAGTGGAGTCGCGCTGCCTCCAGACTCAAGCCGAGGCTGGCAGGCGTCCAGAGGTGTTTGGCGGAGCTGTGCTTCGACTAATAAGCCTGAGTGGGCCTGAGCTGGCTCCGTGTTTCTGACAGAATACATGGTTTGGGAAAATGAGGATCAGCTCCAGTTTCCTTCTCAGCGCTGAGCTAGGGAGAGCAGGGAAACCCAGCTCCAGTCCCCAAACTACTCCTGAACACAGCAGCAGTGCAACCACTCGCCCTGCCCTCGGGGACGCTGCTTAGCTGGGAAGGGGACACCACCATTTGCATTGAGTTAGTACTGAAACACTGGCTTTTCTTACTTTGCAAATGTGAAGCGCAGCTCAGATTATTCACTTTTGGTAACTCTGCAGAGTTTTCAATCTTATTTTCAGCAAGATTGAAACTTTTAATAACAATAAGTGTTTTCATCTTATTTTAGACACAGTTCAGGAAGCTTTAAAAAAAGAGCCTCATGTCTTTGAATATTTTGTACGTGTTAACTTTTGAGGTTTACACAAACTACTTTTTTTTTAACTTCCCATGGCTATGAGGGCAAGAATCTTACTTTTCTTTATGCACTGGTATGACTCCAGCAGCTGAGGCTTTGTGAAGCACCCATCCATGGTCAGAACTCAGTCAAATGCAGAGTTGGCTGACTGCAAGCTCTCCTGGCAAGGGCCCAGCAGAGTTTCAGTACTGCACAAAGAGGCAAAAAACCTACTTACCCTCATAGAACTGAGCATATTGGGGAAATCCAGCTGCACGTAACCAGTCACACGCCTCCTTTGCTTCGATTTCTGAAAAGACGAAAGAGAAAAAAGCTCACACTTTGCTGTTTTGAATTAGAAGTTCTTTTATTACAAGGAAATAACAAAGAGACTTGGTGGTATCTATTTGTTGTTTAAAGTACTGTTATCATGCTGAAGTATTCCTTTATAGCAACAGAAGAGAGTCCCTCAAAGAAACCTGCTGGTCTCCACAGGACCCTGGGGTGTATATAGCCACTTGGTGACTGGGATGAATTGTTAGCCATTTCCTCACAGCAGGAGAAGTTGCTCAGCCTGGGTTGTGGTCCTGTGATCTACTCTCTCCCATGGGTAAGTTCCTGGTGAGAGGTGAAGATGGAGCTGGGTGAAAATGGGGTGACAGGGAGCATGCACTGCATTTTCTCATGTTCTGACATTTCTTGTGGAGGAAAACGCCACATGAAATCCACTGAAAGCTCTGCCAGGAAAACTCCAGAGCAGGTGTCCTGATACTGAAGGGACATGTGCTTTCCTACCTTCAGGCATCTGAACTCCATTATGTGGACTCCCTCGATAGTCTATCGAAAGTCAGTTGCTTTAAAAGGGTGATTCATTACACCTTAAAGTAGTGTCTGAAATAGGTGGGATAAATCAACTACTGACAATGCTTTTCTCTTGTGGCTGCTAACAGAGAAAGAATAAACAGCTTCTACATGTAAATCTACAGAGCTAAATAAAATAGACATAGGCAGTAGCTTCAAGCACTGGACCCCAGACCGCTCCCTCTTTAATTTCAATCTACTTCCAGGCCTGTTTTGGACTGTTTCAGTTATCTATCAAAACAAATGTCTTCTTGAGAAGGCTAATACTAAGCAGAGAGAAGAAGAATCAGCCTATGTCATTTGTCTCTGCCTCTCTTCTCTTCAGAAGTATGGACAAAGCTGATGCTGAACTACAATTCCCTTTTCAAACAGATTTCACTGCATAAGACATAACCTACCCCTACAGAAGAGGTGGTGGACTCATCAGCTGGACAAGAGAATAATCCCTCCTCAGTTTGGAGGTGACAGTAGGGATAGGTGAGCATGAGGAATGGAAAAAGTCATGTTCAAGTGGAGGATGACTATAGAGCTAAAGCTTTTTGTACAGGGGAGGCAGACCCACCCTCTGCAAATGCTAACGAAGCAGTAAGTAGATGCCAGTTACACAAAAACAGAGGACAAAAAGTGTTTCAAAGTGTCTCCAGCAAAACAGACCCTGTGCTGTCCAGTGATTACACACACGGTTAGGCACCCAACCTCTGAGGTGACCAATGCATGTTGACAGTAGGGTACCTCAACTTCTACTGAGCTCCATGGGCTCACTTTGTGGAAGGCACCCTGTTGGGTCCAGCTCTGCCCAGCACCCACACTGCCAGCGTGTGCAGCTGCTCCCAAGGCAACTGGAGGAACAACTGAAAATAGAGGCTGACCCACATAAACGTGGCTTTCCAGGGAAATCAGGGAAACATCGCCTTGCTGTCCAAATCTAGATCAGGATCTACCACTTGAACAGCTTCAGTTTACAAGATCAAAGTCAAAGCACGTATCTGTACCTCCTCCAGTTGGAAAACAGAGCGTGCAGGTACTGAAGAAAGTAGACATTTTATGTTGCTTATTAATCAACCTGAATGAACCAGTCGAGGGTTTTGGCACATTTGTGGTTGTAAAATCCAGGCAGCCATAATACAAACCCCTAAATATAAAGCAAGCAATAGAACTGGAAAAAGATAACCAGGCTCTGTTGCTCTTCTGCATATTCTGCCTTGGATGTGAAAAAAATTCCAGCTGTAAATCAGTTTTCTACTAAAATGAATTTTTATGGATAGGAGATGCTGGTGTGAACTTTGGCCCATGTAATTCTGTTCAGATCACTCATCATACCTCTAATGACTCTACCCACTGAAGTTCCCTGTAAAATTTGCTTTGAATATACTCTGCAGTACGTGACCCACACACCTTTCTGATCCCCTAAATAATGAGTCACACCAGCAATTTTTTTAGGAGATATCAAAAATCAGAATACAAGATCTGTGTATCAAAAGCCTGATTTCCCAAAGATGATTAGACAGCCAGTAACAGCCCTGCAACGATGGTAATCATTAGTGGTGCTGAAAAGGATTTAGGTCTTCATTTGCTTTGACATTAGCTCATGTCAAGGCCAAAAAAAGGAGCATGAAAGTACATTCAGTTCTTGACACTGTACAAAAGAGTAAGCAGCTTACATAAAATGTGGCTCTCACTACTGCACATCTGTGTGCTGAAAGCACATCTCTATTATGTTCCAGTTTGAGTATTTCTATTAAATGCTTGGAAAAAAGACAAGACTTTATACTTTTCTCTTTTGCTTAATTCGATCTCATGAAACACAGATGAATCAATCTCATCTCAAAATGTATTTTACAACTCAGAACAGCTGTACGTACATTCTAGTTTCATTTGGCCTGGAAACACAACTGACAGAGGCTGTGGGTGATGGTGAATGCTACCATTTAATGTTCTTATATGCTTATCATATTTCAATTTTTTTTTGCAGTTGGCTGCTCAGAGGAGCTTGCTGAGGAATATTTTTGCAGCCCAAATGAGATCTAAAAAATCTCAGGTTGCAACAGGGGAGTAATTGCAGCAAATAACCAAGAAAGTAGTTCTCACTCTTTTCTGGGTTTTTATTTTTTTGTGGTGTTTTCTGTTTGTTTGCTTTTGTTGTGTTTGGGGGGTTTTTGTTGGTATGAGGCTGTTTATAACACACTATATTCAATAAAATATCACTGGCTGATTGCCTTTTGCCTTCAAAGTGTTGACTCTATCTCCTCAATGAAGGCATCTGTGGAAAGTATTCTCATTTTCTCAATACTACTTCAGATTCAGCCTTGAGTAAGATTTATTAAGCTTCTAGGATACTGGATCTCCAGACATCAGTGACCAGTTCCCTCCGATCTCTGTCTTTTTGGTCTTATTCAGAGGGCAGAAGAAGGAGAGAAGTGTGATGTGCTGCTGGCACAACCAAAACTATGACTTCGTTCATACAAGTCTACTTCTACTTGCTAAGGGCACCTGTTCCAGCTGTTCCTCTCTTGGCCACTCCTCCAGTTTAGGCAAAAAGACACAACCAAGGATTCACTCCTAAGCAGACATCAAAGGTGATCTCTACTGTCTTGCCCTGGGCAGGTAATCCAAGTTACAGTGCAGAATGCAATACAGATGCTTTTATTACTGGATATTGCTATGTTTGAAAAATAATTTGAGATATTAAGTTTAACCTTGTCTTTCTATGTCCTTACTCTAATATTTGCTTTTTAATACTTGCTAGTTAAACAGCAGCCCAGATTTCTTTGAGAAGAGATGAGCACAGCACCAAAAAGACCTCACTGAAGCTGTCAATGAAGGGTTGTAGAAATATTTTTGGCAGTGTTGGGCCAGTCCTGTTCCCATGTCCACGCTAACACAGCAGTCTGTCTGCAGCAGCTGCCCTGTCTTGGTGCAACATTGCAGGGCCCAGAAAACTACATGTGTAGTACAGAAAACTACAGGTGGCTCTAAGGCAGCTTGTCAACAGCACAGAGCATGCAGAGAAGAGTGATTTTAGAGAGGACATGGCTCAAGGCTGGCAGGAGCCACAGCTCCTCCCAGAAGCACGTGAGCCACCACCAACGCACAAGCAGCATCTCCCTTGGGAGGACCAAAAGGCTGCTTGCCCCAGCACACGTGATAATGGGTTTGTCCTTATGCACCACTGCTCTGCTCTACTGACGGAAAAAAAAGCAGGGATAATTTACCTGCTTGCTTAGGCAGCAGTTAAGGACAATCATTAATTTTTAAGGCTAGCTAATAATACAGTCACCAGTATTGACAATCATCTCACCACAGGTATATCTCACAGGACTTGAATTCTAAGGGTTTTTTCCAGTTTTCAGTTGAAGCTTGGCAGAAAACAAATTTCTCTTTTCCAGTTCATTTTTCCACTAGTAGCAAGTTATAATTGCAATTCACACATGCAAAAAGCCCTCCAGCCACATTTCTGGGGATGATCTCCTCATGACCTCCACATTCCCCTAATCTACCAGCTCTTTCCAGGAAGTAGGTCCAAAGTCCACTGCGTATAGGTGTTGCTGCTGTCCTTTCTTGCATCTTGTACCCCAGAAGTTTCCCCTGCTTCATGAAAACCTTTGAGTGCCCACATGCAAGCAGTGACTAAAAACCTTGTCATACACCTCTTTGATCAGTCAAGTCATTTTGCTTTTTCTTCTTTTCCTCCCATGGATTTGTCTCTTAATCTTTCCTCCAAGAGTTGTTCCACTGTGAATTAAAGTAAATGTTTATCAGATGCTCATAGGGTAGCCCAGAGCATATATCATGCAGTGGAGATTGAAATGCAAATCTCTGACCCATTTTTAAAATTTATTTAGAGCAAAATGAGGAGAGAGGTTCACCCAGGAAACGTGACAGATGTCCAGACCACAGCTGGAACATGTCTTTGAGACCATCTCTATTATTAAGCAGGTTTGAGCTTGTCTACCACAAATAATGTGGGTGCTCTGGCTCTTCCAGGGCTGAAATGGAGAGAGTTGCTTGACATCTTTCCCTCTCCTCCAATACTTTGACTTTTCACAAACTGCTTTGACAATGTCCAGCTTCAGACAAAGACTCTAGCAAACAGATGCCACCAAAGGGGACATCCTTGCCCTGCCTACCCAATGCTAGCTGTCTCCTTCTCCTGCTTCCCTTCATGCCATACCAGGTCCTGGCTAACTCTTCAGAGATGTACCTCAACTCCCTAAGCTGGCAGAAAACCAACCCCTCAAAACAAGGAACAGTCTGCTCTTGGATTAGCAAACTGAACCAAACCCTCTAAGGGTCCTGTTTAGTCCACATTAGCTGGATTTTAACAAGCCCAAGAAAACTAAACTACCAGAACAGTCCTTCCTCACATGAAGGAGAACAGAACTGTCTAAAAAGTTGTTCAGAGAAAGTGCTCTCTCAAGAGAAACTCATGTAAGTAAATAAATTCTCTAGCTTGGAATCTTATCGCCATCCACAAATATCAATGCAATTCTACAGTCCTTTCCCTTTTCCTGTCTAGATATCAGCATTTCATCTTATTTCTGCATTTCTGCCACTGTCCCTCTGTCTCTTCCATCTTCTATTTTGATGTTTCTCCTTTTTTTTTTTCTTTTTTTTTTTAGATTCACATATCCCTTTGCACAATGCAGTGTAAGAAATAGCAACTAGAAAAAATAAGGTACATAACGACCCCTATCTATTGTGTTTATGTCAACTTTATGTGATAACCTTTACTATTTATCTGTCTACTAAATCGCTGCTTATGCTCACTTTTTTATTCCTCCTATATTGCTCACCACTTAAATCTCATTTACTACACTCAGATAAAGTATCTGGGCATGTTAGAGAAAATTATTAATCAATGAATTGGAAAGGAGTGCCTTTTGCTCTGCAGCCGCATCACCGAGCTCCAGTGTCCATCCCAAGTCAGTCTGTAAGGCAGAAGAGGTCTCACCCTTGCAAGTGTTTGGGAGTAGAGTTAACAGCTTGGTAATAAATAGCTTATGGGGTTTGCAAGTGTTATTACCCAAAAGTTATATTTTCTCCTTCAGGAGGAGGAAAACAGTTGGGATGAGATATTTTTGTTCTGCTTCTTCCAGAACAAACCTACCTGGCATTTTAGGGTCATTTTGGAGGCTCAGCTCAGCTCAGCTCAGCTCAGCTCAGCTCAGGGTTGAATAACATCTTTTACTCTCAGGAGCTGCTTTGGACCTCTGCGAAAGGCAAACCAGAGAATACTTCTGGGAAGGAAACACTGATCATGTCTTAGACCTGAGGAATGCTCAAGCTGGCTGTAGACATCATGTGGGAGAGCTTCAGCCTTGCCTGACTGGTCCTGATGCATCCCTTGTGTCCCACAAACCTTTCAAGTCACCAACTAGCAATGTCACCACCCTGGTGTCTTCCCAGAAGAGTGCTCTTACAGGAAGATGGGATCTTTAGGAAAGTTCAGTTCAGGCTGAAGCTGTATGAGAACAGCACTAGTGTGTTTCAGCTTCTTTTTGCAGCCCAGTCTGAGATACTTCAATGGCTGTCACTACTCTCCTGCTCCCATACCTCACAGTTTTTAGGATATTTATCTGTGTGACTCCTATTCTTATTTTACAGATGGGGATTAAAAGCCCTTCAGAAGCACATGAGCAGGATAGAGGTAAAGATGGTAGGAATTAGGTGCCTGACTCTTACCTAGCTGTAAAAATATGTAAAAATGTGGCTATGTCACTCCTCCATTACTAGTACCCTTAGAAATCTGGTCTGGAGAGTTCAAATTCCAAATCTCTGATACTTAAATGCATCACTCTACCACCACTCAGCCCCTGTGTAACACTAAAGGCTGATAGGTTTCCACTGCAAGGCATTTGTGAAGCTTCTTAAGAACTGAGACATTAGATTACAGTAGGGCATAAATGTGCCAAATTGGAAAGAACAGGAAAATATTTGTAAATATGAGAAAAGATGACCTTTCAAGGTCATGTAGGAAATTGACAGAAAAATGAGAGCTCACACCTGAGCAACCTGGTGGTCTAGTGAAAGGTGTCCCTGCATGGCAGAGGGGTTGGAACTAGATGATCCTCAAGGTCCTTTGCAACCCAAGCCATTCTATGACTCTATGATTCTACGATCTATAGCTTACATGGAGCAGATTAATACCTTAACTATTAGATTATCATCTTGCTTTGTTACTGTTGGTGTAGATCATGCAAAAATACAGAACTTGTCATATTCCCTCAGGAAAAAGTCCCATACAATTTAATAAAGACATTAAATTTTCAATGACCTTTCATGTTGCATTGTACCCACCAGAATTCCTTAAAAGAGGAAATTCTAACGCTTTTATTTGTAGGATGGTATACATTTCTGGGCAGAGAATATTGGTGTCTCTTACGTTATTTAGTCTTTTAGCATAATTTCCTGAGAACTCCATTTCAGGGAACGGTTTTAGGTAGACATCTAATAGTTTTATCCCATTCCCTTTCACTCTACAGGATCTTTACAGAATAATTCCAATAATAACATGACAGCAATTGTACCACGCAGCCATAAAATTACCATTTATAGTACAAATATATCATAAATAAAATAAACCATAAACACAGAATGAATTTATATGATTTCACTACACTATGGTGCATACTCTTCAATAAATCCTGATAATAAGGTTTTCAAAAGTGGAATTTCATTGGAATTATTTTATATCATGCCATATAATTACTATTAGAGACAAGGTTATGTTTTTCAAGGAAGGAACAAATAAAACTGTCAAAATGTTATTTTAATAGTCCTTAACCTTTTGCAGAATATCATGGTAGTAGTAATAATACAATAAAATATGGACCTTTTAAAGTACTGTGGCTGAATATAATTCAAATGTCAATAGAAAAAGATATTTTCAAGCTCATGAGTAGTTTCTTTATGCGTAATTTTTTACACTTGGTTAATAATAGTCTGATGATGTCCATTCATGCTCTGACTTCTTAGAATGGCTGAAAGTAAGAAGCATGATTATTTATGGGCATGTAAAAATAATCTCATATGATGAAAGATTAAAAGATTGGACTGTTTACCTTGGAGAGCAGATGAATAAGGAAGAATTATGATAAAAGGATATAAAATCAGGGGCAATACAAAAATAGGAAATTGGGAACTTCTATTCACTCTACACACAGTGCAAGGACAAGGAGAATAATGAAAAGGGAAAATTGCAAAAGAAGGAAGGCAATCTGAACTCACAGAGGATTTTTTAAAATGCAGTCTATAGAATTCATTGCTGAAGGACACTGCTATCAGGAGATGGGTGTGCTCAGTACTGAGCTGGAATCTTATCTGACTGCTCACTGTTACCACCACAGATATGGAAAAGAATTCTCCAGAATGGAATAAATGAAACCAAACTAAAGACAGTGTTATAAGAATACCTTTTTTTTCTGGTTTGATGATCCCTTATACAGCTTTTTCTTCTGAGCTACTGACATTTCTACTAGTCAGACATAGTCTTTGACTATATAAAATGTTTCTTTCAATGACTACAACAATTGTTTTGTTCCCTGCTACAACCAAATTCTGCACAGCCCAGCTGGAAGACGTCTCGTCAGCCTTTTATCTTGTGCAAGGCTGCACTTCCCAAGAAGAAGGCTTTGTTATTCCAGCAAGGAATTAGGAACATAAGTCTCCCTTGGGTGAAAGGATTATGCTGAATTCCTTTCCCAAATGAATGGGATATTGGTAAAACTGGTAGACCTGAAATTTCTAGCAGGTTCATCAAGCACAAAACTTTACAGGTCTGGGAACAGTGTCTGTATTAATAATTTTTACAACTAGATATCATCAGCGCTAGGTATACAACACAATGAGTTCCCTTGTGCTAATAACAAGAAGGTGGCTATGCAAATAGCAACAGGGAAATCACAGTTTGCAGTGTAGGAGAGACGTCGGTACAATGCCCTACACTCCACATGTTCTTTGGGCTGAGAGGTGACTCGCAGGGGCCATCAAAGCAGCCAGCACACCACCAAGCAGGGATGCAGGTACACAATAAAGACCTTAGGAGTAAGAAAAATCCTCAGGGACTCCCAGTTCAGAGTAATTATCCAGCCTGCCGGGCAGCCATCACTGTTCCTACAAGTCTAGCACAAAATCAGCTCCCTGGGGAACTCTCCCATTATACAGACTTCCTAGGAAGTCCCTCTGGTACAGGGTACACAGCACACTCGGGCACCTAGCCATAAGAATGTAATGAGTTTTGGACACCAAGTTGTCTTAATATTTGAAAAGTTTCACACATAACAATAACACTGCAAAGATGTTTAATAGAACCAACTGATGCTGAAAATCCCATCCACGTTATATGGCTCAGTTGAGCAATAAAACCCAAGAAATTCAGGTCTTCCTTTGAGGGTCTTCTTGAGGTTTTTTGTTGCTTCTTATAATCATAATTCCTATTTACTGCTGTTTTCTCTTTCTCCTTATTTTCCCATGTCTTCCACTCTGAAGTCACTTAAAACTATCTTCTGTTCATTTCTCTGACATATTTGCTACCCACTGTCCCACTTGTCTACTCAGTTTATGCAGCCTTACTCCATGTTAGTTTGCTTCCCATTTTTTTTGCCATGCTCCTTTTAAATTCCTGAAACAGGATTTTAAATCTCTCCTAACCCCAAAAATCTCTCCCTATCTTCAAGTATCACTTTGAAAACACTTTTTTTCTTAGCTTACAATTGATTTGTACAATGCAGCCCTTTGTGATGATACTAATAAAAAAACAGCTTGCAACCCACATCTCATCTTGAGGGACTTTAAGCCATTATAAAAACTGAAGAGAAAGTTATATATAGGGATCACTTCATCCCTGGGTGAAATGCAGCTGCATTAGGATGAAATGTGGCAGCTGCATAAAAGAATGCTGCAGCAGTTTATGACAAGAAACAAGGAGAATACTTTATCCAGCTGCAACTAGTAACAGGATTTATGAGACAGATAAAACTCACATAATATATATATTGGAAGCTGACAAGGACATCAGGCTCTCTTTAGTCTTGGGAAAAATACTCTGGTATTGCTAATGGACAGAAGTGATTAAGAGCTGGGTTCCCTTCACACCCTCCTCCTTCCCCATTAGGATTTATATTCCTTTTCTTGCCTTCTGACAGCCCCCATGAGTCTTAGCTTAGTATAGACTTGGAGGACAGAGTACCACCCATCCATTCTTCAGTACCATGCTGCCCTTCCCAGGTATTTGGCGAGTCACTCAAATGCTGAGAACTGCTGACTTGAGAATTAACAGAGCTTTGATACATGAACACTATATGCCCACTGAAAAATGTGTTTGGATAATGATCTGGAAAAGGTGAGTCTTTAAGGACTAATATAAAATATATGGCATTTTTAATGCGGAAGGAACATTATCAAATAGGTAGAGGTAACAATCACACCCCTTAGGATTTATTTCAAAACTTCTGGTGACTCACAGAGTCACTATGTGACAAATTTTGAAAACAGACCCTTATTTTACAAGTTTCTGCCTTTGAGTTTTCCAGTTACGAGATCTAGGGGCCATGTAAACTTCTACGCATTTTGGACTGAAGAGTGGCCTGAAGACCAAAACAGCTGCTGAGCTCAAATTGAAAAGGGACATGTTGTGTCCAGCTGGTATTTAGAAAACCTCCAAGTGTATGATCATTTGCCACCCAGATGTACAATAAAGCAATTTTTGCAATGTACCATTTATAATACAATACCTAATAGATATTAATAAGTAGTCATTGAAATGTTGCAGCTATATGTACCTACTCATGCTATATGTTCCTCTTTATATCTTCATGTTATATATCTGCTACTGCATCACTATTTTGAAGAGTGAAAGAGCCCAAAGCAGCTTTACAAAAAACTGTCTGGGGGTGTCGTGGACACCAACTTGAGCAGGAGGCAGCAATGTGCTCCTCTGCCTAGGAAGATAGACAGCATGCTGGGCTGCCTTGGGAGGGATGTCGACAGCAGGCTGAGGGAGGTGATTCTTCCCCTCTTCTGAGCACTGGTGAGGTCACATCTGGTGCTCTGGGTCCAGTTTTGGGCTCTCCAGTAAAAAGAAGATAAAAGATTTACTGGAGTGAGGCCAGCACAGGGCTACAAAGATGAGTAAGGGTATGGAGCATCTGACTGATGAGTAAAGGCTGGGAGAGCTGCAACTGTTCAGTCTGGGGAACAGAAGCCTTGGTGAAATCTCATCTATGAGTCTAAATATGTGAAGGCAGGGTGCAAAGAAGGAAGAGCCAGGATGTTCTCAGTGGTGCCCAGTGACAGCAATGGGCGCACACTGGAAAACAGAAGGCTCTATCTGAACATCATGAAAGATTTTTTTCCTGTAATGGTGACTGAGCACTGGTACATGTTGCTCAGTGAGGTGGTGGAGGTTTCATTCTTGGATATATTCAAGAGCAATCTGGACACAGTTCCAGGCAGTTGGCTGTAGGTGGCCTTCCTTGAGCAAGGGGGTTGGACAAGATGATCTCCAGATGTGCCTTCCTACCTCAACCATTCTGTGATTCTGTTACTCTTTCAGGAAATGTGTAAAAATAACCCTGAACTGACCTAACAGTAGGAAGGAAAGTATCTCCATCAGCATGGAGAATTTCAGTGGAGAATTTCAGTGGAGAATTTCAGCTTCCTGCCTGTAAGCTCCTCTACACCCCTTTTCATCTTGAAGAAAACTAGCACTATTGATTTTGGGACCCAGAGAGTCATAGGAAGGGCAAGCCCTTACTCCTCACCAGGGAGAGGAGTAGCTAATAGGAAGTATATATGTATCAATTCCAACTGGACCACTACTGGAAACTTGCCATAACTTTACACTTGGAATTATAAATGTTATTATCTTTGTAGCTGGACTAACTCTGATTAAATTGCAAATGCTTTAATCACTAGAGCAGTAAATTCTTGTCTGTACACAAGGTATGTTTCTTCACTGCACATAAACTGTGCAAGGTGTTTTGTCTGCTCCTCTGCCCTTGAGATCTAGTTTGAATTTGGATGCAGCAGATGGCCCCACTAGATGCAGCTTGTAGCTGCTCTCTGTCCTTGAAAGGTTTTGAAAAATGTCACCTCTTGCAAGGCAGAGATTTGCAGACAGCCTGAACTCAAGCAGCATACAAGATGTACAAGGTCTCTGCAGTGGCCTGACATTAAGAGGGATCCCAAGAGGATGTAGTGCTGGTCTGAGCATTAGTTTCAGCTCTCATGGGTGCTCATAACTCCAATTAAAGACAGAGATTTAATGTCTCTGGAAGTCAGGGTTTTCAAGCTCAGTGTCCTAAACTGGAGGTCAAGTTTCAGACTTCAATGCCTTGCTTAGATTTTCCACAATATCCAATGTGGTTTGCATGTGTGCGGTACTGAAATTAATTGGTCAGACAGTAATTGGAGCTCATCAGATGAAAGGCACTATGGAATGCAGCAGAATGCTTCATGTTATAATTGAGTGAATATGTAAACAATACCCCAAAAGATAGATGTTGTCATCATAAACTTTCGCTCTGAATTATGCAGATAAGTAGAACAAAACGCAATTCCTTATCAACAAAATAATTATTCTTTGATTATGCCCTTCATGTTCTGTAGATGTTCAAATTACATGTGGGCAATCAGATACACATCAGAGAAACTCTACCCATCTGAGGTGGTCTTCATGCTGTGAATTTATATTAAACACTGAACATTAATATGAAAGTAACTCTCCTTGGAGATAATACTTTGATGTATTAATAAAAAGACTTCTCAGTTCTTGTTTATCATAAATTAAGATTAAAACACTTTCTTTGGAAAATCTGTGTGAGATGAGTAATTTCCAGTGCAAGAAACATTGATAAAATACTGCACATATAGCAGAGTTCAAATATTCAGGACTGAGTTCCAAAGCCATGGCTTATGCACAGTGAATGCAATGCAAAGTGCTGAGCTCCCACCTAGTGCTATCATTATTATCTGTCATTATCAGCTGATTAACACTCCAAGCAGATCTGTCTTTAGATCCTACTGTTTCCTTATTAGCTCTTTTAATGAAAGGGCCTATCGAGAAAGATGTCCTGTGTATTTCTTCTGAAAAAACTGAACCTTGAACAGCAGAATGTCACTTACTCTCACAGTTTATAAGAAGCTGTCAACTACACACATTCCAGTAACAGGAGAGCTGACATTGTCTGGAAAGTACAGGCAAGAGCTGTACCTACCGTTTCAGGTGACATTTGTTGATTCACAACTATATTGTAATTATACCATTGAAGTATATCAACATTATTAACATTTCATCATACCTCGAGACTGTAGTGAAAAATCATTTATAAAACGAAGGTTAACATAATTTTTTGGATAGCCACTGTTCTATTACTATTATCTCTGAGAGGATCAAACACCTGTATCTGTTTAATGTTTTTATCCAGCTGTTATTTACAAGAACATTACTAAGGAGAGCTGCCAGGATGTCTTTTATGACTGTATGAAGAAATGAAAAATCAGTGAATTATTACTAAACACAAATTATTATTTTCTTTAACTGGATATTCTGAACTTGCTTTATCTTCCTTTTTGGAGGTGGATTGATCCTATGTCAGTGCCAGATGTGACATGATAAGCCGGCTCTGCTGTGAGCAGGGATTGGGCCAGATGACCTCCATTTTTTGAGGGTTTTACTGCTTTCTAAAATTATTTCAGTGACGGAAGAAATAGAATATGCTTCTGTAAAGATGTTACTGTGAGCTAAACTTTGCCCTTTGCTTTGACTATGCAGTACTGTAAGAACAGTGGAGTCACACTAGTGTGTGCTTTAGCATGATCTAGTCCAGAGCCACTAATTACATGGCTGGGTGCTGATCTTTGTAGAGTCGTGAGAAAAAAACCCAAGCGATTAAAGGAAACAATTACTCACTTACTAAAAAAAGAACGTCTTTCCTCACTCTCTTTTCACAAAAGCACTCATTTTTACAAAAGTGCCTTCCAAACACTTCTCTCGAACATGTAAACAGTATGATACGTGGGAAAATCAAATTAAAGGTTCTTTTTTACAGAGCAGTGGAGCTACTGTTCAGACAGCTGTTCAGTTTCCATCATCCACCACATGACAGAAATTGTTATTTAATTTTAATGAATAGCCACAGATAACTTTCAATATCCAAGTGGTGAATTCAAAAGCCAGAATTTTAGGGATATTTAAATTTCTGAACTGGTGGGGTGCAGATCTTCAAGGATGTTTGAAGTATTTAACTCTCATTTGCCTCCTCAAGCACCTTTGATTCTGATTCACTTGATCCTGCCTTCTACTACCAGGTGGCTGCAGACATTTTCTGTGCCCTCCGGCACATACCCATCTAAATGTTTTTTGGAAACCCAAAGGGATGACACAGAGCCAACGGTTTTACCAATGAACTGGTATGTGAACTAACAAAATTCCACGATTTTAGTTCACACAAGTCGTCAGAATTTTTTGTTTATTCCCCTTTACAATGAAAGCTGCAGTCCATATGGCTACAGAGCAGCACACAAAACAGGCTAAAGCAATTCCTACATGATAGCTGTACATAAACATTTATTCATTCATACTGGAGGGAGGAAGGAACAGACAAGTTGACTATGTTGGTACAGTTATTATTTTTAGTGTTTTGGCTGAAGTCTGTAGTTTCCTTTCCATACATTTTTAAATAGAAGGCTATGGGGGTTTTATGTACTCCTTCAAGTAGAGAACAGACTTTTAATGTAGCAAAAATACTGCTTTTCCATTCTGCAGCTCACCTAGGTCTGTTTTCATCTATTAAAGCCATTGTACAAAATAACTGCTTCCTATAACAAAAAATTCTGCTATGGCAGAAGTAACACTGGGTATCCATAGTACTGACACTTCTCATTTCCTTACCCTTGTTACATCACAGATCAAATGGAAGCCAGATTCATAGGAACTCTGTAATTACTTGACAATAATCATTGGCAGCAATAAAGCAGAGCAAGCAAAGAACTAATTAGCACACCACCCAGGACTAACAACAGACTACACTTTTTTGTTGTTATTTTTAGCTACAAGCAGGAAAGACATGAATTGCTCCTGCATCAAATAGCATGAAAGAACTTACATAAATTAGATGTTTGCACTTAACACTCTATAAAGCTGGACTCTGGCCTTCAGCTAAATGGCATTATTACCCTGAAAGAAGATGAGGAAGGGTGGACACCTACTAGTGCTTGTTCCCTGCTGGTACCAGAGAGTGGATCTACAGGGTACACATGGGGAGACACCAAAGCTACTGAAGAAGCACAAGCCTCATATTTTCATGTCAATGTCTCTTGCTGGATAACAAAAGGGAATACAGAAAGGTTGGCCCTGCAAATATCAGTGAAATACAGACCCTGTCACTTTTTAACTTGCTGGATGAATTTCAACTATTTCTTAATCTTCTCCTAGTTGATGGGAAATCAGCTGGACAGTTTCAGTTGCCATCTCACGGACGGAGTCCCTTTGCTATCACTGCTGGAGAACACATTCCCACTCGTCTGAATCATTACTTGCCTGACTGTGGGCAAAGATGGTTTTGGTTTCTAGACAGTGCTAGCAGCTAGGTATTTGGAAAGCAAATGACTAATCCTTTGCTCAGCTAGGCTTTTGGTGGGAAATGAGACACATCACTTAACACTTACACTTCATCTTAAAAAGGGAAAAATTATTCTTCACTTCTTGAAGTAAAATTGTGAAACTCCATATGCTAAAGTGCACTATGCTCAAAATATGCTCCAAGTCCATGAAGGCCACATAGTTAGCTTGCATGAGATGGTCTTCCTTCCTCTACAACTTCAAGCAACAGGTGGCCTCTCAAACTGGAGAGACTTTTTTGGTCCTACTAAGGATTTAGTCCAGCCCTTTGCTGATCTCTAAACTTACTTATTTTACAATAGCATCTGCTCACAGACAACTATTTCCAGCAGGTATTTCCCACTTGGAGTCAGAAATTGTCTTTAAGTCCTGACTGATTCTGGATCAAGTAGAGAGCATCCACCACGAGATCAATGAATGCAACTCCACACTATAGTTTAAGGTCAGTTTAGTCCAAGAGAGAGGCGAGAGAAGTAAAAATAAACAAATAAGGATCACGGGTTTTTTATAAAACCCGAGAAGAGTGTTGAAGTACATACTCGAAATATTTCCTCTGAACTCCACAGTGTGGCTGGCGCACCACTGCTTTAACACTTGGTGCCTGTTCAACGTGTGCTACGTGGATGCACCAAGGTCTGTACACACACACTTGCCAAACAGAATGACAGAGGTAATGTGACTATTTCTGAAAAATGAAGTGTTTATGCCTTGCTCAGCTTCATAGTATGTTTCATAATCCTCAGCACTCACAACGCATCACTCATGGGCTTGCAACATATTTCCTCTGAACAGAAGCTGCTTTGTGCTCACCACTGAAGAAGCATGTGCAACTGCCATACTGTATTTTGGCAGTAGCTGTTCGAAGTAAATTTACAGAGGATTAAGAAGATGGAAGGCAGCATGCCTCACACTGTAATTCTGCAAAGCATTAAAATACCCTGTTTAAAGAAGAGGTGAGAGATGGCTGCTATTCCAAATCTCGGGGCCTGAGGTTTGGTTTGTTTTAACCAAATTTCCATTTGGCCTTTGAGAAGTCTCTGAACAACAGCAGCTGCTGTTGCCCAGAAGGGGTGTGTGAGGACACCTCCCTCCTTTGGACATCACCTCCAGCATGAGGAGGGAGCCATCCCTAGGGGCACAGGGCCACTCAGACCTGCTCCACTGAAAAGCTCCTGCCAGCTGCTGTGTTGCCTCTGCAATCAGCTTGGGGCCTTTCCCCACCTCCAGATGTGCTCCAGGAAGATCCAGATCCAGGGGCTGCTCTGGCTTTATGTCCCCTCAAGGCCAGGAGAATGAAAGTATGCACTAACGACATGAGATTTTTGGCTGTCTGGAGCTACAGTAATGGGATATGCAGATAAACAAAAAGATCAAAAACTGGTTGTGTATGCTTTGAAGGAAATGGCAAAGTACTTTCTTTTCCAAGTATATTCTTCTTCTAGACTTGACCTTAGTCTGCACTTTTAAGAATCTGACATTTTTTGATGGTTTATTTCACTTTCAGATTTTGGCAGGGTCTACCCTCAGATATGCCAGAAGTATGATGAGATAAGTTATTCTCCAGACAGGAACAGAAGCAGAAAGCAGTCAGTTGCCTACAAAAGATGGTCTCTCCTATGGATTGCACCATAAAAGATGCCTGGCTCAGTTTTTGAAAGACGAAGCCTAAATCTGACAATGAACTCTTTAGTAAAATGGCATTTAAAGATTTTAAATAACCACCTCAGAGCCCACATATTGCTCTGAAACCACTGGTTAAAACTGAAGACATGAAAAAGGTATTTTGATTTAGGAGACAGACTGGATTTTACAGTGGTGTTTTTACAATGTAAGGGTAGTTAGAAACCCAGGACCCACAGAATTCTGTGGCCACTGCATTATTCTCTGAAAGCTTACTTACTACTAAGGAATCACATTGGTGTACTGAAAATTACAGTTCCGTATTTTCTTGTACAGCTTCATCTTTTAAGGGCAAACAGTAACCCAGACAAATCAGTCAGGATGCCACTGCTTTATCTGCGCTGGAGGATGTGCAGGGAAGGCAACACCAAGTGAAAATCATAACTGTGATACTGATTCTGATTATGGGAACAGAGCTGGGGCTTCCATTAATCTTTTCGTAACTCCAAGCCAAAGTCCATCTGAGGCTGCTAAAAGCAGCCTCAAAACTGTGACTACAAAGTTTTTATGTGTTGAATGCATTTCAAAGCATTTCCTTCATTTGTTTACTAATCTGGCCTTTCCTCATCAGGGGTAGAAAAACATAACAAATGCTTATCACCTGCAAGCTCAAATCCCTCTGGAAAGAACTTTTTCAGGAAAATGTTAATGCGGTGAGAACTTTCAGGGAGTGTTGGAGTTTTAAAGTTTCTCAAGATGTTTTGCATTTTTCTTCTAAATGAACAGGAAAAAACTCATCTGGCTCTCATTTGAATTCTCAATAGACTTCAGAAAGGAAATTCCAACAAGAATTGTATTCCTACACCTAAACTACATGGGAATGATGTTGCATGCTTGTCTCAAACCACCAACAACCAAGAGAATCAGAGCTAAGCCTGGGTCAGCAGCACACCCACTTGTTCCACACAACAGTAAAGGTCTCAGCAGAGGGGCTGGTTTTATAAACTAGGCTTTGATAGGACATATCAGAGCTTAGAAATAAGTATGTACTTAAATATCTGATTAACCTGCCTTCATAGCAGCCATTCTGTCATCCATGTAGAATATTTATTTACATAAAGGATGGTAATCACTTTACCTAATTGCAACTGCATTGGAACTGTTAATCCTTGGAGCTACTGAAAGCTAGAGAGAAAAGAGGCACTTCCATGAAAATATTTATCTTATCTAAAAGTTAATGTCTGAAAAAGGCAAAATGGTTTGTGCCCAGAAAGTGCTCATTCTTGTCTATGGGTTATGCAGAGAATTTGGGAGGAGCAGGCATATAGAGACACTTCCAGTGACATTCTTCTTTGAGGCATCTTCTGTTAATGTACTATGTGACTTAAGATCCCTAATTTCACTTATTTGCACCTGATATTCTCCATTTGTAGTGATAGCTTAATGATCTGTGTTTGTTTGCAAAGGGATTTGAGATTTATGTAGGAACATTTCTGTGTAGGTGCTCAGTGTTTACCACAAACAGCAGGTATTTCCCACACAAAGCATGTCACTGAATTAGTTACTTGACCTCAAAATCCACTAACCTGAAACATAAGCAATGAAGTAAATACTTACATTATTCACCCTCTAGTCCCCATGGTGCCTTATTCATCAATTCACCTGCTGGTTTCCATAGGATGTATGGTATACCTCACCAGAAATAAGTTACACTTATCTGTAGCTGATACTATACATTCTTGGTATGCAGGTTTTCTTCAGTGTTTCACAAGATGGGATATTTCAAGCTTATAACTCCAAGTATTTCTAAGTTATAGAATTTGCTAGAAAAATGCTTCCCCCCAAAAAAATGTGTGCTGCCTTTGGACAAACATACTAGCTCAAAGTATGGGGCTGGTTCTAAGTTAAAGTCAGGTTGAGGACAGGTTTTCCCAGACAGATGGGTAGGCATCTCCACTTTGCAGGTTCCTAAGAACACTGGTCCTAGATCTCCTGAGACATAAAAAGTGAACTGATTGCTAAGTGCACAACAGAGACCAACACAAAAGTGTGATCATGGAGGGCCCCACCAGAGGATTCTTATAATTGATCTGAAGACAATATAACTGATTTGTAGACACATCACTCTGCACTGTGCTTGCTGTATCAGTTTTCTTGGGCCGTTGTTGATTTCCTTCTTCCCCAAGCTTTTCTTCTCTCTCAGTTTAGAAACTCTGGGAAGAAACTTGTAATAGCAATTTGTTTGTGCCATGCAATGCCTCTTTGGCATGCTGCACCGCACTATTGCACAAACAAACAGGGAACACGATGTAACACCACAGCAGCAGTATTAACTAAGATCCAATTGTACTTGGTGCCATCTGAATGTGGGAAGAATGTTCCCTTAAATGAAAAATCTTCAACAGAAAAACAAGTTCACCCTTCACAAGTATGTACCACAACATAGGACAATACACCATCTTTGACTTATGACTTCATTGGTAAGAAATTGGCCTAGCATTTCTTCTCTAACAGGCAGCTGTGCTCTCTAGCATATTGTTCCTTCTGCACATATGTGAATTTGGGGTGTCTTTTAGAGCTAATATGAAGCCACCCTTTGCTAGGAAGTGGCAGCCTGTTCTAAATCGCCTCTCTCTGAACCACCAGGGTTAAGATGGGGGGACGCTACTGGCTCTTGTTTTAGATTATGACATTGTAAGCAACAAGAACGAACAGTTTATATTTCAAGATGAAATTCATGAGTTTAACTTATGTCTTATTTTTACTGAGTTCCTCACCCTGAAAGCTCAGTGATGGCCTGAGTAAATGCTTTGACTTACAATACGCAGTCACCTAAAAAAATAATGATGAGTTCTTTTCCCAAAAGACTTAAGGACAAACACATTTCCAACATCAGGGCCTCTGAAGAGGAAATACCTCAGAGAGAATATTATTATTAGGTGGCACTGAGCAAATGCTTAAGCAGGAGTGATTGAAGCAGACTGTGTACCCTAAGGATTTAATGAGCAGCTTGAAGGAGTTGATGGCCTGAGGCACAGCCTCAGGTCATTAAACCTCAAATGGTTATTAATCCCTAGAAAATGCTTTCTGCCAAGGTCATTAGTGCTATTATCCAGTGGAAATTGAGGGTGTATCAAGAAATTAGCATATAGCCTGTTTGCAGGAGAAATACTCTCAGTGAGCAGGGGCAGGTCATTTCCAGGAGGATGCTGCAGTGTCCACAAGCCACCCAACTTGCCTGAACTCCCATGTCACTGCACCATTTCTAAGCTGAGTTGCACTTTTGCAGAGTGTCACTACAGGAACTTTATCATGCATTGAGCACTTAAATTAGCAGTTTGGCATAACATTAGCTGAAATCTCTCCTGCTTAGCACATGTTTTTAGGTTGGAGTCCTGCCCTACTGTTGTTTTTAGAATAAAACCAGTAAATCTGATTCAATTGATGTGTACACTGGTGACCCTGGAATTTCATCGAAGGCTGAAATTGTACATTTGTTAGGATCACTACCTTTTTTTATCAGAGTTTCCTAGGATAAAAGTCTCTCTCCACCTCATTGCCTTCAAGCAGAAATACCTGGAACCATAACAGCCACCTTCACATTAAGTATGAAAAGTGTTGGTGCACGAATCCTGTGACTTTTTATAAATACAGTCTAGAGACAGGTAGTTACTTGTTTGGTGCATTTTATGTAGCTAAAGTCGTTTGGGTGTCAGATTTGGTGACTTTTTTCCCCCCCAGATTGTGATACTGGTTTGTGATTTGAATCAGGCAAATAAAATCATGTACTTCTGTTAAATTATCTTTGTGGATCAGATTTTCCTACATTATAACCATATCTACCACAACAGTTACTTTGAAATTTGAATTAGGTCTATTTACAAGGGACTGGAGATCTTTGGTTTCATAACTATTATATTATTTGACTTCTAAGGCAATGCAACACACTGCAACCACCTAAATGTGTTCCTTCTGCTCTAAACAAAGTAGGAAAATCAGAAAATTGTTACATGGTAGGATCATTTTGATTACATCCCTGAGGATGATTTAGCATCCCAATTATGCAGCTGTCCAAATTAAGAGCAGAAATCTTTCTTTATAAAAGACCCTGAGGCGATTTAGAAAGCAACAGTATATTACACTAAATAAAGAGAAAGAACAAAAGGACATCACGATCTATTTAATTCTTCTGACAATGTCTGCATTAAATGATCAATGCTTAGACATGCATTGCTATTTACTGTTTGATTAAATGTCCTCACATTCACTGCCATCAGTGAATGCATCCTTACTAAATGGAATTTATGCAAATATTATTCCAATTACATGTTTCTACATAGGTGTCAGGAACACACTTATCTATGGGGTGCTGGAGGGCAAATTCACTGTTATTTTTTTCTCTGATTGGTTTTCTGAGAGATATTCATTGAATGAAATTGGTAAATCACTGGAGCACAGAAAAGTACTTTTACACTGATATTAAGAAAAAAACACCCTTGTAGGATATGACTGTTTTCTGCATGTATTTGGGTCCTTGATTTTGTTAAGTGTATCATAAATGTGTTTGGGCATTGATGCTGTAGGAATTGAAATGACACTTTTAAAATGTAAAAAATGAATTTGCACTTTAAAAATAAAAATATAGCGGAATATTTCTAGAAGGAAACTTTTGCTTAATTTGTATGTTAGACACCATTCCAAATACCTGAAAAAGAGCTGCATACATGTCACAGTAAAGAACATTTTATTTGGCAGTATTGGCTTAGACACGGCTGTGAAGCCATAAATCAGATAAAATACGTATTTGGACACTAAACTATTTTTGGACTTGGAAAATTCCACTAAAGCTATATTATTACAGCAGCATATTCCTGTAACCTAGATCACAATCAAACAATAGACGTAAAGACATTTTCTTCTGAAGAAAGATGAATTTAAGCTCATACTGTAAGGGGTCCAACTGTGCAGCTTCATGCAGTCTGGAAGAAGGTTGTTTTCCTGATCACGATTTTCAACAGATTTGTGTCATGGAAATCTCTGCACCTAAACAGATCTAACATTTATTTCTTTCCTTGCTTTGCCGGATTGTGCCATAAGGCATGTATTGTATTATTCATGTAAGAAGCAGATTTGAAAAACAACCATACATCCTTTATCTCTCCAGTGTTTCCAACAAAATAGACAATTCCTTACTACTGGGCTCCTTTTCCCTTTTACTTTCACAAGCGTACCTTTTATTTCTGCCTCTCCAACTGTGTTTTTGATTGTCTTGGTTGCCATAGCTATCCCACTAATGCGCAGGACACTTCCATGTGTCTCTGTCAAATTTCATTCCTCCATGTTCTCTGCCACTGAACTTAGGAAAATGTTGAACTCCACTGGCTATGAAAGCACTCACATTTTCTTCTGTGGATCTTACGCAGACACAGAGTAAGGAACAACTTGATAATACCAGCATCTGACTCATGTACAGAAACTGATAATAACTGTAGCCACATCCTGTAAAACGACCAGCTAAAAAAAAAAATTAAATAAATTGACTTGGCTTTTTATCCTCCCAAGAATGACCATGTTCATTTTTATCTTAAAAAGACTTCATGTACAAAGCTGAAATAAAGCACAGAAAATAAGGCCAAAGTGGAGAGTGAATGTTCATCTAACCCACTCTCTGTCAAAACCTGCAGGACTAACATTTACTCTTCCTTAGAGGAATCCTGGATTCAAGACAACTTCTGAGATACACCTGACTAAACAGGTTGCTTTGGTCTCAAACCAGCTAGGTGGCAAATTTACAGCTCTTTGCTGAAATAGATGTCTTGATGATACAGTTCCAGCTCTGTTCTCAGGCGGACACATTAACTCGGGCAGTGCGAGGCTGGAATGCAGTGCTTACTTTTCCAGCCTTTACATTTAACTACCTCTGGATTACCACATCTGTAGCTATTCAGCAGAAACTCATTAAACTTCTCTTCTTTTCCTGCAAACAGTATCCTACATTCCTGCCATGCTGGCATCTCAGCATTATTTACATCCCTGCTTGCAGAAATGGTGCGATTTCATGCAATGCTGCTTTCCGTGGTGTGTAAGGGGTGCTGGATGATAACCTCAGCTGCAGTGCCCAGATTAGTCAACCCTCACTTCTGATGAATACAGAAGAGCAGATCCCTCCAAACTATCACAGATTTGTATGGATCAGAGGTCTGCACAACTGTGACTTTCAGAAGACAGAAGAGTGGATTCCAGGAAAGCAAAAACACCAGTGAATGAAAAGCTAAGAATACATTTGGATGAAGCAGGGAAGAGGGAATTGCCAATTCCTCAAATAAGATTGTTTATTTAACAGTATCCTGTTGGAGGGAACTACGTAACTGCAGTGACTATGAGTAACTGTGCGTACTTATGTCATGATAACGTGATAGATTATCATGGAAGTCTACTCTCAAGAGAACAACATTTGTGTCAGGCAAAGCCAGCCTTCTAAATAGCCCACGGTTATCCTGTACAGGGCACAAGAACAAAAATGTGCCTGACCAGTTAGAAGTATGTTCTTTTAAATAAAGAAAAACCCTAAATTATAATCTTAGTGATAAATACATCTCCAAAACAATATTGCATAGTGAAAATCTTTGCCAAAGACCAGACACTTTCACTACTAATAATATAAAGAGTGCATTCCTATTTAATACAAGTAAGAATAACAGAATTTAGCCCTAAAAGCTTTTGCATACAAAACCTCATGAGCAGTTCACAGAGAAAGGCAACTGTTCTTCTCTACTACTGTGAAGAAAAATGTTCAGTCAAATATATACTTACTTCTTTATAACTCTTCAAAAAGATGGACAGGATTTGAAAACCAAAATCTATGTATAACCCAGTCTCTACATTTAGCTGGTGTCTCTGCAATGTTCAGCATACTTAAAGTAGTAAAAGAGCATTATCTAGTATTATCTTGTTGTCAGATTATTTTTTTCAATCTCAGAGCCAGAGCACTAACACTCCCTGATGACCTCCTAAAGCATCATTGCAGAGATGGCATGCCTCCTCACTGCCTGATCTTTTCTATTTCCCTTCCTTTTGGAATATTTTAAAGCTGAGGTAATAGCACACAGGAAAGATGCTATTTAGTCTCTCTTCCAATGCAGACAGGCTTGGAAGCAATGTAGTCTAGGCTTATCCCAAAAACCCCAAACTTTTTCATTTCAACTTGCATACATCGAGTGTGAGCGTTACCAAAGGCACCTCCTATACCACTAAAGAGAGGCAAATCTGATTCCTCACTTAATACCTGTTGACTCTGTCCCATGCTTCAGTTTACACTCCGTCTCAGTAGATCATCCAACATGTGATGAACAAAATCCAACTAGATTTTGCAGAGGATTGCATGGAAAAATCCCCAAATATCCTCTACCATTGTTTTCCATTTTTAATGACCAGAAAGATGTTGTGATCAGAGAGGGGAAAAATACAGATGCACAAAGAATGATTTGGAAAAGTAGCCCTAGGAAAAGCTGTTATTTGAGTGTCTGTCAGGGGATCAGGTACAAGTGCTCCGCTTCATTAATTTTTAATCACATATGGCAACCGGCCTCAAAAGTCTCCAAGACTTTATGATGCCTTGAAATGAAAAGGGCAAAATGTTCTCCATCATTTTGGAACACATCACAACATTAGCATCTGTGGTAAGCATACAGATCCTTCTAAAGCAGCCTTTAAGAGCTGTACACTAAGGGAGCTGCTTGTGAGACCAGTAGCACCAGCTCATTTTTACCATGATGATACATACCCTTAAGGCAAGTATTGCTTTCAGGAGACGAAAAAATGAGAAAGGACAGCATCACAAATGAGACCTCAGACATGTTAAGATGGATGACTATTCTTAACTGAAATATAATACATAGCTTTACTGTAGGCTTTTATCTATATTTATTTAACATTCATCTAGAATTATAAAAAAAATTAAGATATGTAGATCCATCCTGGCAGGCACCTCCTCAAGTAATTTTCTACTGGAAATACCTACAATAGCCACCAAGAAATAACAGTACACAGTGGACACCTACCTTGACTCCAAGCTGTGCTCTATATAGCTTGTTGTGCACAACAGAGGTGTGTACTTTCACAGTACTCACAGGGTCTTCTAGTTAGGGACAATGTCCTTTGATAAAAAGCCCAACTGGGTATACTTAGAAAAAATTTTAGTTTCTGACCTTCTGTTGCTACTAAAATTCTACTTCCTAACCATAGTCAGAATCTTTTTCTAAAAAGCAGACTCCAGACTGTCAATCTTACATATCTTTTAAATTATATTTAATAAAAAATCACATGGAATAAGTAGTACTCTTAAAGGTGGAAAACAACTGTTATTTCATAGGTGCAATGTACTGATATAATGTTACCCATCTATGAGCTGTATAGTTGTTTGCTAAACTTGATAAGCTCAGACCAAATTCATCACTGGGTATCCATTGCTGGGCTCGAATACATTAGGGATGAACTGGTAGGGTGAGTCCCATATTTTCCTTATGATGAGCTGCTCAACAATTTTTCCCTACAATAATTAAAAAAAAAATTACAGTAAACCTAAAAATGTATTCCTTTTATGTCTGCCTCCACAACACAACTCAGAGAGCTATACCTGTGAAATACTAATTTCTTCAAAATGCTTTTAATTTCTGCATGCATTACAGTATCTTCATACTTCTGCTTCCTAAAGAAATATTCACACCACCTGTCTCTCTGTGACACCCTCCTGTACCCCAATACAGTATCAAAATCTATTGGCCAGTTTCAGTCAAATCTGACAGGAGGAGCCAGGTCTCAAAGAAACTGCATTTTAGAAAAGCTGGTGGAAAGTAAATTATACAAATTAGCATTCCAGTAAGGCAAAGGTATTTGTAAGGTGACCCACTACCCATGCTGAGAAGCAGCAGACAGTTCACTAAATAGTACACAGCACTCTGCATCAGCATCAGTATCAGAAGTAATCACTTCCTTTACAAATATTTAAGGGATGGGAAAGAGGTTTGGGGAGTGACATGGAAAAGGGGAACTAAGGACTTGGTTTCAGTGAGGCGGGGGAAAGGAATCCAAATCCATAGGAAACTAGGCTGCACTGAAGCCAGTGCTCAGAAAACAATTAATTTAGCTCAATTAAGCTAAAAAAAAAGAGAGTAATCTCTATGATGGAAATAAAGGTCAACCACTGCTCATCACTGGGCAGTGAGCTGCTCCAACTTTTGGCAGCTCCAGAATGACTCATGAAAGGAACACATCACTGCTGCATTCTTTGCCAGTGTTGCAGGAGTGACCACATAATGTCCTCATAGAATAGCATTCTCACACTGTACTCACACCAGACCCTCCCACTGCTTTCTTCTTTAGTAACTCCAAGAGGAAAAAGGTACTGAGGGGCTGTAACATTGAGCAGGGGGTCTGCAGCCTACCCCTGCCCTGAGCTACATACTTGCCTAGGTCTAAAATATCTCCTAAAAGAATAATTTGTAAGAAAGGACACTGGAGCACCATATTTTCCAGTGCTCCAGTATGACTGTCTCTAGAAGAGACAACTAAAAATGAGGATATAATCATGCCTGTATCAAAACATCAAACAACCAGCTATTCCCTACATACACATCAAATCCAACACCACTGCAGACCCATCCTCTGTTCCACAAACCATATCACAATGAAAGTCTGCACAAAGCCCAACTTCTGCCAATACCAGCCAAAATTATGTTATGCATTTATAAGACAAAAGCTTTTACTCAGCACTTTTTGTGGTGTGAAGAGAGAAATTTGCACAACTGTTACCATTACTTATATTTCACTACAAACCTCAGCCAAAATCAGAACCTTGTAACAGTCAGTGCTGCTCAAATGTTTAATGACAAACTTGCTGGTGCCTTACAGAGCTTACAGTCCTCACAGACAGGCAGAAAAGGAAAGGATAAGAAACAAAAGCACGGAGACTTACGGATGGTCATCCTACGAAGGGAGGAATTTAGCTCCTCTGAGTTAAATGTAGAAGTGAGCTCAAGCCACTCAGAACAAGTAGAGCTCAGGACTGCCTCTCTCTGAGGGGAGTGCTCTAATTCTTGGGTTATTATGCAAGAGGAAGATAAGTCACATCCATCTTCAAATGAGTAAAATCCAACTGTAAGGAGCTGCCAGCATTTATTTCCTATTGTTCCTCTATAATCCCAGTGAAAGAGGTATTTACTTGAACAAAGTGGACTGAATCATTCTTGGGTGGGTGGATGGATGGATGGAGAGAGCGGAACAGATTTTCCTCCTCAGATCTTCAGTAGGAACTGCTGTTCTCCTTAGACTGTATAAGGAATTTAAACCGCTATGACAAATTGACCAGACCATCTGCTTAACCCTGGGGACCTAAAAGCTTAAATTAAATGGACTGGGTTCTCCACAAGACACATGGCCATTCTAGCAAATGCCAATGTTTCTTGATTTTTCAGACAAATACCATGGTATTGCTAATTATAGTGGGCCTGACTTTCATCTGGAATAAATTAGTCTTGTTGTTGCCAAAGACTGGCCCAGAAAATCCATGTAAGACTGAAGGATCCTTACAAGAAAGTGAGTCTCCGTATTAAGTGGAACCTTGTTGCTAGGAGGGTCTATTGCTGAATGTTTTAATCAAAAAGATTAAAACATTATTTCACATTATGGTCTCTGACTTAGCATGGTAAACAGCCTTCAAAACCACAATCTAGTAACAGCGTCTTTGTCCCTGCTGGCCAACGATAGCAGACTCTCCTTTCTTTCTTTTTTTTCAGAATTATCCACCAAAATAAAAGAGGATAAATCTAGGAATGAAGCATTTTTTCCAAGGTAGAACATAATTTAATCTTTAAGACAGAGAACAGAAGAGCGTGGGTTTTCTCTGACTATGGACTTCTTGTAATTTTGCTGAAGATAAATATTTAGATAACAAGCAATGGGATATTTAATTGTCAGGAACTATTATGTTTAAAGAAAGTGCTAGAGATTTTCAGACTGGTTTTCCTACATGTGTTGACAACCCATTCCCATCATTTACACTCTGTATGACATATAAATACAATCACTGCTATAATTTGTAGATTGTTAATATTGGGAATGTAGGGATGGCTGTGCTTTCAGTTCTATATTAAAAAAGACAGCTTTTACATCAACAACTGTCTGAACTTCATTACTGTCCCATCCACTGTTTGTATTCCTCCTCCTTCTCCTTGGCCTCTCTATTTTTTTCTTGTTGCTCCCCTGATGGATTTCATCCAGGAAGCTGCACACCCTGACTGCTCTTGGCTCCTGTGACACTCAGAAACCGTGAAACAAACACAGGGGGAAAGGAAAACAACAAAGCAGGAGGATATTTGGTAAACCTAACTGTGTGGATCTCTCCAGCTGTGCACATAATCAGGCAATGGCACCATGTGAACTGAGACACCGTGTTGTGCCTACCCCTTCCATTCTCTCCCTTGCCCAGTTTGTGTCAAAATGAAAGGCCTTCAAGTCAGGACCACAATTTCTAATAAACCTGATCAGCATTCAGAGATATAGGACTAGCTATGGAACAACTGCTAAATGATACTACGTCCTGTGTCAGGAACTAACCCACAGATCTGACAAACCCACAATGTGTAGAATAAAAGAGTCAAGTTTTGAGCTATTCTCAGTACTACATACTCTTAATTGAGGGAAGTTTTTCACACTGCAGTTTATCTAAGTCTAAAATAAATTTCTCTTTCTATGATTATATTTAATTCAAATATATCCTGAGAAGTATTACTCTGTGCAATTTCACATCTCTGGAGGAAAGTACCATGAAGGTATCTAACTGGAACTGCATGGACAGAGTCTCCAGTTGGTTACCAGTGAAGTTACAGACAAGACACTACGTTAACATATACAGCAAAATAACTTAAATAAGAAATGCACATATCAGTAGGTAAAGTATTTAATTACTTTGTTGGCATGCATTTGCCACACTTTGTTAGATTTTGTGTACAGCCACAGAAATAGCCCCAAAAGGATCAAAAGAATGTTATTTCTTGTATTAGAAAAACAATTTTACTCAGAGAATAAGAAAATTAAACCACTTCTCACAAAGAAATATGAACTTGTAAGATGATGCAGCTCTGAAACAAATTACATATATTCTACTAATCAATAAAATACAGTTGTCAAGGCAACACTGACATCAGAAAGTGAAATACAGAGGTCCGTCTTACATAAACACATACACATACCAATATGTTCTGTGAACTTTTGCAATCTAGCAGTGACTTCAAGGAAAAATATGTTTTTACAAAAGAACACATATTTTCCCAGGCTTGATAGATTCTTGTGTAAGAGCTTTTATGAGATTTTAGACAAGTTATATTTTGTTTGGTAGTCTTTGTTCTTGCTCTTTTTTTTTTTTTTTTTTTTTTACTGGAAACAAAGCAACGTTGGGAAAAAAAAACCTGCTTTCAATGAAAATTTATCCTTGCTATTAAAGTGACTTGAAACAGTGACAACTGGATGGGACAAAAAACTCTACCAAAGCATTTGAATATTGATCCTGACCATAGTTTAGACTAAGAAAAAATTGAAGTTTTAGATCCTATTTTTATTCTATTATGCAGATTTTAAGAAAGGAGTTTTATTCCATGTCTTACAATTCTCATTGTATGTGTCTTTTACCTGAAAGCTCAGTTCTGCTGCCTTGTTCAACATCTATTACAATCTCAGTGAGCTGAGTGGAATGAATCACAGAGCAGTATGCTATTGACTAAAGGTGATACCAGCCAGCCCCCTCTGATCTCTGATTTTGTATTTAATTCGAACAGTTCATTAAATTATTTCATAGCTCACTACCAGAACCCCTCAGTACATATGTAGGCTGCTGGTACAGGCTGTTTCTCTCACTGTAGCTAAATAAAGCCCATGTGTCACAGTGATGCTCACAACTCCTTTCCCTTTCTTGCAAAAACCATGGATAAAACCTGCTGGTCACAGGATACCACCTCATGGCTCCCTAAATTACTGATCATGTTTCACCCATCTGCATGCTCAGCCACCTGGAGCTGGCAGATATTCTCCTAATTTGGATGCCATAGCAACCAGGGCTGAGGAATCAGGGCACAACTGTATCTGTCTATTGAATTTGCTCCGGAAGTTTGTGTGGGCAATATAAATGCAATATAAATAAATAATATGAAGCATGAGGATGTTTGACTGCCACCTTTAAGGTCTGCCAGCATGTTCATTATAAGTATCAGGCTTTCAAGACTACTTTCTGAAAGATGATTTTCAAACTATTTTTTAAAATGAATTGGTTTAGCTCATTCAGCATCCAAGTTCACTAAAAAACTCCAATGGAGATATCCCACTGAGATCTGGGTCAGCCTCCTAATTTTCAGTTCAGTTAAAAAATGAAGCTAATTCATTAGGCAGCTGTCTGAAATGTTCTTGTAACAACGAACTCATGGTGTCTTTACAAAGAACTGAGAATAAGGGATGGTGTTTTCAGGTATGTATAAGCAATTACAGTCCAAACAAAATAGAGTCTTCATTCCTCATTGGGTTAAGTGATGAAAAGACTGACTGTTATGCATGATTACCTCTATTATTTTGGATGTATAAATTAGACACGTTCTTACAAGCCTATGGAGACTAAATACACTACGTAAGTGCTAAATATTAACATAAATCTACATTTTTAATTCAGTGGCTCAGAAGCACAAGAGAGGTGCACATCATTGTGCCTACGTCTACCATGTTCACTCCTGGCCATCTGCATACATGCTCTTTCCAAATCAAATTAATACAACAGATCTGCTCAACCAGGTCATTGGAGGGGATGTGATAAATCAACATCTCCTGAGTAAACCTAAATCTTCTGCCCAAAGAAGTTGTGGCTGCTGCATCTCTGGAAGCGTTCAAGGCTGCTGGATGCGGATTTAAGCAACCTGGTCTAGTGGAAGGTGTCTCTGCCCATGGCAGGAGTTCGAATCTTTAAGGTCCCTTCCAATCCAAACCAATCTTTGTTTCTATGAATCTACTGAATACCTCTTCTCTGATAAGTGAGGGCCCATCCCCTGCTCTAGGTGTACCAGCTGGGATACACAGACACAGGAGAGACATAGGGAGAAGGAGTAATATCTCAATGCTATGCTCTGCTGTGCTGAAAATGAAGATGCAGAGTGTTTTTTTTGGAACTGGAGTGTCAGTGCAGATATGGGGGGCCCAAGGAACATGAGTAGCAGGCAGTAGGTGCAAAGTTCAAATATTTCCCTGAAACTAAGTCAGTTGAGTTTTCAGTGGTACATCAGTGCTCATGGCTGGCAAAGGACTGCCATTTGTGGTTTTCACCCCTGTTCAAACCCTGTGTAACAAGTGCTAAAGCGAATAATACTCCTATTCCTCCCAAAGTCACACTCAGATGGAAAGGTCATTGCATGCAGAATAAGTAAGTTCAGCCATCACTCTTCCCAGCAACACTCCATGAAGATGCTCTAGCCACCAACCTCCTCTGCAGGACCACTGGTTCCCATTCATCTTCTGCCCAAATTGTTACTGCTCTGATTCAAGATTTCAAGAACAGAGACAGCCTGAATCAGTGATTTCACAAGACTTTCCATTCATTTGCAATTCTGTAACTCAATTCCATCTTTAAAGGACAACTACTATGGGTTCACCTGTTGGTAGAAGACCATCTTCAGCAAAGTTTCCTCCATCAAACCTTTTTTTTGTCTATAATATCCAGAGATTTAATGACAAATCTTATGCGACACAGTATGATAATGTTTTACTGAGTCTACTTGCCTTCAAAAGCATCAATAAAACAGCAAACCAAGGTAATTAAGGAATAAAAACAATGCTAAGGGCTTGATTTAAATACACAAAACCAAGAACATTCAAGACAACCTCAGCCCATCCTGTCTGTCCCTGCGCAAAAAGGTTCTTCAAACAGCGAGTTTAGCTCTTCTAGATGTGTTTGGTCAATGGAAACTGACTTTAATGGAGATCCCCCTTCTTTTATTTGCTTAGATCAGAATCCTATTATTATTTTAACTTTACAATGTCTTAATTAAAGCAATGTCCTAGCCAAAAAAAAAAAAAATGCCTGGGTGGCCTGAATATTATCTCTGTATTTTTATGAGGTGACCTTTCTGCTGAGTTTAGGAAATCATGCTTGATCACTGGTTTTGGGTGGGATTTTTGCTTGTGAGGATTAGGAGTACATTACAAGCACAGCCTACTTGATTTATACATAATTTTTCACTGAAGGTACAAAATAAGTAGCCATCAACTTAATGCCACTTAATGCTGAAGGCTTTAAAGAGTCACATAAAGTCATCTTTTTTATGGAACAGCAAATATTCATGATCCTAGGTTAAGGTTATAAATGAATAAATAAATCACTTATACATTGCATTCAGTTGGCCCCCACTCTAAACTCATTTAGTACATAACAGCTTTGCTGTTGCCATATGTCTTGCACAGACATTCAGTGGGAGGTTTCTTAATGTTCCACGGCCTACAGAGCTCCTTTTTTTAGATTTTTTTTTAAATCTAATTTACTGTTTTTAACAATATCTGATAAAATGAAAAAGAAGCAGCTGTCATTCTACCACCCGCCCGATGCTTGCCATGTGTGGTATTACAAACTACGAATGGACAATATTAATTTTAAAAATGGGATAATATGCAATGTGTGTAAAGCATGTTCTGAGATGCTTTATCTGTAAGCATTAGCACACTCAGGAAGGCACTTTTGTGGTGGCCACATGAATAACAATCCCAGTAATCAAGAGATTTAAGAACTCACTAATAAAAACGTACGGACTGTGTGGGCAGTCGACTAAATGGCTGCAGCCTAAGCACACCATCCTAAAAATCCTTAGAGAAGATGAAGGATCAGGGGCTGGAAGCCACCAAATGTGCTCCAAAGTACCTGGAGATTGCAGTCCCATTGGATGAAAAAACAAGCTTGTGTCAGCTTAGAGCACTCTTTTCCTATCCTGCCCAAATTCAAGAATAAAGGGAGACACTGGACTTACACTGGATCTGTTTACCAGCACTTTCTCAAGGAAGAGAGATGCCCTTAAGGATCCCATGATAAAGACAGATTTTCTAAAAAAGTACTGGGGCACTAGATTTGTTCTGTGTTTTAGAGTAGCTCAGTGGCACACCTGAAACCCATGGCACTACCCACTGTCCTCAGTTAGATCTACCAAAAAGCAGGAAAGGCTCAAACTCAATGAAGAGCAAAGACAGCTATGTCTCTGGGAGAGTCCCAACAAGGAACTGTTCTGTGTGAGAATAACCAAAATATGTAGTGGCTGAAAAGGAAGCTAAGAAAATTAAGAAAGTAGAAAAGGTTACAATTAATCTAAATGCCTGTAAACTTAAAAATCCAAATCTCTCTCTCTCTCTCTCTCCCAATGAAGAATGCCTTAACTGTACTAAGTGGTTATGTCTGGGAAACTGAATGTGACAGGAGACACAATAATTTTCCCTTTCTTCAAGTTAGTTACGTGATACTGCATTGGACTTGGCATTGTAACTATTAGTAGAGGATACTGTGAAGAGCTTGAAGGGTACAAAATGAAGTAGTATTGTTAAGTTACAGATCTATTTTCCTCTCCATTTTTGTTAAGTGACACGGTAGCAGCGTACTTGCTGACTAGGAAACTTATTCCCCCCTCTTGTTTCATCTTATGAAAAACTTGGCACTGATTGCCTGCAACACAAAAGCAAATGTCTGTAGATATGCTTGGTGACTACCATGCCATGATGTGAGTCTAACTGATTTGAAGGCAAACACCTTGGCAAACACGCAGGCAGAGCACACTAAAAAATAATAAAAAGGTAAATGAGTAACGCTGATGAACAGCATATCCCCAGTGTTTTTAATGTGCTTGGAAAGCTCTTTATTCCTTACAAATAAAGAAATGCCAGGAATTGTGGCTATTTTAGCAACAAACGTCAGAGGGAAGTATCATCATCCTAGCATACAAATTTCACGTGCCAAAGTGGGATGAGCTATTTCTGCAAGCCCCACACACTGAAAACAGACTTTCCCCCCAGAACTTTTCACAAAGTCTTTCCTCCCTTGTCAATAACAGCACCATCAGCCATGCTATGGCAGGCTACAGAGACTTCTAACCATTTCTGTCCATTCTCCTTTAGATCTCTGCAAATGATCTAAATTTCCAAAATGTGCCTGGTGCTAGTGGAACCACAACCTGCAACTCTCAGCTTGCTGAGACCCAGAAAGAAGCAGCAAACAGGCTGTGTGTAGTAGCAAATGCAGTGGCAAGACTTGCCCAGCATGCTGTGGTCCCCTCAAAAGGTGCCAACAACCCCTACCAGAACAGGATGTCAGGCTAATGCAAAGAATCCACTTTTTTTTTCCCAGTTGCCCCCGCCATCAGTCACGGTGACCCCTCCTCCTAAGTAAATGAAATCAATCAGCAGGGATTTCTGTAAAATACATAAAACAGTCATCTTCCAGACTCTACCAGAAGATAAATGGTTCCAGACATTGGACTGCAGCCATTTTCCCACACATGCTACAGTGTTTTGTCATCCATATTGGGCTATAATAGTGAGTGGGTTTTACTTGTTGGTTTTTTTCCCTCAGTCAGCAGCCAATGCTTCTGCTTCTAACTTGTACACTAAAACCACAGCAACAAGAGTAATTTTTCTGTGCAATTTGTAATAGAACAGTTTCACTCCCAGTAAGACAGTCTGGGGTCTCATACAGAACTTTGCCACTTTTCTGCTACAGCTAATATCACCTTATCACTCCCAGCTGGAGCTTCACAAACCTTTTTGGGATTAAAGCATATCACCTCAAATACAAACCACTGAACTGCAGCAAGCATGAAATTATGTGCAATGTAAACCTTATCTAAGAATATGCTAAAAAGAAGTAATAGGATTGCTTACAATATTTCGTGCTGGCTTTTGTGCTGATTTCAAAGAAGGATACAAATATATGACAAAAGATGCATCACAGTGTGAGTTTACAATTAATTTTAACGTATTTTCAGGCAAGTCCTTAATAATCTGTTAACATAAAATGCACTTTGGAAAGAACCATGGGGCTTTTTCATTATTAAGAAATGTGCAACCAAATTCTATCCTTAATTAAATCAGGAGTAATTTTATTAACTGCAGTAGACTTAAACCTGACTTACATCAGTGTAACTCAGGGTAGAATTTAGCCCCGGGCTGTTTATACACTGTAGTTCCAGTTAGTTTAGATCTATTTGGGTGGGAACTCCTTTCCCCTTTCCAGAAAAAATATTCTTGCCTAGCCTTTTTCACCTCACAATTGGGGCCAAAGCAGTCTTTTCTTCTAAGATATTTCTCTGAAATGTTATGAAGAAATTTTATCTTAGACAAGAGATGACCTTATTAAACAAAACCCACCCTCTGAAGTGATGGACACCAGCAGTTTTAAAGTTTGTTTACAAGTTTTTAAACAAGCCATCTCAGACAGATAAGCTTACTTGCATCTTACAAATAAATAAAAACTTTAAGTAAAGACTATTTCATCCAGGAGTTACTTATATCTATTTTCAAAGCTGAAAAGCCCTTTCGAACAGTATTAGCTGCTGCATTAAACTGCCCTGTTACAGCATAGAAACTTACTGTCCACAGATATCCTTGGGCTTCACTGTACCTTTGAATCAAAATCACTTTCTTCTTTACTTCATTTTCTGCTCTCTTGAAATCGGATTCCCAGCTCCTGACAGATGGCTCCTCTGTCACCGAGCTCTTGCTTCCGCCTCCTTATCGCTGCCAGCTAATATTTCCACGATGCTTAGCTGTTGTCTGCGGAGCTGTGCTCTACATCATTTCCACTCTGATCAATGCTCCGCTTGGTTTTAGGTTGGTTTCTAGTCCCGCCTCCTGCTCTTGAAGAAACGAAAACTCACAGCTGGATTTTCTATAAATCATCCCCTTTAACAGTGGCTGAGCAAGTATGGCAAATACTACAGCTAAGACCTGCTGCTCTATTTGAAACTTCAAAAACAATTCTTCATCTTAATGATGCACACATGAAAGTTAATCATGTACTAAAATCACTAATACTGAAAACTAGTGGCCAGATAATTGTGACCTTCAGGGCTTAGATGGTGATTAATGTAATACAAAACTCCTCTCTGTTCCGGGGAGGAGGGGGAATATGGTAAAACATACTGCCTCGGTGTACTGCTTTATATAGTGTTTTGCTTTGAACAAGAGCCTGTCATTCTTACAAGGATAAATTTACATTTGCAATACAGAGCTTTTTGACAGACTAGCCCAGTGTACATACCGTTTAGGCTAGCAGCCCTAAGCTTGAAAGAGCCCTTACCATTGCAGCAGCTCTTTTGAAGTGTGGGGAGGAAATACTTTTATTTTCTGCACAGCGCTAAGTGCACTACACAGCGCTGAACTCATTATCATGTTTAACAAAGCATGGAGTATAAAAGGTAGGTGGTACCATAAAACCAGCGTTATGAACTTTGTTCCCATGAACAGAGCTGAGTTTCTGTAAATTGTAAATTGTTATAATTCTCCACCCTCCAGATCATTTTAAGAAATTATGCCATGGAAATGAAAAATGACTGGGCAGATCTGGATACAGTCAGAATGGGCTGCAAAATCCTGGTGTTCTCTCTGGGTTTTTTCTACAGTGAGAGCCGCAACCCAGATGAAAGTGTTGTCAGGGATAAAACCAACTCCTTCCTCACTACCAGTTGACTGTGCCCTGGTTCCACATGAGCTCCCCTGACCACTGTCCACACTGAAGAGCTGCTGAGCTGCTTCTGTAGATGAAGAACTCCTCAGGTTTTAGCTCAGGGAACTGTACAAGAGCAGCCTGGGCTGACAGCAGCTCTTCCCCACGTGTGCTGTTTAACTCCCAGCAAGCTGGGACCCGTGACCTTCCCCAGCTAGCTGCTGGAGCTGGGCTACTGCATCACTAGTGTTCTGTGAGTGGATCTCATCCCTTTTTTGAGTCTCTTCCAACCCAACCAGTTTACGTTCCAAAAACACAGTGGAAAAACACCAAAAAAAGCACTTCTGTCTACTTACTTCAACCCTCTAACCACTTCATTACATGCCCCACAGTTCTCCCAAGTTCAGTTTTTCCACACAACTTCATGGGCTTCTGTCAGATCCCATTTGACTCTATGTTTTCCCTAAGCTGACGAATCTCATTGGTTTCATGCTGCCCATCCCTATATGTACTACTGATCCCATAAGCACTGCAGTTAACCCTTTGGTTCACATAACAGAAGCTGATGTTACAGAACCTGAGCTCAAGCCCTGCTCCCATTCTGTGACGGATAACGTTGAAATGGGAAAATATTGTCATTTTCTTTGCTTACAGTCTGCAGACAGGGAGAACAGTCAGTTGTCAGCCTGCTGTCTGACAGCCCTCTACAACCATGGCATGAGTGCTCTGCACACAAGAATTTCAGAACAACTACACTGTACTAATTTCCAAATGCTTACTAGCCCAGCAGCCTAGGAGAAAACAGTATGGATTAAGCAGCCAGGAATGCTCTGAGCCAAGGACAACACCATTCTGATGCAGCTACTACTCTCTTTAACCATCAGTCATAAGACACAGGTCCTGGGCCCGCATTCAAGCTGTGACTCAGATCTGAAGTGCTGCAACGACAGTGCTCTCCTGTGGATGCACTGGTTGATCAGTGCCAGTAACTTGATGAAGGAGAGTGAAATGAGCGTGGGCAAAGCACTATTCCTGCACCCAATCCAAATATGTAATGATAAATATAGCAAATCTGCTTTCCAGGTGCTGCTGTACATTCAATACTTATCAGCTGTCAAAAACCCCCACATGACTGATTAAAATTACTTGTTTGACCTTTAAAGTGTACTTGAAAATCCATAAATGAGACCCATCAGTAGTACATACTCACTTGAATAATAACAGAATTTTGAATCTCTAGCAAAGGTTCTAAGAGGACACAGTGTGACATGCACTATATAGATGAAGATCTTCCAAGGACTTTTATAGAGCATTTTGTTTAATATCTGGAGTAATGTTTATGGTACACAGGGCAAGATTTGCTTTCTCTGCGCTGAGATTGTCGACCATCAGCTGAGTAACAAGTGAAAAAGCTTGCTGCAGGTGAAAAGAAACATATTTACTCTATATTGTCCTCCATGTGCTTCAGTTCCAGAGAGGGCACTGAGTTTATTGGGGATGAAAGGGAAGATCTGCTGCTACCACTAATGAGTGTTCAGTTCACAGGCTCAAACTAGAGTAAATCTACAATAAAGCAGCAAAATGTGGTAGCACAGATGTTGGTTTATCAGCACTGTTGCTCTTTTCAAATTTTCTATTGGGCCACACTATTTGCTAATTGTGGACACAGCCCTACAGTAACCTATTAAGGCTGAACACAAGGTGGCCATGGAATCTGGGAGACAGACCACCTGCAATGCTTATTCCTGTTTTGGACCACTTCTACCAATATTTTCCTAAGCACTGTGAACGTGAGTCAATCTACATTCCCTGTCTGTGGGATCCCTGACCTTTCTTTGTTTGGTAGTACAGGTGTCCCAAGAGTGAGGGACAGCAGGATAGTTCCTCCTGTTACTGTTGTACAGGTAGTGCAGACCTCACTTCCCCCTCACCTGGAGACAGTTGTGAGACCTGCTGAGACTGGATACCATAAAAAAATCAGAGACTTCTTCCCAAGCTGTGGTTCCACAGGTCAGATTACCAATTAGTTCCATTAGCATTTAAGAATAGATTAGAAAATGTTGTATGAATTGAGACATAGAAACCTATGGATTTATTCAGTTATTAGGATGATTCCTAAGATGGATGAACTCCAGAAATTCAAAGGGCAAGAGCACTCTACTGGAGATGAGCTCAGTGAGTGATGCAAATCTTCATGTGGGCCTTCTGACCATTCTGTAGCTTCTTCCTCTGTGGACACTTGGGGACATCAACAGAAGAAACACAAGCAAATATTTTCGTGGGCAAACTTCTCTCAGAGGAAGACCTTTCACCCTGATGTAAAGAGCTGCTTTGCAAGGTGCTAGGAGTCCATCCAAGCACTTCCAGTGCTTACAGACTCTGTGATGAAAGTATAGCAGAGGGAGCAACCACAGAGCTCCATGTGAAACTCTGGTGAAAACCTGCCTTGCCTTTAAAAAGGCTGGATCATAAAATCTCATGGCTCTGGGGCAATTAAAGTTGGAAGAGACCTTAGGAAGTGTCCAATCCAGCAGTTCCTTTCATTTTATGACCCTGCGGAAACACCAAGTTCACAAATAGTTTCAGCTCCCCATGGAGTCCGCAATTGGTGAGGAAGGAGGAAAAATAAATGACTTGCCATTTTCCCCCCAGTGACTCGTAACTAGGAGAGCTCACACTTCTCCATGCAACCAGGATAGCTATGCCTGTTTGGCCCTGGACTCTTTTGGGGAGTTGAATATATTTATTATGTGAAGCCTTCTACCACAAGACTGTCCAGGGAAAGGTTTTAATAGTTTAAAGGCACTCTGATTGCAGTGTGTTTGCTTAAAATGGGGTAAACAGAATTATTAAAAACTTTGCATTTTTCATTTTAAAGCTCTAATATACTCAAGAACACATTAGTTCTTCTTACTGTCAGATTTTTTGTTAATACAGAATGCGTGAGACATCAAAGAGATTTGGAAATGCTTTGAGCTCCTTGAGAAGAAACAACAGGCATGAGGACAGTGATGGAAAGATGAGCAAGATGAAGATGCTTATCTATGAAGACGAGTACTAATGTCTGCCTACATCTCCTTCCCACCACTATTCTGCAGCCTTCCTCCTCCAACAGTTACAACAGCTGAAACTTCTCCACAGCTGAGCTATACGGTGCTCTAGCTCAAAGGCATTTTTTGCCTTATTGGTTTTCACCATGCAGTTGAAGAGACAATGAGATCTGCCTGGAGACCTCTGGATCCTGGAGACTTCAGTCTTTAGCACAGCCCTGTTTCAGTCTCCTTTGATAAAGCAAGCCATTTCTCCTCTTACAGCTTTTCTGAATCCACCAACACAGGCTGAACAGGGGCTGGATCATGGAGAACAACAACCAAGCACAAAATTGCCGATGAGCCCCCCTGCGCCACGTACTCACCTACCCTGCGGAAGTATATTGCCAGATAAAACTGACAGTCTGCCTGCATTGCCGGGCCACATTTCGGGAGCAACTTGCAAATTATTCTCCAGTCTGCAAATGCATTCAAGCCTTTGATCTCCTCTGTCGCTCCCGACTGCCAGGCTCCCAGATTATGCCAGCATTTCCTGCTGCTGTCCCCTAATCACACTACCACGCCGCTGATAACCGCAGTACAACTGCAAACTAAGCTGCCTGCAGAGGAAGGGTACACGGAGCCAGTGCCTTATCATTTACTTGCCCCTTTTCCTTCATCCCACTTCATTATTGCATACCCTTTGCTACTCCTGGCAGATTCTGGAGAACCTAATGCAAAGGTTTTATTTTTGTGCTACCAGGAACAGACCTGGTACCTGTTTTCAGGTTTACCACACAAACACACTCGTATTTTCTCCTAAAGATTATGGAATTTGAGAAGTTACAGAGATAAGGGAATACAAAGTCCTGCATCACTTTCAGCAAAAAGACAAGGGGAAAGGAAAAATAATACTGGGTTATTACTATTTGAAATTCCGCACCAAAATGGATATTTCAAGGCAAAATCAAAATAAAAAAGCAATTTGAAAACCTCCTATCTAAAGCAGAAAATTGTAACGATAATATGTTGAGTGGGGATTTTTCACCTGGATAGTTTTCATGCGGTAGATGCTTCTTGCCTCTGGCTGCCATTTTCCAAAGTGATGCTGAACTGTTAGTCATTCATTGACTATTGTGGTCGCTACATAAAGTAGGACAGTGGTACTATCTCCGCTTGATGAGAAAGCCATACACTTTTGTATTTTAATATGAAACACATTCTTTGAAGGACCAAAATATGTATTACCTAACTTATTTTTCAAAAAAAGCTCCCTCATCTATACTTGGTGCTCATTTAGTCTTTCTCCTGCTGGAAAATTTCTGGAGTTTACATGGCATATCTCTGTGTCACGTGTGCTTTTTAATAGCCAGCATAAATGTTTTTTGGCTCTAAACTCTACAGCTCGAGTCTCACTTATGAAAGACAAGCAACGCCCTTCTGCTTTACTCATCACGCGACCAAAAAACTGCCGATCTACCTGCTTGTTTCGCTGCAAAGCAGAGGCTCCCAGAGCCCAGACCAAAGCAATTTTCTTTGGCTTGACTGAACTGGGTGATAAATTCCATCCTGATTCCCAACACTCTTCAGGATGCTCTGTTCCCCAATATTTTTCCCTTCCCAGGGACCAGTAGTGCCAAGGTTGATTCAATGGCACCTCGTTGTCACCTTTCCGCTCCTGCAAGCTGGGACCTGGGAGAGCAAGGCTGGATGCTCCCACTAAGGGGATGCCGTGTGACAAGGCATTTAAAAGACCCTGAAAATGGCACTTGTTGTACTTCAATGACAGGAGCCCTGTTTAACATAAGGTTCAGTTTGTGCATGACAGAGGCGTGGTATTTCATTCCTTTGTTCAAATGCTTGAAAGAGCTGAGAAATAAAAATTCTTGGAATTGCTGCATGAGTCAAAATTTTTAAAAGTTTATATTAAAATATGAATCACTGGGTTGCTTCAGGGGAGGAAAAAAAGATCTTGTTTTCAGTGAAAAGTTAATTGGGTGCCCTGAAAACCAGTAATTAAAAACACCATTAGCAGACAATAATCATCTGGAGGGCTAGTTTTCTTCTGTACATAAAAGGCTTTCAAAGGACAGAATAAGAGAGAAAAGTTCAGCATCAGCATTTGCCTCAAGACCCAATGCACCTGGGGGCTGGTCCAGCATCCCTCCTGCAGGGAAATAAGAGCTAGAAAAGATGTTTTTGTTGCTGTGAATAAAAGATTTCTCAAGCTATATGTCTGCACTGTTTAAAATTAACATGGTCACAGACAAACCTGAAATGTCATCCTGAGGGACAGCACCACTCTTGCTATCATTCCCCATGCACATGTCAGAGAGAAGTGCCACCACCCTGGGCAGAAAATGCAGCTACTCCTTTGCTGTGTAACAGCACAAGGCTGGAAGCAAAGAATATGGTTTCCAAATGAAACAACGGGAGTAATTTCTGCCGACAGGATGCAATTACTCCTCTTGTAAAAGAGCTGTGGAACACTTAATGGTTTTGAGCACTAATACATATGGAAACAGAGTGTTCCACAAATACTCAGCCACGTGCTAGAGTACCACTGGCTTGGGGAGCAGTAAAAGGCGGAGAACACATCCTGTACTGCCTAAAACTTCAAGGGCCTCCTTCCAAATGCTGCTCCAGCTGGACTGCTGAAGCTTCTGAAATCAGGTCTGGTCACTGCCCAGGCTGACATTTCTTCTATCTCTCACAGCAGCTGTAGTTAAAGCACCAATTCTGCCACAGCTCTAAGTATAGATTTTTCACCATCATATCCCAGTGCTAGGTCTGTGACTATTTCAGGTAATTTACTGGGCAAGATTGATGTATTCCCAAACAACTTGTTTATGAGAAAGCAGGACCTGAGACTATGTCAAATATATCAAAGTAATTCAGTAGGATATATGGCATCTCAAAGCTGATGTGCTATCAATACTAATTTTCTTAAGGTCTGACCAAAATACATCTCTGGATCAGAAATAGCAGCATCTAAATGCATATTTTTTTTAATTATGGGCAGAACACTCCCAGCATCTGAAAGTCTCTTCATAGAAACTGTGTTGAGTGAAGTACATCAGGCCTTAAATACACTATGGCAACTCAGCTCTTATGTTTACATGCAAAAATTCATAGCTATACTTATGAAAACAGGCAGAGTTCTCCACAAAGCAGCTCTCCTGGTACAAGTATTTTACGAGCAATACTACTGTAGACTGGAGCTTGGGAGGTACCAAATGTTCCAGCACCTCCTCTTTCACTTCTACTGAAAACATAAGACCTCCAGCCTTCTGCAACAAAACCAACTCCAAACATGGCTAGAAGGCTTACCTTGCCTCTTGCAGAGTATCATGCATTTCACACAGATTTTAAGGTGGGATTTGTTAAAATAAGGAACAGCATTTCTGATCACAGAAGGGAAAGACAAAGTTTTTCTGCACAGCCCTGACTCAAACATCAGCAGAAAAAAATGCTTACATGATGACAGGTCATCTGAGGAGGTGCTCTGGAGCTTAACAAGTTGTAATCAAGATATCAGAGGTTTATTTTGAACAAGCACTTAGGGGAATGGGCATGAATTCTCTATGTTAGTGGTGCCCATAAGCATGTGATTCTCCCATCCTCCTACTGACTGAAGAGAAAGCAAATGAGTCTGGTTTGTGAGTATTTCAGGGCATAATTTAAAAAAAAAATAGTAAAGATGGTTTTTGAGCAAAGCTCAGTATGATTGAGGTATGAAACATTGTCTCCCTGACCTTCCAGAAATCCAAAGCACTAACTTTTTTTTTTTTGTAAGTTATGCTATTGATAAATTTGTTTTCTTTCAACACACACATGCACAAAAATCTTTACTAGTGATATTTCTATTACCATTGTCCTCTAGCTCTTTTAGCATGATTTGCAAAGGGGGAGAAAATGAAAGAAACTGGCAGTACATTAGGCAGCTTTGGGCAAAGAAAATGATGGATTGTCCCAAAGTAATTTCCTGCAAAATGAGATCTGATTTAAGGACCTAGATTATGTATGTCAGTACTGGGAAGGTACCCAGACACGTGAGACTATCATTTACAACCAATGCAGCCAAGGCAGAGGCCACTGCTGGGTTTTAGAATTGAAGAGACTTAGTACAAGGGAACAGAGAGAAAAGATTTTTCAGAACAGCCGCGGACAGCAATATTTGATTTAATTTACAATACTCGACAACCTCCTAAGATGGTACCAATTAGACATATTTCTGTATACCAAAAGTATATGATGCCACACTTGCCCTTGTCCTCCTTGAACTCTCTTGGCAAAGGCAACAAAGACTTCCTAGCACAAAAAGGCCACACTGTGGTTTTGTTTTCAAAAATCACTTCTAGGAAAAATAAGAGGGCAAAAAAACCCCCTCTGTGAAACATTCTGTATCCAAGGACAAATCTGAATGGTTCCATGTGAGTCATTTTTAGTCTTTGCAGTCTTGGCATTTGTGGTATGAACGCAGAAAAGTCATTACCAGTAATTTTTTCATTTCAAGTATTTGTAACACATGAGAAATGTGTGCTTCTAAGATGAAAAGTCAGACTCTAACCACTTCAGGTACGCTTACAGATCATCTGCCTGCAACTTCAAACTAAAACTGTTCCACTAGGTCTAAAAAATACTTTCAGGTGCTCTAAGTAAACCCAGGCATGTGACTAGAGAAAGAGGTTTTCAAACAAAGCTGAGATGTTACAACAAGTGGGACATGATGAAGGAGACAACACTCTTCTGTCTTGCTCACTTGAAGGATAGCCTGTTTCATTGGATTAACCTGAAATGAGCCTGCAGTCCAGATATATCTTTTCTCCCATTTTTAATACAGCCAAGCAAAAACAAAGAGAAGGAAAGGATTCATATGTGCAACCATTTTTCAGGAAAGTTCTTCTTCATTTTAAGTAATCTAAATTCATTCTCTTGTTCTTACTGACATATGAAAATGCTTCTCCCTGAACGATGATGAAGAATCTATCTATGAGCTTTGTTTTTATTTGCTATATTTTAATGACTGCTGTTATAAATCAGTCTGAATAGGGAAGCTAAAACTAGAAAGAAAATACAAGATTTGGGTCTTTCAAGCACTAGTTACATTTATAAGCAACGAAGCAGGCAGCAGCTGTGATGGTCTGGGCAGTAGCAGCAACTTGGAGAGTCTCGTCTCTCCCTTCCCAGCAGGACTATCTGACAGTGCCATGGAAGAGACATGTTTTTAAAGTCTACAATAACCAAATTATCAAACAAAATTAAGGGTCAGGACTTCTATGAGCATGTGAACAAGCGTGATTCACAAGGGATTTCAAAGCAGCTTTTTCCATTCAGGCAATCACTCTCCGATGCTGCTATTTTTGGTGGTTTGTCCTCTGTGAAGCTGTACAGCAATAGTCTCGCTGTTAGGAAGCGTGTTAAAAGCTTCTCCTTGATGCAGGCACACCTATTGACACAAATGCTAGAGGTACCGATTGTGAAATCTCTGCACCTCTGTCAAACCCACCCGAAATCAGGCTCTGGAGCTGCCAAGGGTGTGGAGACTGCGCACACAGTGGGAGTGTTTGCATAAGCCTTGTTTCCATAGGAAACTGGGGTAAACATACACTGATGTTAAAAAATTAAAGTTTTCCATGGATTTAGGTAGTGGCTGGAAGGTCCTGCAGCTCTGGCCACTGCCCGCTAGAGGCCGTGAAGCTCTTATGCCTGTCCTGGCTTTGGCTGTCAGAAACCAATTGAGAGGAGATGAGGAATGGGAAGTGCAAAAAATGAGACTTTTTTTCTTCTGACATTAAAATCTTAATTCCGTCATGCAGTGAGGCACCCCAGCCCTGGCAGGCTGGTGGAAACCATAGGACCTGCTGTGGGTAGCCAGCTCTGCTCACCTACAGCTGGAAACTAGAGGAGATCAATGAGGTGGATGATGAGGAAGATGAGAAGGAGGACCACACAATGCAGCTGGCTGGAGGGAAGCTACTCCTCTGTGACAAGCCCAAGGTAAACAGTGAGTAGCCAAACATAATGGGCCACTTTTAAAATCAATTCTTCTTTTTGAACATCACTCATTGGAGCCTGGCGAACTGCAGCAGTCAATGGAAAGTATGTCAATTGAGGGGGGGATTTAATGAGCTGAGTTTGCTGGAGAACTGCAGCAACGAGCACATATGCACAGAAAAACCACCTGAAGGCTAGGATGTTGGGAAGAAACAGTACACTGAGAAACACACAGGAATAGCATAACGAAAAGAAGTAATACTCAGTTCCTCCAGTTTGACTCCAAACTGGGGGTTGCTGGTTATTCAGAAATTATATCACGCCCCTCCGTGAGAGACACAGGGAAACAGACAAAAATGGAGACAAGGCCTTAGAGCTGTGCTCTAAGGGAGGACATTAAACTCAGACTTTCACAGAAGGTGCAGAAACATGGCCCCTACAGAGCCTAGGGCTGGAAATCACCTCTAAATGTCTTCTTGCAAGCTTAATTTGTGACAGGTTATCTGGAAAACTACAAGAAGTCAATGTAGATCAGATTATTCTTTGCAGTTATTGATTACCATGCTTTCTGCAATATTGAATTTCATCTGCCATTGCGCTGTCCATATACCTAGCTTAATTATATCCCATTTAAGTTCCTTTATGTTCTGCCATCTGGATTAGTTAAATACTTTTGTGTCTTCTGCAACCTCTGTCATGTTCCACACTTGTGCCACAGATCATTAAACAGCATAAATGTCACACAATTCCTAAATGAAATTTCAGAGCAGCCCAATAAAAACCAATGACCTTAGTGAAAATGTGTATTTATTCCTCTTCCTTGTATTGCTCTCAAGTACGTGGCAACCTTGTGGTGAAACACTCTGTTAAGACCGGGGATTGTAGGTTTGAGTCCCTTCTGGTTGGTGGTCAGGTATCTCAAAAGTATTAAGGTATGACGCAAAGTGAGAGTGCCACTTTTACTTTGGTGGCTGTTTTACAAGAAACTCGCGATCGGGTAGTTTGTGTCCAAACATAGAGTTGGGCAGGCCAGTGTGGAAAAGGATTTTGGCTTCTGCTTTTTTTAAGGATATTTAGTGGCAGCTGTTGGTAAGTACCTCAGTGCAGGAGACTGTTTTGGTTGATGCCCTGGTGGGCTGAGGCTGCCTGCCCTCCCAACGTGGGCTGATGGGGACCCTCAGGCTGCAGCATGTGGCCTGTCCCCTTGCGGCGCAGGGATGCCCATACCATGCTCATGCTGCAACTGCAGCTCCAGAGTGGGAGGAGACCAGCACACACTTTGTGTAGGGTGCAGCACACCCCGCACTTCGAACTAGTGTGCTGGAAAGCAGTGAGCAAACCAGTGTCTTGAGCTCTTACTGGGACTGGTCCTTTATCAAAGGAAGGTAAATAAATTTAAGACAGGTCTGGCTGCATTCATGAAGACAACTTTTTTGTTGTCGTTTTGTTAAGAAAACAGAATCCCGTTGGTTTGTTAGCAAAAGAAAAATGTGGGAAGTGGCATGAGCATTTTTCCACCTTACAAAGGGGACTGGGAGGCAGGGGGCACCTGGAGGTCGGGAAGCACATCCCCACCTCATGCTTCAAGCCCCACTGAAGTTGCTCTGGCCAAAGCTCAAGGAAAAGCTGGGTCCTTATCTCTAACATGTTCAAGTTAGGAGGCCCTGAGAGCAACTCCAGGTGGTCACACACTCTAATCCCATTAGGGCTCTTTTAAAGCAAGTGGTGTTTTTTTTTTTCTGGTGTCACAGAAGTTACACTTAATGGGTTTGCAGTTATTAGGCAGTTACAGAAGTTATTTGCACTTTGCGGTTTGGTGCCAAAAGTGTAGCCAGAGACAAGCACTGAAGTCCTTGTGAATCCCACAGCTGCTGTGACTTTTCCATGTGAGGAAAGAGCAGTTGCTTGAGGCGTTTTAGAGAAATGCAAGAACACAAGAAGAGTTCATTAATCCTGGAAGTGAATTGGCAATTACCAAGAGCAGATGGTCAGCTCGAACAGTGAATAAACCTTAAACCATCTAGACTTACAAGACTACTGCAAACATTGAAACAGTACCAAATTCACACACAAAAAAAAATTCCTATAGGCTCACAGTCAGAAGTCAGCTCCGATTTGGATCCTATATCCAGTGGCTTAAGTCCAGATAAAGCTGTCAATATTAAACTGAGTCAGTGGATTTACCACAGAGTTAATGCCCCTTCTTTTTACTTGCATACAAAACTCTCGGAGCAGCCAAAGAGAAGTAAAATAATAGGACCCTTAATAAAATAACTGTATCAGCATCATTAATAAAGTTAGGAATCCAGCTAATCCTCCCTTGCACCACTGCAACTCAGCTGTATCAGAGATGTGGTAGCAGCATTAATAAGGACAAAAATCAAAGCTGAAGTTACATGTCTAAGTTTTTCATTACTTTATAGTCCATCAACAAAAAAATGCCATATACACATTGCTTTAAAAAACGTATCTGTAGTGCACTTGAGAGCTTTTGAATTCCTTCCATACACATGCTGCTTGTAAAAAGCCTGTGAAGGAGCTTAAGAGAGATGTATATCTTGAAACTACTCCTCAGTGCAGCTCATGGTCAAATTAGAATTATTATTGCTATAGGCATGTAATAGTCTGTATTGTAAAGGGAAGGACCTGCATAGCACCATGTGCCTTTCAGCCTACATTTCAGCCTGCCAGCTCTTCATTTTGGCTAGGCAAACAGGACTATAATTACTGGGGGGAAGAGGGAGGCTATAAGCGAAGAGCTCTATTGCGTGGCTCTTTCTGCACGTGTCCAGGGAGTGAACTACAGTGGCTCAACCAGCCCTGAGAGGAGCATGCAGTCATCCTTCAAAATCTTTTTCCCTGGAACATTAAGTTTCAGCAGCCCAGCTGGGTACCTCTAGGCAGCAGACAGTGAAGGCTCCATAACTTTAACATGACCTGCAGTTTACAGGGCTTTGCAAGTGGGTAAACAAGTACTCAAATCCTGCGTGGCAAAGGCAACCAGCAGGGAGAGTCAACGCATCAGGTTTGCCAATTCCTTGAGTTTGCCGATGCCTTGAGCAAGAAGGGAAATGTCACTGGACTACAACAGGGCTCCAAAGGCCAGTGGAAAGGTTGCAACAGCAACAAGTGACACAGACAAAACATATGTGATTAAAAAGAGGATGGCAATTGGATTTTCAGCAGAGAAAGAGATTTTGGCTTGGTGGCACTCATGATCTTGCTGACCAAGGAACAGTGATAACCTAAGACAGAGCTCTCCAGACAAGAGTTACCACTAACAGAGCATCTAAAGATTTTTTCTTGGTTTCTCTCACAGAAGGTGCATAAACTTTCACTCTCAAGCAGAATAGAATTTAAATTTTCAGGGATTGGTTTATGACAAAAAAAACTCTCAAGTTTTCTTTGCATAATCAACTTAATTCTCCTCTTAAGTCAGAAATCTGCATAGCAGGTCAGCTTCTTTACAGATCATGATATAATTCATCAATTTCCTTGTCTGGCTTCACAGCACAATGTACAAAAGTATGTCAATGCATGTGATAAGATTATACGGTCAAAAGGATATCCCTACACCTGCTGCAACAGAAAGAGTGAAATGTTGTAGCCATTTCCAGATTCCTTTCCTGTACACTTCCTTTTCTAACACTAAAGGTAGAAACCACAGGATACTTGAAGAATTCTGTAGTGCCAGCTAAGACATTATTATGTTGACTGAATAATTCAGAACTGCTTTAAAGCTTTCCAAAGTCTTATGAAAACAAAGTTTGTACCAGAAGTTATTTTGACTGAACATGATTTACATATGCATCCACTTAGTATGTTGAAATTTAGTATTAAAAAACCTGTTGACTATTAAAGGCTATTTTTAGCAATATCTTAATAACCCTGGTTATTCTTGGAAACGTTTTGCATTTCCCTGAAATTATATCCCACCACCATTTTAGTAGCCTATGCTATTGCATATGCCATGGCAATTCTACTTAGCCTTTGGGTCCAATTCTGTAGCTGCTTTTGGCCATCAAAAATGAAATTGAAATCCTTTTTCTCCAGCAAATATTCATCCCATTGTAGATTGATTAAATATATGGTAGCACTTGTAAATTGTTGTGATGACACAATACTTGGACCTCTCTCCATTAGCAAGGACAGATCCGGAGCAGACGCTGGCTTACACAGTCAAGGATTTCAGATTTCCAGACACATTTCTAATTTTGTATAAACATTTTTTTTCTTTCTAAATCTGACATTGTTCTTCATTAAAGGCTGGGATTTGGAAAAAAAAAAAGGCAGAAAATCCCATGGGATTGAAAACAACAGATGTTGTCTGTTTTAAGCCTCCTTTATCCCAAATCACTGAATTTCGTGCTTTTAATATTTTCCTGCCTCTCTTTTCAGAGGCCCATGATTTGATCTTTAAATGGATTTTCAAGAGGCTGACTCTCACTGGAATATATGTGAAGTAAATTTAAAATGTGCCATCTTTTTCATGGAAGTTACTAGAAACCTACTAAAAATATGATAGAAACAGTATCAGGGCAGTATCCCTGGATACCCATACTGTGAGCAATATACCTGAAACCTTATCATCCCAGCAGATGTGCTACTCACTTCCCACCTAATGCCCTTGTGCTTCCCTCTCCTCCATTTCAACACTGCTGAACTGCCAACCTCAAAAGCCAGAATATTGCCCCATGACAACCGCAAAGGGGTTTTCAAGCTTTCCTTCTAATACATTTCCCCCCCACCATAATCAGCAATTTCCTCACACTTTCTCACCTGCCCTTCACCACTGCAGACACAGCCAAAGAACCCCTGCCCTCAGGAGGTGAAACTCATTCCTTCTTCAGGTGAGTGACTGAATCCTTTGAAAAGATGGTGTGATCATGAAGTCAGCGATTCCAAAATGGTCTAAGTGATGAAATAGCTCTGCAATGCTGCAGCAAATGTAAGTGTGTAATTTGATCCCTGGGGATATTTCCCTAGGGAAATAATAAATAGGGGAGGATGATGGGAACAGGTTTGATATCCTTTTTAAAAAAATTTGAGAAAAAACAGCTACAGGAGTTGTTTAAGTATTGGATAAAGTAACAGCATAGTGAACAGCAGCAATTTCACCTATCTAAAACGTACAAAATTTTGATAAATAGTTTTATTGGAGTGCAGTGGTACCTGACAGTAAAGATCTCTTCATTACAGAAAGAGAGCACAACAAGAACGTCTGGAATGTGAGGACAGACAAATTAAAAGTTAAGCATATGGTTTTAATACATTGTATTTTTTTAAAATTTTTGTCTCCTAGGTAATATAGGGTGAGTTTGCAGGGAGGAACTGAAGCCAAACAACCAAATGCTATTCTCAACACAAGCCATTAGATAGACAGGAGACCCAGGTTAAATGAGCTAATGGGTTTAAGCGTTATGAGGTCAAATCTTTCTATTAAGTGTCAAAAACTCTATGTTTACCGTGATATAGCTGTGGTCATTAATAAAAATAATTGGAAGTGACTACCCCTTTGATTTAATCAGATTTGCATCAGTACAAGTTCATTGAAATCAGATGGAAGAAATATTAAACCTCATCTCTTCACAGATGGCAAGATTTTAACAATGCCTTCATAAAGCCTCAATTCATACTTTATGCCTCGACTTCCTCTTGTACTCCATTTTTTCACAACAGCACATGTACTACAGAAGCCAATAGAAGTTAAGCTCCAATACACATTTGTTTACCAAGCTTGAGGGGATGCAAACATACATCCTTTGAGACTACACATGTAATTCATGTTCTTTTATAAATAAAAATCTATTTTCAAGTTAGAAAATAGAAAAAAATAGATGGATTTTCTGGTCTTCAGTTAGGTCACCTCTGCTCCCACATTCTGTAAGCTTTTGCTTCCCCAGAGACTCATGAACATGGTCATTACCTCTTACATTCTTCTGTTTGCACTGGCGTTGTTGAGCAGCTGGGAAGGTATGTTTTGACACTACTTGCCACATGCAGATGTAGAAATTTAGTTTAATTTTCTGCAGGATTGAAAGTGATTTGTCTAAATATTCTTCCAAAATGAAATTTTAATATATTCATCTCTCAGAAATACCAGGAAAAGAGTGCTTGGCTCTGCAATGCCTTTAGATTTTACATGTGAAGGATGAGAATGCAACTACATATTCTTTGATATGAAATCAAGACCGAAGTCATTGGCAACAGCAATATCAGAAGCAGCAAGAACTTGCCATGAGCTCCAAGCTTGGCAGTTCTGAGGTATTTTGCAGTCACCTATCTTGAGTTCACGAACTCAGAAGATCCATGCATAAGCCGAAGTTCCCTGACCTGCACATATGAAAGCCTTTGCCGTGACTTCCTGGATCCTGAATAGGGCATAGGGAATCTGGAAACTTGGCTCAAAGGACCTTAGTAACTCTGGCTCCCTTAGCAGCCCACCGGCTGAGCTATTGAAAGGCAACTTGGTTCACCAGAATATTGACACATCTGGCATGATTTTACTAAATATTTCAAGGCCATCATACCACCAAAAAAAGCCTGAGGAAGTTTAGCTTCCAGTGACTAAAACACCAGCATGCCCAGCAACACTCTGGTGTGTGTGTCTGGACGGAGCTGGGGTTACTGAGATGGCTGAGGTCTTGAGTAGCAAAGCAGAGGGCAAAAAATCTTCAAACTTGTGTTGAGCATGTGTGTCTGCATTAGACAGCAAAAAGAAATACACATTCAAAGCTATGCTAACAGTACTGACAATGGAACCGCAGCAGCTGGGGGGTCAGGAGAGAGGGGTGCACAAAATTACCTTGGATAACTACTGATAGGGGACTTAGATTACATGCCATTTCTGATTTTCACTAATGACTGAGGAAACACTCAAATACATGGCAGTTCAGCCAGTGACTGCTGTCTTGTTACTCAAAAATTGCCTATTAAATGTGGGGTACCAGGTAGACTGAAATTTGGAAAATTTTACAAAATCAAAAACATTGAAGTCCAGCACTTGTTAACCTGTTCACTCCTGACGATCCTTTAGAAAAGGTGTGAGCTTTGACGTGTTCATTCTCTTCAGTCTTTTTTTCTCACCTATATATAATTTATTGTCACAGCTCTGAAAATGATTATTGACAGCTCTGTCCATGAATTGCAGACCTGCTGCAGTTCTGAAATACATGGTTCACCTCTTGGTCTGGACTGTTTTCTCCCTGTGGAATATGGGACAGTTTTGGAAACAGAGCATGCACTGATGGTGATTCTGATTGTCTGACACCATCTCCCCAGAAAACTAAGTGGAAACTATTTTTGTCTGACAATTCATGTGGAAAAAGCGTGCCCTATAAACTTCTATAATTTAGCTGTATGAAACGTAGGCAAAGGTTTCCTAAAGAGTAAGGGGATAGCATAGTTGTAAAGAAACAGAATAGAAAAATACATCCATCAGCTTTGACACACTCATCTGGTACTGTGAGGAGAGACATAAAGATAACATGTTTTCAAGAAGCAGCAGCAAGTTGTATCCTTCCAGCATGTTCTTGGGAACACCCTGATGAGTGCAAAGAGAACAACTGTGAAACACTAAACATGCTGCTAATGTGTGAAGCCCTATGTTCTGGGGAGAGGAGAACATTCAGAAATAATTGAATCATCCAGGGCTGTGCTCAGTAGATACCCTAAGGTGATTATGTTCAGAATAGAAGCTTTCAGAATGTCATTTAGTAAATGAAAACAGAGTTGGATACCAGTAATAAACCAATGCCCTCAAGCTATTCATTTTTTATAGAGACTTAATTGAAACATACAAATCAGTGAATGCCAGATGGTAGGAGAGGGGGCAGCACTGAGACCAAAACTATAGACACTGAAATCAAGCAACAAAGTATGATTTTGCCTCCAGTAAATAACAGTTCAGAGCTAGTTTTCTTCCTCTGGTGATAAATATGTGTCTGTTGCATTCTGAGTGCTCAAATGTACTCCCAGGATAGGTACAAAGCTGGGTACTGACTTTTCAACTTTCTAATTGCTGATGATGCCAGTAAAATGAAACTAAGCGCAAAGTTTAGTTTTGTCTTTCTTACTGTAACAAGAAGGCCATTTTAAACTGCATTAGCTCCTTAATCATATGATTTTTATTACCTAATTTTCAAGAAGCATAATTCTATTACTTATAAAAAGCAAGCACACATTTAACTCATGCTGTTGTCATTTAAATGGCATATAACCATTCCATTTGGCATTTCTGCTTTTCTGTACTTTTTTATCAAAAAAGCAAATAAAACTCAAGCAAGACTTACTCCAAGTTTTTCAAATTAGTACTACTTCTTGCAGATATGTCCCTAACATGGCTAACTAAACTGCACACCACAATAACTAAATTGGCTTTGAAAATGTAGCATTGTAATTTTCCAAAGCTGAAGCTCAAGAAGAAAAAGCATTTCTTTGGATGTAATAAATCATTAGCGACAAGTAAAATATGAAGGAAGCACCTCTCTTCTCGAAAGCAGAGGACACTCCCTTCCTTTCTAATAACCTACTACAAGGCAAAACCCCAGCCTGTCATTTTACACACTAACAGTTCATCAGAGTGGTTGGGAATGATTTGGACCCGAGTCTAAATGTGAGTTTGGGCACTGACACTACTTGCTCAAACCTGAATTAAATCATCCTGGGAGGGGCAAAGGCATCAGAGAACATCCTCAGTCTCCAAAGGCAAAGAGCCACCCCCAGCCTGACCATGCAGACCTTCCTGCCAGGCGTTGCTTCACTCAGTAGTTTTGGATCCAAGACTTCTGCAAAGCCCGAGTCTCCAAGTGGTGTCCCACACTCATGTCCTGCCTATTTTCAGCCTGTTTTTTCATTGGTGAAGACTGAGCATGTCACACAACTGCAGTTACTGGAGGATTTTGCAGCCTGCCTCTCCCATGCAAGAGAATTTCATCATTTTGTGTAGAAGATTAGCTGGTGTTATTTGCTTTGAAGATAATTGCTTGAGAATATATTCAGTTCTTCACCTTCATTTACATTTCCTAGAAGTTCTGTCAAGGTAGTGCCTTTAGGGCTGATGCTTTCTGGGCTTAATCTCAGTCCAAAGGTGATTTTCATGCATGTAAATGTAAATTCAAACACTTTACTTGTTCTCAAACCAGACATGCATGTGACACAATTTTCCCTGAGACCTCCATCCTAAAAGCTCCGTAATTGCTCGGTATTAGAAAAATATTTCCCAGTTCTCACTGAGCTCTAAGTAATACTCCAAGTTAGAAGAAAATCTTATTTCAGAGACATGAATAAATGAAAAAAGAAATAAAATTAATGCAGAATGGAATTGAGATGCTTGATTTTCTCACTGTTCTCAGTGTGGGAAACTACAGTGACGAGTGTACCTAAAGCAAGCAACTAATTTAATTTCTGAGACACTCAGTTTAGTCCTCAGCCTCTCTGATGGAGTTGTGACTGCCTCTGGCTCTGCTTAGGATACCCTGAGTACTTGCATCTCCTCCAGCATGCGTATGGCCTGAGCAGCATCTGGATCATGGGGACACCAAGCTCCATAAAGGTGATAAGTCACCACACAGTGTCTGTCAGAAAATATTAGTTCCCCAAGTTTTCAGCAATTCAGATCCCATCCTGAGATACATATATATATATATATAACTTTCATTAAAATGTGGGAGCTGGGGTGAAAAATCTGGGTTTACTGTGTATCAAACTCCTGCCTGTGTGGTGTGCTATTGTTTGTTCACATTCAGGAGAGAGAGCCTTAACTTAATTATGGCAATTGGTGTGGAGAAATTAATGATCACTGAACACTGCAAAATAGAAATCAATACTTTTGTGCCTTTCCCAAATGGTCTATTGCTATTTAGATATTCATGGCTATATTTCTCTCATCCTGTGAATATTAATAAGGTAGCAAAGAATGTATATATATATATATATCAAGGCCTTGGAAACAAGTCTATTGCTAATGCAAGTGCTCAGCAGTAATATGTTACAGCTACCAACTGACTTATTTGTGGGATGCTAGGCAATAGCCCTGATATAGTACAATCCTTCATTTTCTGTTCTACTACTTGTTTACTTCTGTCACCATTTATTAAAATACTGTCCTGCTATAATTAAAAAGGACAGGACAACAATAACCTTTAGTACCTCCTTGCCATGATAAGCGAGATGCTTAAACAAGAGCTTAGACACTTGACAGGCAAGTACAAATGGTGCTAAACTCACTGTGATGAGCTGTGTGATGGCTTTTCCACAAATGAGACACAAGAGAGAGGCAGGTCATTAGAAATTATCCTGCAGTGGGATGACTGGCATGTACAGCTTTTGCAATCCTATTAAGCTGTTGCCACCGAATGAAAGCACCTTCTCATTGCAGGGGTAAGGAAGAGATGTTGTTTATACCTGATGTGCTGGGCTACCTGTGCCTGAGACACTGTGCTGGGGTAACCATGTTCAATACCTCTGGCATGATTCAGCCTGGCTGATACAGATCTTAGATTAATTTCTGGGCATTGAACTATTGCAAAATGGATTTAATGCTGAAAGCCTGTATCATTGTACCTGTTCCACTATGTCATATCATAACTTACTAAATCAGAAAGTGTAGAGGTAACAAATGGGTAAGCAGTCCAAAGGGTTAGAGTGTCTGTTCAGGTGTCACCTAATGCATGGCCCTCTAGGGTCCTGACACTGGACTCCAGTGGGAAAAAAGTCCTAACTTGCTCCAACCTCTGACCAGAATATCTGATCCACATACAGGGTATTTGCTATGGTAGCCACATCCCATGTGACAAGAGTACAGAATGAAACTTCTGATTTTTTGCAGAACCAGGCTGTTTTTCAGATGTGCAAGATCACCAGTGATGCCACTTCGTGACCTGTTTGTATGGGATTATCAGGCAGTCCTGATAAGTCAGCCCTGGGTGTGAGCTTTCCATATTTACATGAAGACTACCCTGCTGCAGCACAATAACCTAATGAAGCAACTATACAATTATGACTAAAGTTTATTGCTATTTATGTCCTAAGAATATTTTTGTCCCTATTATAGGGAAAGCAGAGACAAATGTTACATAATAGTCAGTCTCATTTTACCATCTAATGAAATTATATTTCACTTTTTAACATAAAACCCCCTAAATTTCCCACCAGGTAATGTTTTAATTTTTTTTAAATTATGGAGTGTGGAAGAAATACTGTGTATGTACACATACATAAGCCATATGCACATATCATTTGCCTCTGGCCTCGATATGTTTTCAATTGCTGATAGTTATATCTTTCTTAGCATGTGCTCCTCCCATCTGTTGTAACCAAATGTTGCTCCTAAGCCTATGCTCAGTTTGTATCCTACAATGACTCACCCAGTTGCTCAACATAACCTCCTTTGTTTGGGTGGAACTACACACAGTGCATAAAGATAAGAGTTAGAGTCACTACCATAAGCTTTTTGAAGCAGTAAGTTTATTTTGTCAAATGCCTATTGAAAGCCTGAAGCAATGGTACTGTGGCTGCAATGCAAATAACACTACTCCCCGTGCTGACATGGGCTGATTTAAGAGACTTACTCCATGTGAACAGATTTGAACTCTGCAGGTAATGCCAAAACTCCTGGACAGATATGACACCACGAAATAATAACGGCATTGCAAAAGAGGTCTGTGAACTGGCAAGTCAGAGGTCCATGTCCATTAGGTGCAGGTTTCTAAGCAGATCCTACTGCCACAGCTGGATGGTTCCTCTAACTGTGTAAGTGCTTCTTGAATAAATACCACTGTTGTGTTTCAGGCTGTGTTTTGGGCTTTCTCTCATTTGAAAAAATAGGGGAAAGTACCCACTTACAAGCTGAAACACTCTTCTACCTATTATTATAAGCCAGTTTCTAATTCAAAACTTGGAGAAATTTGTATGAAAGAGATAGGAAGGCTTTTTGTAAGATTTTTTTTATGCAATGTATATTTAGACTGATTTCCTAAGGAAATGCCACTGACATGAACAGGCTTCGCGTTTTTGCTCTGTCTCTCTGCCTGTCTGTGTCAGGCTCCTTATCACCTCCCCCAATAACTTTTGAACGAACTGGCTGATTTGAAAGAGAGACAGATGGCTCAAGGTATTAAACTCTTACAAGTTTTGTGAAAATAAGCAGCAGGGTAATGGAAAGAGAGCCTCTTAGTGGCTCACTAAAGAAAAGACTCTGGCAAAAATTCAATCCTTATTAAGCCAAAGAAAATCTGCACAAAGCTCAACCCTGACGTGCAAACTCACCACATACAAGCCTTTGCTGGATCTGGTGTCCATGAATTAGTTTGTGTGATCTATTGCAAAGCAAGCATCATCTTGTTTACTGTAGAAATAGCAAGTTAAATTTTTAATACGGACACTGCTGAGGCAGTTAATATGCAATGCAGTGATACTCATTAATAAGATCCAAGCCTTGTCGTACTTAGACACTGCCTAACTTTGACATTGCATCTGAGAAAAGTGTTATATCAGTATTTAGGGCTTAGATTAAGATATTTGACATTGGCATGTACATCTAACTGCACTCAGCAGGTTTGGCATTAAACAAATAGCACTTGGCACGTGTTGAACAGCCCCTTGAACACTCCCTTACTACACACACATTGTCCTACAAAGATTCTAGGTGAGCCTAGACCCTTGTCCTACAAAGAGAAGGTCTGCACTTAAATCTGACTAGAAGCTTTGATCAGACAAATCAGGACAGGCTTTATGTGGAGTTCCTGGCTCTAGAAGACAGTGCATTTGATGGCAGCCTCCCTGCTGGAGACTCCTCTTCCATTATCACTCACTGCATGATGCTTATCTTACAAAGGACACTGCACTTCACAATTTTCGTGCCTATTCCACACCACTTAAAGAGAACGCTTCAAATATTGCTACTTTAATGATTACCCACTTTTAAATTAAATGTTCTGATGCAGAACTACACCAGTCTCTGAACGCTTAGTTAAGAAAGAAGAGGCACAAACCTGTATCTAGAGCTTTTAGTCATATTTCAGTCTTATACCGGGACAAATAAGCAGCGCCAACATAAACAATGGTAACATCACACAGTACTGCACTTTCCCCTGTAGTGGTATTGAGCAGCTACAATGATGAAAACTGTACTTTCTGGGTGTATTTGAAGACACAGCACACTGGCAATTAAGAACTTTGTAGGCACCACCATCCAGCTTTCAGTCAGACAAATGTGCAGTCCATTAACCAAAACAGTGATAGCATATTCTCCTCTGTTGCTATCATCCCAGGATGAAGTTTCATGCATAAAACCAGCAGGTAACTGCAAGCACAGACACTGAGAAGAGAAGGAGGTTCCTTCTCCTCAAGCAGGTAAATGTTAGACTTTGTGGGCATGTCAACACCATGCACATTGCCAGCAGATCCTCAGCCTTGTGCTTCTGGGGCCACCTTACCTCTGCAATCCTTTCTATTGATGTGCTTCTTGAGGCAAACAAATAATGCCAGCACCAGCACAGCTCATCTAAACTAATTCTTCTTGAGGCAAATTGTATCTTACATCTAGCCATATTCATCATACTTGGGTCCTCTCTCAAATTCCCACAGCGACACTGCTTATTGACTTTTAGCACCAAGGCAAGCATTCTTTAAACCTGTGACAGTTTAGTGATGGCAGCTAAATCTGAGCTGGAATGATTTTCAAAACCTGCATCTGCATGGTTGCCTCTAGCTAACCTCAAGAGCCTTATGCAAAACTACTCGACACATTCCTGGTTGTCCTAATCTCCATGACTGTGTAATCCCCTCACTGGTGCACTCCCTCCGTGCCAGACATTCCTGTCTGCATGCAGCTGTGCCACAGGGATTGCAACAGGCAACAGCTGCTGTCCCAGCAGTCCCATCAGTCCCGTCAGTATTCAGTGCTCATGATCTCACCATTCCTGTCTGAGGTCGCAAGCCATTTTGTAATGCCCCACAAATACCTCCTATACTGTCTCTACACAGTGTTGCAAGGATGGCACAACCCACTGGAAAAAGAGGCATCCCTGTGCACTGGCTCCACACCTGGCCATGACTGCAACAGTCAATCAGGAGAAGTGTGCACAGCCAGAGGTTCCTCAATCACTGTGTTACCCAAAAGCTTAATGAGGACAGCCACAGTGCGCCACAATGGACTGCCACACAATTTATTGAAGGGTCACACTGACAAGGTGCTAAGAGTTTGCTGTGATACACCACCTAGGGTACTGTCCTTGTGTGTCCACAGGGTAGAGCTGGATCTTCTGCACGGGTTCGGGCTAGGACATTCGCAGGTGGAACTGGCAATAAATCTTGAGGTGAGAGGAGAAGGGAGGTGATTGATTGAGGGATGCCTTGGTGCTGAAGTGCTTCCAAAATTCACATGGGCAAAGTCAACAGTACAGATTTTCTTCCATAGATGTGTTTCATCTTCTCCATGACACGACAGAGTTATTTAGGGCATATGGAGCATATATGCTATGTTTGTATAGCTGAATCATGCCTTACTGCAAGTGTTTTAGAACATACACAGGGTAGACTAGAATCCTTAATCAGTCTATCTTAATTCTACATGTATTATCACAGTGCATGAATATCTAACACTACGGAGGATGAACTCAAAGGTAAGACATGGCAGCGTGGGGTTCACAAGTAGCCACACTCCTACAGGTACGGTAGCTTCTTATACTGCTTCAGTGCAGACACATGGACAAGAAACCACACCTGTCCAAAGGAAAAAGAACTGAGAACACCCTGAATGAAGTAAATCATCCTAACACCAGAAAACAAGGAAATTTTCCTGATCCCAGTCTGGCAGTCTCCCTGTAGGGTCATGCTGTTGCTCAGAACAACACATGGCCACCCAAAGGGTGGCCCACCTTGAGTTCCCCTCTATAAGAGAAGCTCCATTAGTGCTGCCTTGCACTCTGTCCTGCTTTCCCAGCTGCTGTGGAATTTGTATTACAGCCTCCCCAAATGACACCACTTGGGAACATGCTATTTTTGCTCATGAGTGTGTCTGAAGATGAATGTTCATCTCTCTGATTTGTAAATGTGCAGCAAAGTAGGCTCCCAAATATAAAACTGTGTATTTTTAACTACAGAGGATATATAATGAAAACATTCCAAATCTGTGATTTTTAAAAAATGATCAGCTTATGGGCATATTTCCATGTCATTTTGTTTATAGAGTAGGGAAGCAAGAGAAAAAAAAGGGTGAAAGGAGCAACTATGCAAAGAGACTCTTTGCAACCAAATTAAAATTTGCATAAATACTGAAATGTAATGTAAATACACTCAAAAAAAAAGTAAGATTTAGTTTAGACAGCTTCTTTTTAATGATCAGTGATCTTATGCACGCTAGAGTTCTGTCAAACATGTAAAGGCACATTGTTAGCATACTTTCTTAGCAGATTTGGATGAGGTAGCATGTGTGTATTGTGATAAGGAAGGGGAAAATACCAAAATGAAAATGGCAGTTAGAGAAAGTTATCTCTGTAGGCAGATGCAAAACATAGGGCCAAAATCTGTGTTGTTATTTCTTATGGTAGAGACTGATAAGGCAAGAAAGTAAAGTAAATAGAGGAGAAAAATCAGACTAATAGATAGATAAGCAAATAAATCAAGAGCTTAGACCTGTTCTGAATCTCTGCATTTCCCAAACATGCTCAAGAGCACTATGATATTACTGGCACATTGCAACCTCCTACCTGCTGATTCACATGAGGTCCCAGTATTTTTCTTTATGAATAATGCCAGAAGAATCTGGCTTTCCTCTGCCTAAGCAGTGTGTGCTTTGCTTGCATTGATCTCTCTTGAAATGTCAACTTTCCATTTCCAATATCCACAAAGAAATTCTTAATAAAAAGATATGATCTGCATTTCAGAATGAGACCTTTAAATCCTTTAGCCCTGCCAGTTTCTAGGGAACTTTTGTTAAGAATGAAAGACCCTGTTTAATAACTGTTTTCCAACAGTAATCAAGAGAGTTGCCAATATCAGTGTACCATAGATAATAAAGGCAGTACAATTCAGGCAAGGGAAAAAGAGATTTTATCCAGGATACTCATAAACAAATAAGAACAACAATCTTAAATATGTTCTGTGCGTAACCTTGCCATGATTTAATTAGATTTTTGACAAAGATACTCTGAAATGTCTAGTTAAAGTAGTTCTGCTAAGTTACAAAATAAGGACACATTAGAAATGTGCAAACAAATCCAACACATTCAGGTGCTTTTTTTGCCTCTGTCTACATTGCTCGTGTAGCTAGTCTTACTTTGCTTTTAATTCTGTAACACTGTTGACTGACATTAAACAGAGCTGTCCCATTCCTCACTGCACATTCTTACCACCTACCTTGTAATGAAATCATACAAGCATAATCTTTTGGGCAAGTGACCTGATCCAAGTCATCTCGTAGTTGTGCTTTAACCAGACTCAATCCAAGGAAAGGAAGTGGCCAGGAACAAAACCAGCCCCTTTGGCAAGAACATGCATTTCAGCTGGATTACATGTCCAGTGACACTTCCCAGAGCAGGGGGCTGAGCAGTGAGCTGCTCACTTCTCTAGGCCATCAACCAGGTTACAGCCAATGCTGCAGAAATAAGCCCCAGCCCTTGCCCCACTCATTCTGAGACTTAAACTCATTACTAATACTGCTGGAAGTACACAAAATTTTATTCAGGTTTTCAGTGAAAATCATTTTGGCTATAGTTTCAGTTCAGTTATAAGGGGTGCTATGTGCTGCAGTTTTTAAATAAAGTCAGGGATTACTGCCAGGGTGCTCCATGCCACCCACTGGTCCTGACTGATACCACCTTACTGATGCGCAGAGATGTTATGCACCTGATGGCTGCCACATCTGTCATCTTGCTACTGCCATGCCGGTATCTTTGCCAATTCCTTTGAAAAGAGCTGTAGGTGAAAGGCCCCATGAAATAAATAGTATTATTTTAGTGCTAGGTGCCTTTTGTAATTCTTTTTTCTATTTTGGAAAGGCAGTGTGATCTAATGTACTTGAACACAGTGCTGGGGACTCTGGAACTGTAACTCTGGTTTCACTGCTCTGCTAACATCTATCCTCCGTCAAAATCTCTGAGCTTTGCTGAGTCCACCTTCTTCAAACTGCAGTAACAGCTACAGGTCCCACGTTACAGAGCTGCTACCAAAGCTTTCAAGGGGTCCTAAGCACCCATTACTTCTGCTTCCCTCAAGGGTTTCAAATGGTCTGAGAAGAAGGGTCAGGGAGGTTCAAAAACCACAACTTTAAGGTCATGCTTTGCTTTGAAAGCACACAGCACCACTTACAATAAATGTTAAGCGTAATTATTTCTGCTAGACAGTGGGAATTGTTTCTAGTTTTTTATGTGGTACAAAACACACCAATTAAGAGGAGACTCCAGTAAAGTTTTCTAGGTGTTCCTGATGCAGAATCAGTGAAGACTGCTTCTAATCTGAAGTCCTTCAGGCTTTTTTTAGTCAAAATACTTTAAGGTGTGCCTTTTTTTTTTTAACTGAGTGATTTACTTTCTTATTAAAGCCAGTAAAACTGTTTATCTGGCTAAGCTAATTCCTGCAGACCAGTTACACTGATCATAAAAAAGAAATCTGCGATGGCTTTTGGACTTTTAAATGTTTCCTAGAAAGAATAAACAATTTTTTTACATGTTTGCTATCTGGGATTTTTATTTTTCCTCTACTGATAGGAATAGGGGCAGAGGATATAAAAAAAAAGTAGATAAGAATGACTAGATGCCTATTTTTAGCTCCAAACTCTTCTGTTTTCATAGGAATAGAAAAAGCTGTGTGGATTAATTTTCTTATGTGTACATCCATGCAGTAGACCTGCATGTACTTGCCCTCATTTACCTGAGTCATATTTGTAATCCTGGATAGATAATGGCAGTTTAAATACAGCTATCCGTTGCTGCAGGCAAGAGTAAGACTCAGAAGCCAGAGTGAAAAACAACTTATGATTCAGCATCCCCAGATATTTTTGATGGACTCCTCTACCTCCTGCAGTAGTGACAACAGTGACATACCTTGTCTGTCTCCTTACCCCTCCTTTGTCTTATATTTGATCTCAGTTGTGGCTTGTTCAGCTGCTCTGCTGGCATGGCCTCACCTCATGCTATACATGGGAAATAAAGATACTGGGAAGGGTGGAACAGACCTGCCGCTCCCCAGTTATCTCACCTGTATTTCTCCTTTGCTCCATATTTTCTTAAGACTGATCTGCAGCTCCTCAGGCTGGGATAAAACAATTTAATTCAAATGGCATTAACCCATTGGACTTGACTGCATACACATTAACAGCTTACCAAGACAAATCATAACTAAACAAAGCTGCAGAGTCAGTTTACTTTTCTGTGCTTTCATGCTATTTTCTTTTTTAAAGACTGCAGAAGAATCACAGGTTAGTTTCATTTAATGAATTATGGATACAATACTGCATATACTACGGAACTGGAAGGTCTACTGAGATTTGACTTTGCAGCCTAGTGCTTATGGCAGATCAGTAAAATTGGAGTTCCTGGTTCAATTATCTGTGCTGAGGTACAGTTATTAATATAAATTGAAGAGGACAGGAGTTACAAGTGAGATAGATTTACCATTGCCTCTGCCATTGGAATGTGGGCAAGATTTTGAACTTGGGTCATTCATAAACACAATATTAAGTACACCATGACCAATGATCTGTTCTGTGGTGGTTCTTGGGGAAGGTGACAGGACAAGGAGGCTTGTCTTTAACTGGGTGTCCCACAACATTCTTATAGCCAAATCAAGTCAGTGAACAATAGATAACATAGATGACAAATGACTGGTCCACTCAGTCTCACAGTTTGTGATCAGAAGTACAAAGTCCAGCTGGTGGTTGTTTACTAGAGGCATCCCTCAGGCATTGATACATGGCTGATGTTGTTTAACGTCTTTAACAACAACCTGGATGATGGAATAAAGTGCACTCTCAGCAAACTTGTGGATGATACCAAACTGGGGGAAGTGGTGGATATGCTGGACAGCTATTCTTCAAAGTGACCTTGACAAGCTGGAGGAATTGGCTGACAGGAATCTCGTACCATTCCATATAAGCAAATGTAAAGTCCTGCAGCTGGGATGGAATAATGCTTTGCAACAAGGCAGCTGGGGCCAACTGGATAGGCATAACCCTTGCGGAAAATGCCTACAGGGTCCTGCTGACAACAAATCAAACATGAGTGTGTCCTTGTGGCCAAGGAGACCACCTCATGTCAGGCTAATGTGTTAGGAAGAACATAGTCAGCAGGTCAAGGTACATGATTGCTTCTCTCTCAGCCACACTTGTGAGACTACAGAATACTCTGTTCATTTTGGGGTTACCCAGCACAAGAACGTCATGGGCATACCACATCAAGCCCTGCATAGGCTTGAAGCACTATAGAAAGAAAAACTGGCAGAGCTGAGTGTGTTAACCTTAAGAAGAAAAGGCTAAAGCTATGAGAGCTTATTAGTGGCCTCATCTACTTAACAGAAAAGCAGAGTTAGAGGTACATAACTGTAGGATGAAAAGCAACAGAAACAAGGCTGCAGAATTTTGCATTCAATTAGACATAAGGGAATATAAAATTCACCATGAAGGGGGTCAAATACTGGTTCAAGTTGCCCAGAGCTGTTGTGGAAGTTGTATATGAGTCCTTGACAAGGCCTCAAGCAACCTGATCTCGCTGTGTCTGCTCTGAGCAGGAGCTGGACTGGATGAACACTAACAACCTAAATTAATTCTGTGATTCTGTAAAGTCTTTGGCCCTGATGCCTGGGCAGTTCTTGTTCATTGAAGTTTTGGAGGGTTTAGTAAGTTTCAGTAAATCAAACTTATCAAACAAGTAGTCATGATTTCTGAACACAAGACAACAGCCAGGATTATTTCTTGCACTTAGTGGTGCTACTGTGATGCTCCTGCACATATTATTTGTCTGCAAACTAGAGCTATTTTTTTTCAGCACAGTGTTTTCCTCTGCTGGGTTCTTTTCAGGGATCTGAACTCTGAGGCTCTAAGACAGCAAAGTAGTATGTGCCTTATAGAGCTGATGGGAAGACATTGTGTAACCACGTGGACACAGCCTGTGTGAACATCACCTGAGTCCTACTTAAAACAAGAATTTGAACTGTATTTAAGCAGACTATAGTTTGATTAAAACCAGACTGCATGAAAACTCAGGTCCAAAAGTCAATAATCTTTTCAGTAAAATAGAACTATTTGGAGTCTCATGCATCTTTTGAATCCATATTGAAGAATATGAATTGACTTCTTAAAATGTCAAGGGTCCAGTCTGTTGGATGTAACATTTCCCTCCAGGTTAAGATTCACAATAGAAACCATCAAGTCTCTGTCAATCACTTATGTGAACACGAAATGGTCCAAAATTGCCTTGGCGACAACAAAACATTTTACAGATTGCCTGACACCTTTTGTACTTAGTGCAAAATTAAAAGAGATCATGGAGAATACAAGGTAACCTAAAATCTAGTTAATTACAAATTTTCCATTTTGAAGATGCAGGCTCAAGGTACATTGAAAATAAATGTTCCATGTATTTATTGGTGTCTTAGATTCTGAAGAGTACATTAATGTCATCAAAAAAACAAACTCTGCTAAATTATGCAGTAACATAATTGCATCTGATTTGACAACAGCCACTGCCATAAAGATAACCACCTCTGCTAAAAGAAGAATGACATGTAAAGATTTTTGTTTACATCAGAAAATTAATTTGCAATATTTTCATTGCAATAAAGTTGTAGTAATTGTTATTCAAATGCAGAAAATCAAGTTTTATACTTATATAAATGCTAAACCCATGACAACAGGGAATTTGATTCTTTTTAATGAATTGTTAAAAAAGCATCACAGTTCAGTATTTTAAACTCCTGGTGCAAGCTATTTGCACCTCTTACATGAAATATTAATAATGATTTTAAGTATTTTGTTGTAGCTTAAACAAGGAAGTGAACCTAAATTCAGTATGAATTACATCAGTAGTTAAGTATCTAACAAGAAATTATCATCACTATTAATCTATTTTACATTTTACAATGATTATTTAAGACAGCTGAGCCTCATATATGCTGAAAGAGTATGTCAGCATACAGCAGCTGCTGATAATAACCAGCATGTGTTGGCAAGAGATTTTTGTTTTCTGAAGATAATTAAAACTTGCTATGGTTTTCCAGCTGCTACACAGTCAATAAGGAATACTTTTAAAAAAATGAGTGGCATATTTTTGATTCACTTTAAATGGATTGTGGCCATCTCTACTGAATATTCACTAAAGACAATTATTCTGCAATTCTAGGGTTTTTTCATAAGTTTTCTAAGAAACAAGCTATCTAGCAATAGTTTGGCCCAAAAAATTTTAACTGTCACCTTCAGATGCTTATGAGAAAGAAAACATTCTAGTAACAAAAATGTTTTGCTGAACAAGAAGAGATACACATGAAACTACTTGCATCCTTTTCCTTAAAATTCTGTGTGCTCTGTATTCAGATTGTATTTTAAAAGCTCTCTTTACTGGGATCAGCATGTTTTGAAAACTTTTTGTTCTCACAAACACTCGGCAGGCACCAAGGAGCTCCAAAATACCTCGCCAATTTGGGGAGTCAATGGCTCTGCAGAACTACAAGGAAAATGCCAATAGCTTTATACTGATCCTCATTAAAGGCTTAAGATGGGGGAATTTTTAGACTAAACTCTTCCTCTAGTTCTCAAGTAGCATCATACTTGGTGGCTAGCGAAGACTGTCTTCCTGCTTGTACAACAACTTTTAGGCCCCATGCCCAACAGAGAGTCCAACAGTAATACAGGATCTTCCTTAACCAAAATCTTCCACAGAAGTGTTCCAAAACAACTTTCTAGAACAATGCAACTTCAAAGGTCTGAGAAATTTCTGAGTAACACATAATTACTTAGTTAAACGTAAGCGCATGGTTTCTTGAATAGCCTGTGTGTGCTTAGTTATTAAAAAATAACTGGTCTGAATCAAAGCCTCTCATGTCAGGCACGACCAGTCCAAAATACCATTACTGTCAGGGAAGCAGCAAACATTCCCAAATCAGGCCTATGATAAAGTAACATACACTCTTTTTCTTGTATCATGTGTTTTGCAGGCTGCTGTCTGCAGAGCCAGTCCACATGAGGATGGCTTGAGCAACCCTGGCCAGTGGTTCTAATTGAAGGCTAGCAGAGAGCCAATGAACTTTCTGAAGATTTTCTGGAGACCAGCTCCTCCAGTGCCAGAAAAGTGTGGACAGGATTACTGTCAGACTAAAGCAAAGCAAGATGGTGACATGATAGTTTCACAGGGCAAAAGTATTGATTTCTGAAATCTTTCTGAAATCTTAAATTTCTATATAAATCAGTTTCATGACTACAGAATTGTATTTGCTTCACAACTCTAAGAACTGAGAGGATATTCTGCGAAAAGACAATAGCAGGTTACAGGATTTGTGCTGTGCGCTCTGGGTGGATGAGAAAACTCTGGGTCACTGCCATTTCCAGCAACAGTGAACTGTTGAAACCTTTATATCTGCAGTGCCTAGTGCTCTCAGAAATCTAAGTTTCAGGCTTATGCAATTATAGAAATACATGTACAAATATCTATAAAAATATCATAAAATGAATCATACAAACCTATAGTGGTTTGGGTTGGAGATGACCTTAAACATGACACCTTACACCAGACTAGGTTGCTCACAGCCCCATTCAAACTGTCCTGGAACACTGCCAGGGATGGGGCATCCACAAATTCTCTGGGCAACCTGTTCCAGTGCCTCACAACCCTGACTGTGAAAAATTTGCCTCCTAACATCTAATCTACATCTCCTTTCTTTTAGTTTAACACCTGTTTGTCCTATCACTATCTGCCCATGTAAAAGGTTGCTCTCCATTTTTTTTTACAAGCTCCCTTTAAGTACTGAAAGACCACAGTGAGGTCTCCTGGAGCCTTCTCTTCTCCAGGCTGAGCAACCTCATATCTGTATAGGAATAGCTATAAATAAATGGACAGAAAGATAGATAAAACCAGGCAAACTCTGACTGCTCAGCTTCTATACCACAGTGCCATCAGCCAACACAATCTGACTCTGCTCCATCTGACATCTCATCTCCATGCATCTGAGCTCCATCCCCCCAGAAGCTTGGCTGCCAGCCAAGTGACAGAGCCACAGCAGTACTTCATGAGTGGGTTTTGGGCACGTGCTGGGCTCTAGGCTACCCTCTGTGTATCACGAGTAACCCCTGGACTATCAACCATGGGAGGTAACAGTGTACAACAGGGCTAACAGGAACCTAAGTGGCCCTTCCTTGCAGCAATCATTGCTTTGGCTTTCCATGAGCACCTGAGGTGCAAGCTGGTTTGTACTCTCTGATTACAAAGATAATCCAAATAAAGGAAACGGAAATAAATTTCCCTCAGTAATAGCCCAGTTCTCTCATCCAGTTTAACAACTCAGCTGTGGATGTCAGAGGCCAGACTGCAGCCTTGAAATATGGATCATCTGCTTTGTGAGTCCTATAATAGATTTCAGAACCCAGTATTTGAGAAAATAAGTATTACTGAAACAAAATGTAATTTAATTTTTTTTAGGAACTGCAGTTGTTTCCTTTCAAACTTCAGAGGCCAGAACTAATGAACTGATCTTCAGATAAGAGGTCACTCAAAATAATAAGACTTTCAGCAAATAACACAGCCATTATGCGCCGGGGAGCCGAAACGCTTATTATGCAGTTCAGTGAAAAGTCAAAAGACACAAAGCATTTGATATGACTGGCAGCAGTGCTATCTAAAAATAGCTCTGCATGAAAGAGAATTAAAATGTCACCAGAAATTTTTTCTTTCTTCAGAAGCTGCTGGTAAACAGATCCTTCTTAGTCTGAGCAGACAATTGCTCCATGTGCAAGTGCAAGGGCATCCCATCGCCTCCTCCTGGCACCCATGGTCCTTCAACAAGGACAACAGGGCTGTGAGCTGCTAGGGAGGGACAGCCTGAAGCATCTCAGAGGTGAACTGCAGCCACATATTTCCTCAGGCAGCACTACTGACTCGAAGTCTGATAAGCCATCAATGGGATGAAGACAGCTCTGGTTCTTGGCATGAAGCACTGGATGAAGATGTAGCAATCCTGGCCATGAATCAGTGCCGGTATTATTTGATCTAGGCTACAGCACTCAGGCAGTGGGATGAAATGCAGCTTTGGCTCAGGTTTTGGCAAAGGTGTCTAGTTTCAATGCAGAATCATCAGTTTGAATGATAAAGCCGTTTTGGAAAAAGTATTCTGAATATCTCTGTTAATTTGGAAGGAGCTTTTAAAAGAGATATAGCTGGATGCTTACTGAATTTAAGAGAGACAAGAAACTCCTTTTAACTCTGGATAAGACATAGGCAGGTTACCACACTTTTAATGAAGTGAAGCTGAAAGGACGTCAGTTTTAAAATGTCCTCAGAAATATAGATAAATATAGCTGTAAAAATGAAAAGAAAAAGGAAAAAAAATTACAAGCCAAGGACTTACTGCGTCACCATCTGTGCCAAGCGTTCACTTTTGGATTTTACATTATCCCCCTCACATAAATCTTTGCAGGAAGAGAAAGTCATTACCTCTGAAGTTACAAAATGATTAGATATTCAGCTGCCGCCATCAGATGCAATTAAAGAAACAAAACTTCGATTCATCCCACAGAACATTAACGTTTGCCAAATATATTATAAAAAAGCCACATTGTGTGGCTCTGAGAGTCTTGTCCTGTCCGGACTCCCACTCCTGTATCAGTTGGAGACTAAGGAAAACTAAACATTCTGCTGCTTCCTGAAGCTAAAAGATGGAAAAAGACTGTGCATTTCAGATGAATCCTACATTTGTGCCATCCAAGTGTTGACAGAGATACTGCTTCCTTTTCAACTCTAGAGTCATCTTACATATTTGGTCCCTTTCAAATACTGGGTCGTTTGGAAGGATGCTCGATGATGCTGCAGTTATTGGGATAAGCAATATGATCTAATTATACACAGTGGTCTTTGCAAGTTATGATCTTACACAGATTCAGGATATTGATTTCAAAAGAAGAAGGGTGGAGTTATGGTTAGCTAAGATGAACTGTCTGCTGCACTATGAAATAATGAAAAATATTAAAACAGTTGGTTTTTAAACTGAATTTACTTCTGCATTTTTGCTGTAATGGCAGTTTGCAGGAATTTGGCAGTTTGTAAAAGGATACATTTGATTTTGTGCACGTCCATCACAAACTTCAAGCATTAAAAATTGTGTTACCTTTTTTGGTAATACTACTGGTAATACTATTTGGTAATAATTATTTGAGGGGGTAATATTAGATCTTTAGACCTTGTGAGCAAGGTTTCTCCTCATTTTACACCTTCTATGGTGGTGGCAAGAGGGGTTACAGTTGCACTGCTGAACGAAACACAGACTGATACTCATTTTTTGGTCAAGTGACATCACTCAGCTCATATCTTCACTACCTATGAGTAGTACTCTCTCCTACAAATTTGCTCTGGGCTGAGCCAGATGGAGAAGTCCAAAACAGAGCCAGGGAGTCATCTGTGCAGCAAACCAGGGTCCTTCAAGCTCATCTCCCATTCCTTTTATTTAGCAGTACAGACATGCCCCCTCAGACTCAGAGGGACATTTTACTGCCACACCAACACAGGAACATGAAGCATTAACAGGAACTTTCGGTAATAATGTTAACAATACACATTGAGGTAATGATGAAAAAGATGCATGCAGTAAGGAAGGGGAAAGAGCTGTTAGGCATTTAGGGAAAAAAACACATGGTTCAAAATGTGATAGGGGTTTTGGAGAAGGAGCAGTTCCCTGCAGAAAAGTGTTACCAAGGAGTAAAAGCTGTACCATCATCCTCACTTCTGGACTCATTCAGCTGTAAAAGCTGTACTGCCTTTCTTTAATGCTGAGGTTGTCATATTTTCCTGCAAATGTGATTTCAGGCAGGAAGCTGAGCAATGTCCTAGAAAACGGCAGGACTGGCAGGTGGGGGATGCCAGGGGTTATGTGTTGGTGACTAAAAAGGATGAAAGCTAGAATTAAATTAGAGATTCCAATTTGAACTTACTGTTTTTATCCATACTCTTAAACCACTCATGTGATGGAGAATTAGAAACAAGCACAGCACAATCAATAAAACAAACCAACCATGAAAGACACTAGTGACACATTAAGGGGGAAAAAAGTCAGATACCCTTTAGGCCATTAGGATTAAATGACAGAGATGGCAATAAATAAATAAATATTTTAGTTACAAATCCTGAAAACTTTGCTTATACAAACAGACCTTCTTCCAACACAAGCAGATTAAAGAAGAGAACAACTGTTGTCAAAGGCCTGTAGTATCTAGCTCATTAAAACAATACCAGTTGGCATTATTAGGATGTATTATTTTGCTCCTTTAGTACAGTGAAGGATTCATCTGAGTAAGTTGCAGGGTTGAGTCCTTCTTTGGCAAAGGACTTGGAGTGGAAAGCAAAATGTCTGATATGTTCCAGCATGGTATTTACTTAAGACGTACCGCGCTGCCCACATTTTAAACTAAGTTACTTCTCCACGTTCATCTAACTTATCACAAGGACAGAAATTTTTGCTCATCTGTGCCTCTATGTTAGTCAAAATTCCCATGTATTCCAAACTGCTATGGAGTGATTGTTTTCTCCCGGCAGAACTAACCTCCTCAGTCCTGTAATAGACGAGAAGCGAAAACCCACAAGATGTTTTCAAACTGAGTCACTCACAATCCTTTTCAGCTAAACAATACTCACAAGTTCTCTGAATCATACTGTCTACTCTTCAACAGCTTTTAGATAATCCAGCTCAAGGTGCTCAAGCCCTTCTCTCCTCCACTATATTATGGTGTGCGGCTAGTGTTATGATAATTTGCTCTAGTAAGGTCAGCTGACCTGTTGAACTGAACCTGAAAGGGAAAACTCAACAGGGTTTTAAGCAAAAAGTGCAACATGAGGCACAAAGATGAGGGTTTACTGACTTGCCCACATTTAAATGCCTGTAAAATGAGTATAAATAAGAAATGACACAACTGCTATATACTGGATCAAGCTCATGGGCCACGTAATTCATCATTTTGCCCTCAAAAGTGGCTATTACAAGGTGCAACAGATTCAGTTATGGACAACTGCTTAATAACTTAGCTACAAGGGTCCAGTTTGCTCAGTCCCTTAAGGCATTTACACACTAATCCAAACATATGTGATGCTCTACATGAAACAACTCATATGTTTAAGTGCAATTAAAAGTCTGGGAATATTGTATGAAATGAGTAAGATAAACCCAACAACTATGGCTAAGATGCAATCAATTACTTCATGTCTTACATTTTAACCAAAATAAAAAGACAACAACTATCTATTGCCTAGAAAGAAAAATATCTGGCTGGAACCTAAAACTGCATATTTCTTTAATTAATGCTCATGGTACAAATACTGCACTCTATTTTTGGAGATTCCTGTATAAACACAGACATAAGAGACTGAGTAAGAAAAGTGCTATGTATATATTCTCTTAATCTATTTTTACCGGTAACTTATATTTTACTTCTGTTATGTAGCATTTTACATTCTGCAGTGACTTTTCTAAAATTAAACTAAAAAAAAAGCCAATTACTATTACTCTAGTGATTCATTTATTGAACATACATCTTGCATTTATTGGCTTAAATGTCTCTTAATATTACTGCCTCTAATTACACAATGGGGTTAACATGAAATTCAGTCTCCTACATGATCAATACAGAAGATATATAGCAGAACTACAGCTGTTCATTTCACCTCAATTTCAAACGAAGAAAGTCTCAAGATTTTACCTTGGCCCAAATCCTGCTCTAAGTAAAACAGAGCTAAAGGAGAGCCAAGATTCACTTCTTGGTGTCCAGACTGCATGTGTCAGAAGTATCACTGACACTTTGCGGCTATGTAGACATAAGGCCAGAAATAGCCACTATTGTAACTGAATCCAATCTCCAGTATCACACAGACATTTATTGATAACTTCAGCTTTTGAACCTCTTTCCCAGCGGCATCAGTGATGGTTTCTGCCTTTCAAATGTCCTGTTGTTTATGAAGCACAATTGTTTAAAACTTTAATTAGCTGGACTGTACTCTTTCACTCTTTTTTTTTTTTTTTCCTTTTAAATATAAACACACCTCAGGGCACTCTGAGTTTATAAATACCCCTCAGGATGTTCAGATTTTTTTGTGTTAAAAGTTTCACACAAGTACTTCAATCATTTCAGAGTACAAGTACGGAATAAAGGTATTTTAAAAGAAATCCTGTTATTTAATCAAAAACTCTAGTTCCTTCAAGTCGAGGGCTAAGGACTTAAGGAAAGACTGTGTAAGGAAGAAGAGAACATGGTGAAGAAGCTTCATGTGACATAGCTCTCAGTTTCTAAGGGACCTTCAGATACCATATGAAACAACCAACCCAAAGTTCCCACTGCTGTGAGCACATGTATCTGGCGGAGGAAAGAGTGATGGACTATGTCCCAGGAGAGGTCTGCAAGGCAGCTCTGCAGCTAAGGATATTCCTCCTGGTGCTCCAGGCCACATCAGCCCCAGCTCCGTCCTCTCCTGTATCCTGGGCTGGACTACAGACCCAGAGTAACCACGAGCAAAGGCATTGGGGGTTGAAAAGGAACTGCAAACTGCTGCTGCCCTGACTTACTGGTTTACAAGCTCTAGAGGCAGTAAATCACTGGTACTGATCAGAGATGACCTAAGTGAGGGTGTTTATATCATTATGACCAAGGCTGAATCTTGGTGGTTAATCTTTTACTTTGCTGGGTTCAGACAACGAGGTTTAAATATGTGTAGGTAAAGTGCCCAGCATCCAGAACGTGAGAAATGCTATGGTTCAGGCTGTCTGTACAACCGTATTTTGTCCTCTTTGTATGTCTGACCAAAGTCATAGTCTTTAATTCTATAATTGTATCCCATTGCCCATCCTGTAATCCATAGTTGTGTGCATATCAAGAATTTGATCTGGGCTTTTTTAATGCAGCCTATGACTGTAACATTTTCACTTACATGACTTCCTTGTTCTCCTTTTGAACATGGGTGTATATTACAGCTTATTGTGCATTAACAGTTGAATTTAAGTCCCCTACATTTCATAATATTTTGCCAAGTCACTTGCATACTTCTGTAACACTTTCTACGAACTGTATTTATGCTTAGAAAAAGAGAAGAATTAAAACATGCTGAACTAACTCCAAAAGAAAAATTGAAAGACAGAAAAGTGCCTTTGTTTGCACCTCTAACACTCACTCAAACCAAACGAATCCAGGTGACACAAAGATAATAGTACACATAAAAGATCAAAACTGAACTTGCAATACATGAAGAGTATAAGACATCTGCTGATGTTGGAGAGCTTGCCTTGAAAAGTTAAAGTCTGATTTGAGATCGCTCCATCAAACAATTTTCCTCAACTGCTCTTGCCTGTGGACATAAACTGAGACAAATCACAGAGCATTACGCACTGTGGGCAGGAATTTACTCACCGAGAACAGGAATTTGTAGTATTTTCATTTGTTTCTTCATATTATTTTCTTACTGAACATTCAGACTAAGAATCAAATTCTGCTGTAGATGAAAGGGAACATTTCTTTACCAGTGATGTCTAGCTATGCTGGGGCAGATGTGACTTTATTCACTTTGACTTACACTGTATTTGTACTGTACAGTCAATGATTTCAATTTAAAATTTTCAGAGTACAGCCTTAATTCTTCATTACTTTTTACCTACAGGTACTTTTCATATTTTCTGTTCTGCACTGAATTTAGCCATGGACTGTGAAAGAAATAACAACTTTGTGACTCATGTAATATAAATTCTTGAAAGTCACCACCTTATTTATTTAAAGAAAACATGAGTAATCGCTAATGAATTCTCATACTGTTACTGCATACACAGTTTGAACAAATATCTCAGACCAAGCATGCTACACCCTGTTCCCTTATGCTGAGGCATGTGTCCCCTTCAGTGTGGAAACTAACGGGCTTATGGGGAAAAAGGAATTATCCAAAAGATCACATTTTGAAAATACGTGTTTAATATCAGACAGATAATTACTACTCACATTTACAGGCTACATCATAATTCTGCCTCAAGGAGTTGGTGGGGTACATGAACCAAATACTTAGGACTTTCAAAGCATGATCTGATTGAAATAACAGTCTGGTTCCTGTCATTTCCCATGTGGTGATTTTCTTTTTAGAACTGATTAAATAGTATAACTCCTCTAATGATTCATTTAGTTTATTTTTAACTAACACCAAAGGAAAATACAAAGGAAAGCTTTTTCAGCATATGTTTTTTCAAAGGAGAAAGAAAAGCTGTAATGCATGATAGGACAATTTAGCATAGTTTAGGATAGTACGTGCAGCTAACGACTGAAAAGATAGCAGAATATGCAACACTTTATATTGCACTGCATTACTGAACCAGGAATGGAAGCTCTGACTGCTTTACACATTGTAAATTGGATAGTTGTGATTTTCTAAATTCCTTTCACTAAGGAAAAAATATCCCTGATGTAAAATTGTCAGTGTTTCCTACTGTGGATGCCTCCAGTCTGAAAACCAGCAACTGAGAAATATCTGGGTAAGAAGTAGAGAAGCAGGTATTCAAACAAGCCCCAAGGCAGCTTAGCACTTAAACATGCCACAGATCTGTTTTCAGCAAAGCAATTAACCGGGCAGCACTCACCATTCCAGTGATATTAAAATGTAGGCTGGATGTTTTTCTAAACATATGCTATAATTCAAATTATTAGACTGGGGAGATGCTAACACAAGAACTGTGGTAGATGTATTCAAACACTTTGTCTTAGTGGTCTTAAAATGCATGATCCAAATATACACACTCAAACAACTAAATAATGATTTACATACTTTACTCAGCTGGATGACTGAAAACAAATTTTGGTTCTCATCTTGCATCTCCTGATCTACTTTTCAATACATTATTGATAAGCTTCTCTGTGGCACTCCATTAGTTATGAATCCCATTTGTCAATGGGGTAAAACTCATTCGCCTTTAAAGGAGGATACCTCCACCATACTACAGAACTCTCCCAGTACCCTCTGGAACAGGTACTGAGACTGATTCAGTACCCTCACATGCACGCAGTCTGAACAAGACAAGCACAGAGGGTGACACACTGTCCCAGCAAAATGTGGTGAAAATCTAGTGAGTGACTGATGGGTCTAGGTTTTTCATCCAGAGTGTAAAGTGGAGGTTTCAGATTGAGTTACACTAGCTAGACTTAGATTTTCTGGTATTATTAACCCAGCTATTTGTATTGAAATTATTAGTCATTACTTGGGGTACTGTAGAAAAACGTGTGCCTTGGCTATAGCTGTGCAGTAGATGTGGATCTCTCTATATATGGACTCATAGGCAGACATTAGCATCTATCTACACACATAATTTCCTTATTTCTAATGAACAGACACAACCAACAGTGGATCCTGTTCCCTATTTAACACCAATAAAAGAAGGGATGGAAGCAACAGTGGATTCTTAGTGATCCAAAATACAAAAATATTTCATCTACTGAACTGTAATGTCAAGGTGCTACACCAATATAATTTCCACATGGCTGTGCAGAACAGGTTGGAAAGCTGCAAAAGAGGAGCAGAGGTCATTCACCACAGATTGACCATCCATGCAACGAGCTTCAGGAAGCGAAGCTACAACTTTGAAACTCCTCACTGTCCCACCATGCAGCCTCTCCAAAGTCTTGGCACTGCTGAGTAGCTTTGGCAGTCCTGGCCGTCACGAGTGGGTTATGGATTACAAGAGGGAATGTTAAACAGCACCATGATAGGTAGAAGGGATGTGTTAATCCTCACTTGATGCTGCTTGAACACTAAACTGGTACTAGCACTGCACCCAAAACATTCTCAAATAAACCTGCAGAGAAATAAATTACCCTTTCTTTCCATTCAGTTCAGGCTGTACACTGGGTACACAGAATGACATAATATCCTTCCTGAAATCAGAGCTGCAGTGAGGACCAGTATCCTTCAAACACGACCAGTTCCTGAGGCTGCCTTGCAAATAACCACATTTTCCTAATTGCCACAGAAACTATCTTTTTCATCTTTTTAAAACTGGCCAAAGAATTATGCATTGTTTTCTTTATAAATGTAATAAAATTTCATCACTCTATCCCTGTACTTCTGCCAGAATTCAACAGACACGGATATAGAAAATCTTACTGGAAAGCAATACAAGAAATAGCCACTCCATTTAACTGCTGCAGGTCTAAAGCACACACCAGTTTCTGCGATATGTGTCATATATGACAGTAAATGATGCCCTCCCCTAGTTAGCAGAATCAAATACCTTTTTCAAAGCTGTCAAGAAAGTGTCTTATCTTCAGGATTATTTTTTTTTTAGATGACATTTTTCTGCATATAGGACCACATCCACTTTGGAAACTGGTACTCCTGAAAGTATCATGCCGTATAAAACTATGATCAATACAAAACTATGTATTGATTTGCTTTTTAATATAGAAATATCAGTACAGTTGGTTAGGGTTTTTATCTTCACATTAGCCATTCTGAAGATGATTTTAAATTGCATACACAGGCCAGAGGATTTGTTCTGAGGCCCATCTGCATTAGCTTTAGTACCATGGATATATCTTCAGAAAAAACAAATCAATATATCTGGTATGACTGCTTAGATAACTGCTTAAGTAGCTGCAGAAAGCCAAGTCAGCAATTATTTTGAAGGATATGTGGCAAGTTTCCTAACCCTCTGTCAGTTTCCAAAGGATGTTATCCCAGTTGCCACCTTCCAGTCTCACTGGACCTCTGCTTCTTTTCTAACTGGATGACCATCTATAACCACGGGCAGGTTATACCTGCAGCAATCAGAGCAGATGTACTGATGTCAGTAAGTGCTCTGACAGTCAGAAAAGACGAAGTTCAGCACCTAAGTTACCACAGTAGTTTATGATTAAAAGGTAATTTAGTTAATCATGCACTAGTGTTTGTCTCTTGGCTGTCCGTGTATGTGTGCATGTGTGGAAACAGATAAGTATGAATGACTATTTCAAACTCTGATTCACGCCGGAATAGTTTGGAATAACAACAAGAAAACAGCCTGAAATATCAGGCATTAAAACCTGCTCTCTTACGAAAGAGGAGACCTGCAGACCTTGCGCCAGCGCCAGGCAGAGGAGCGCTCCTGACAGTAACTCACCTTGCTGAATTTTTGTCACCAGCTGGTGACGGGCGAGGATCCTGCTGGTCCTGTAGGGAGTGCGCCGGGCGGGCTGATCGCAGCGCCAGTACAGCTCCTGGCCCTCGGGGGACACGGCGTTCAGGTAATAGCAGCCCGAGCCCGCGGCCCGGGGCACCTGCCTCAGCATCTCCGCTCCCTGCGACCCGCGCCCGCCCGGGACCGCGGTCAGCGCGGTGAGAGCCCCGGGGAGCTGCAAAGAGGGAGCGCTTTAAACGAGAAAGGAGTGCCCACAGCCACTACAACTCGGGATTCCGGCTTCTCCCACATGATCCGCGACAGCCAATCGCTCCCGGTGCAGCCTGTGGAAGTGAGCTTGCGGAGCGGGACAGCCAGCCTGCCCCAGCCCCGCACAGCCTGCCCAGCCCCGCACACACAGCCTACCCCGGCGCCAGCAGCCCCAGCATCCCCCGGCCGGTCAGTTTACCCAGGACGGAGGGGCTGCAACAGGACACTTCAGAAAGCAAAGGAAAAGTTAAAAACGCTCGGGAATGCGTGTTTTAGAGTATGCAGGGCTGCCGAAAACCTTTTCCTCCTCTGCTCTATGTTGCCCAGCTGTTGACTCATCTGTGGAGATGCTGGCCCCACTGCTTTTCTAAAAATCATGCTCCTGTTTGCCAAGAAAAAGTCAATTTATAGAAGGGCTGTCTGAATCTCTAAAACCACACGGTACAACGAGCTGTGGAATATGCAAAGCCCTTGGGATGAAAAAAAATCAACACCACCTAGCAGCATTCACTCAGCAGTAAACAAAACCCGAGAGTCCCTAATATTAATTCTACCAAGTACTGGTCACAGCCTGGAAGAGGCAAAAGGGATGGAGAGATCCTCCGTTCTTCAGGTTCCCCACCATAACATATTTTTTGTTGTTCATTTAACAGGCAGAAGGGCATCTGTTTTCATTCAGTCCTTACGTATCAACCACTGAGTTTGCAGAACATGCCATTTCTTTATTTAATCATAGGGAAACAGAACACTGCCATTTTTATCAGCAAGTGGGCAGCAAACCTTAGTAAAAATAAACCCTCGTAGTCAAATAATTTTTCATTATATTTTAAAATACCAAAGTTTTGGTTTAACAAACGCCTAGTGTGAGCTGATTTCTAAGAATCACGGGAACTAATTTCCCAGCTCTGGAGATCAGCTTCACAGCATTACAAAGCTGGAAATGACTTCCACCCTCATGGCTGAACAGGCTCCTGCCAAAACCCATGTGCAGGCAGCAGGGCTGGGGAAGGTAGAGATGAGGCAGCAGGTTGGCTGGCCAGCACTGGTCCTGCACATCTCAGGAACCATGCTGCCACCTCCATGCCCCTTCTCATGAGGCCAGTGTCAAGCTGGGGGACTAGAAGCTGACAGCACTGTTGGAGTGGCTGAAAGCTTCAGGTAGAAGGGGCTCAACTCCCATCTCAGCCCATGGGGGATCTTGGCCTCCCCAAACTCCACTAGGACATCCACCTGCAGTAACATTACTGTCTGTGTCCTGTTCTCCAGCCTTGAGGCCAACAATATGTCATGACATGCCTTGGTACAATGGGGCTCTCCTCCGACTCCCAGCCTCATGGCTGCCCACTAGGGCAGGCCCATGAGGTGGTACTGCCTGGGACTTGCCTGTTCACAAAGCACAGGGTCAGGCTAACTTGCATAGGCAGGTGTACCCACCTAACTGTGATGAGGAGAAAGACAATTCTCATTCACAATTATTCATTAAAAGTTTGTTCCATGCAAACCCTTTAGGGTAGAGTTTTGCTGCAATGCAATCCGTTCTCATTACAGCTTATGAATTCTATTCCTCATCAATGTGGGACTTTTGCAGTGCCATAAAACAGAGAAGTATAATTCCGAGTACTAGAAATTTAAAATGAATGCTCTAGACTGAAAGCCTCCATTACCTGTTATTATTATTATTAACAGCACCTGCAAGTCCTGTACATGTTGGTTTTTTGCTCCAGATGTGGCTGCATTGTCTTGTCCAAACTCTAAGCAGAGACTTCAAACTGAAGACAAAAGATAAGGCAGCACTACCATCTATATTCCCAAATAGGGCTGGTCAGGGAATAGGGAATAGGAATGACCAGTCTCCTCTCTGCCTTGCTGTGCAAAGAAGAGAGGCAGGATTGCTTCACAGGTGTGAGTGGAGAACTCTCTGAGTGGGAAAGGGACGGTTTCCACTCCTACCCCAGTTTGCCAAGCCAGTGTGTCAGTCACTCTGCTGCTTAATTTTCAAGAATAAATAATCCCAGAGATTCCCAAGTGTGCATGATGGGCAGTGTTCATCCAAAGAGACATTACCTCCATGTGGGGAAATTCTTATTTGATTAATCTACAGTTCTTTGATCTAATTCTATTAAAAAAATGCTATTGCTAGTGAAAAGCAAGTATTAACATTTCATACAACTTTGCTTAAATTTTCATAGGGATTTCTTTTTCTGTTAGAAAATGCATTGACTTTTTCAGCTAATGTGATTCTGCATTCTTCCTTGCAGTATTTCCAAAGACTAGGAAGCAGTTTAATAGAAATATAATGCTTCAAAAACCAGTCCAAAGAAACAAAAACTGGGACAAGAACCTGAATAAGGTATTTGCTAGAAAACAAGTCCATTAAGGGCTCAGCAAGCCCAGTTACATGCTTGTAACAGACAGCAAAGCACCAGCCTCAGTGCCCCTGTGGCTGCTCGTCCGTCCCATGTCCCAGCCAGAAGGTAAAACAGGGCAGAGCTGCCCTTCCAGCCTTCCATAGCCATCTTCCAGACTTCCATCTGAGTGGTCCTGAAATTTCGAATGAGTAGCCTCTTTTCCAGGGTGATGATTTTCCCTTCCTCCCAGACACTAGGGTCCAAACACAACTTCAGAGCTGGAGGACTGCTCCAGGCTTCGCGCTGCTGAGTGCTGCCTGTGTTGAGGCTGAATTCTTTGGCTTCAGTCCAGCACTTGCATAGTAGTCAAATAAAACAAGAAACAACAAGAGTTAGCTGGTCTCGCGGTACATGTTTGAAAGCTTCTGTGCTTGAAGTTGTGCATGGTGGAGGAAAGAATTAGTCCTCACTGCATACTTTTAAAATGACTGTCTCCTCGTTTGGTCACTGCCTTGACACTCACTGTTTATTTTCAAAAATGTGTCATTCAAATGAAGGAACCCCTTTGGCTATCAACCTCTCAGACAAGAAGTACTACAGAAGTCTTAAGTTGTTTTATAAAAGCACTAATTAATATTTCAATCTTAGTCTACAGACCGTTTCTGGAATAGAGCAACATAGAACTTCATGCTAATGCATTTATAAAAGCCCTTCAAAATAAAAGCTTCCTTATGCATTTTGCAAAGGCTGCAGGAGAGCTCCAACACACCTGAAATTTCTGCCTGTCATGACAGAAGCACAGCCCATGAGGTGGAAACCCAACTCCATATTCCCATGTTGCCACTGAATCCTCCAGGAATGGAGATTCCTTCATAAAACCATGGCTGGAATTAGTGTTTTTTTATCGGAATCAGAAATGTCCACACTTGTATCTATAGTGTAATAACTATGTGTCACATCTAACATGACAATTGGTGGCTTGATGGATACTGAAATATTCTGGAAGATCAGGAATCCTTACTTAAAGGCTTGTTCATATAGCACAGCGCTGCTGACAACTGCACAGTTTCACTGACAGAGTCAGCCCAAGGAGTTGTACTCTGTATGCATCCACAGGCAGAACCACAACACTTAATTCTCTGTTCATTGATTTTTATGTCTCTCTGTCACCTTTCCTCCCTGAAATTGCGTTTGGTGGGAGACAGAAAGAGCAAACTATTTGCAGGAAAAACTGCCCCAGGGTTACCAATATACACTGAAGTATCACAGGCAGTACTTGAGATCTGCTTTCACTTCGCTGAGAATGGGGTGATGTCATCAGCTGGAGAAAACACCGTGGTGTACTCCAGAAATGCTAAAATGTATTTGATAACAGACTAGGTACTTGTGATTGGCTTTTCTGAGCAAAACAACAGCGTGAGTTTCCACATTCCACATTGGCTTCAGTGTTACTCATGAGTGCATGAGGCAATGCTACAGACAGTGGGGTAGTTGAGGGTAAAATGAGATGAACAGCACTTTCCCACTTGTATTCCTATATATACATATAACAGAACTGTGTACTTACATCTTATAATGCACCCCTCACAGTGAACTGTGAGATAGGTCCATGATGTTGTACCTGGCAGAGTTCTTTGGGCTTGGATTGAACCTGTTGTTCTCACACAGTAATCAGCCACTTGATCTTCCCGAAGTGACCCATTTCCCTTTTATTGTTAGTTGCACTTATCTTGTTATGTCACACCTAAAATTAAATGGCAACTTGATGGCTTCTCTTCATTAGAAAGCACTGGCTCTATGAGAACAAAACAGCTTCCTATCCACTAGAGGAGCACAGTTGTTATTAACATTAGTGACATGTAATTAGAAGAAGCAGGAAACTCTTGTTTTCAAGTCACAGAAGGAAAAAAATCAGGCATCTGCTTTTAACTAGCTGATCTCTGGATTCCCTTCTATAATTCTGCAGGTAGAAGAATACTTCAGTTTGCTGGATACAGACCAAATCCAATATCCTATACATGCAATATATCTTATACTGGATATTGAAGTCCTATCCACATATCCCTATCATAGTGGCACATCTTATATTTCTTCCCTGAATCTACCTTTACAGATGCTGCACAGCAGCTCATGTGTTAAGAACAGGCAATTTCTCCTCTCTCAAATTCAGGAAGAGAAAAAATTCACATGCAGGGAATCCAAAGCTGTGTTTAAGATGAGGCTTTCACTTACTTCACGTGTTTTGAATCGTGTCTCAGAGTCCAGGACTTTCGAAAGGAGAAGTTCATTGCCTACTGTTTAGAAAAATGTTATATGTTTGAACACAGACATTTGTTTGAGAGTTGTTTGCTGGGATTACTACAGGCTGCAAACTCATTTATAGCAGGGTCTCTAGAGCAGCCAGAAATGCTTCCCTCTGACTCAGCGGCACTTTGACTGTCTCCCTGAGGCCATGCTGGGGCGCCGAGGCTCTGCAGCTCATCTGGTGCTGCCAGGAATCAGACTGGGGCAAAAGGAAAAAAGTTTCTGTGAGATTTCTACATCCCCAGGAAGTGAGATGGAGATGGCTAATAGCTGCACAGCATTACAACAGAGGATTGTTTCACTGGAAAGCCCGATACTGGTGTGTTCTGGAGGCAAGTCAGCTGCTGTGTGAACTGTCTGATAGTGAGTTTTAAAAATGAACACTGCTTCTTCCTATATGCGAGAGACAGGCTTATACACCCCCTTGATGATAAACTTCAAACCAGGAGACAAGCTTCTGAATAGTACATTATATTCTTTTCTTCTGTTCTAGTGTCCCTGTTCTAGCATCAGAGGATTATCCATTTGCATTTTAAGACCCACATGTTCAATGGATAGCACTGCTACGAAAAATACCTCCTGATTACAAAAGCATCAATGACCTGGCCAAACCACAGAATGCAACTCTAATACAAGCAGAGGGTTAGAAATTATATTCAGGCTGAGTACAACAGTAGTATGTTTTAGGGCATAAAAGATGGCAAGGAGATGTGACTGACCCACCAGCCACCTAAGCAGTGGTCACTTAAAAAATGACATATGCAAAAAGCCAAGATGATGAGGGTCATGGCAAGAAAGCTGAAGTGATTCCTCTCATCAGTTCTCCTGTGGAGGAGCTCAGGGATGTTCAATAAGCCAAATGAATAGGAACTGATTTGAAAAAGACTCCTCCAAGATCGTCTACCAAGCAATCATAAAGAAGCTCGGCTACCACAGATAAAAAGGAAAAGACCACTTGTGGCTTAAGGGCAGCTTAAAGACAGGAACCTGTTTTGTCAACTGTTTATACATGGTTTTTATAAAGAGACTGAGTAGCAAGTTGGCAAAATATAATGATGATACCAAATTAGTCTGACAGTCAAAACAAGAAATTGGTTGTAAACATTGAATTCTTATAATATTGATTGAGAAGGCATTAAAACTATAGCTTTTGAATGCTGATAAATCTTGCAGTGGAAAAAGTTGGGAACATAAGTGAGATGATCATGGGGAACGTTTAAAATGAATGATTTCTTCATACATGCATAGCTGACCCCTGGAAGTCATTAGAGCATGCTGTGGCTGCCAGAAGTTGGCAGAGTTCAAAAAAGGATTAGATTCCTGGAAGAAAAAAATCAGCATTAAGCACAAAATTCCAGCTCATAGCTTAGGACCTCCTTGAACTATGTGAATGTGAGTAGGATATATAACATGTACAGGATCACTACATGCTTATGCCAGCATTATATTTTTCCCAAAATAGTTGTGTCCACCCTCTGGTCAACACATGACACAGGCTGGTCTGTCTGGGAGTGGCCAGTCTGTATTCTTACCTGAGCTAATCAGAGTGTACCCACCCCATGGACTATGCAAATGCAGGATCCTAACAGCACTGCTAGTGCATAAATACATCAAAAAAACCACTCCTGTGGTCTGTGGCTGGAGCTCGTGGAATGACAGTATTTCCCTGGGCACAGCCTCTCTGTGCCCTCCTGTCACATTTGTTAGTGAAGTGTAAGCTGGTGGTCTGTTGGCCACAATGTCAGGCTCAGAGGATGTGACCTTTCTGTTCCTTCTGCTCTCCCCAGGGCTTACAAGGGACCAGGAACTCCTGGCTGGTGGATAAAGTCATTGGAAGGGGTCAGTTGCTTCATCCAGTGCCTGACTGCTAATTTAGGCATTATGGTCTCACTCCTGTTCAGTTTTAAACATCACATTTTTTCTCAGTCAAACTACACTAGCATATGAATAGGAGCTCCACTGGCCTTAGCCGAACTCTTCACAAGCCAAGAATAGCCAGCATCCCACACTGTGTAAAGTCTGTAAAAACGGTGGTTCTCAACAGTAGATTAAAAAAACAAAAACAAACAAAAAAACCCAACCCCCCCCCCAAAAAAACCCCCAAAAAACAGTTGAGTAATAGAGTTCAAAACAGAGGTCAAAAGAGAGGAAGACATTTCAGGTGGCAGACCTCCTCTGCTAAAGTATTTGGAGAGTATTATGACACGAATGAGCTAAAAGTAGTTTCCACACTCTGTGCAACTCCATCTGCTGAATCTATATCCATGTTACTAAAACTAATCCCACAGGAACTGTGTAAATATATTTAAGTAGTGGTGGGTTTACACACATCCTCCTAATCTCACTAAAAAAGTGTTTGGATAACACACTGATAACATAAGAAAGTGTTTAGATAAACTTAGTTTAGTAAAGTTATCCAAATACACTGCAAATCCCTACACAGCCCTGCTGCTGGTGTCACTGAACCACATGTGAACATTCCTATCTCAGCTGAAGGTTTGTGCCTTCGCAGACTTCATGTGAGGGCTTTGCTATTTATTTTGTTTTCAACAGGACTTCAGTACCATCGTGATGAAATGAACAAGAGAGGAAATACTCAGGTTTTGATCTGGTTTTAAGAGAAGGCTTTTTTTATCTCTCTGAGATAGAGAAACAATGCCAAAGTTGAGATTTTGAAAACTTTTTAAAAAGCAACTAGACAGAACAGAATAGCTCTTGGCAACACTGTTTCAAACACAGCCACATGGGACTGGTGCACGGGAACGTGAAATTTTCCAGGCTCCTTGAAATCAATGGATATTTGCTGCATGATTTCAGTCTCTGGCCCAGCGAGGCAGACAGACACGATGGTTAGGGTGCAGGGCTAGCTGGCAGTAACTTGCTGAAAGACTTCAGGGAAGTTGTATAACCTGACTCTGTATCCTGACTGATAACAGTAATCTTTGCCTTTCTCAACTATTTTAGTACCTATATTGAAAAAAAAAAAGGGAAATACAGTTTTGTAGGCAGATTTCCTTACAAGCAGTATCAAATCCACTGGAGGCAGGCTAAAGTCTACCATAACTGCATGAAATAAGGAGAAAATAAATACCCTTTAAAACTGTCCTACACCTACATCTTCAGATGAGACACTTATTGCCTAAACTTGAAGAATGCCTCAGATTTCCCAATATGCTTTTAAAATGCTTGTTATTGGATCTTATAAACACTGTGTAAACAAGGACGTAGTGTTTGCACCTGTGGCTCTGCAGACAATATGCACTAACCAATAAGCTGAGTCTTGACTCTATGGCTGGACTGCAGCCTTGCACATGAGGAAGTCCCCTGCAAGCTGCATATAAATAATTTTGTTCACTGAGAGTTAAAATTTCTCTTTTTTCAGTCTACAATCCCCAAGCCTGCAAGGGTGAGTGGGGGCACTGAATGCAGCACAGAGCTGAAGTCCATCCCTATGGCATCTGGATACATGCTTGCCCATGCCTTGCAGATCAGGGTGCACATGACATTTTCTTCCCTCCCCCATATCACCAGCTTGGGCATCTCAGAACCAGAACAAAGGTCCAGCACAGAAAATAGTATGGATGAGCAGTGAACCTTTTGTGAGGTTACAGATTTTTTTCCAAAGGATGAAGCACCAGTGTCTCAAATCAAGCAGTATGAAAATGTATAGTGGGACAACAGCTTTAAGGCTGACCCACCATCTCACAGCAAGTGTGACCAACACACTTGCACACTTAGCTGGTTGCATAATTTCAGTCATACTGGTGCCTGATTAGCAACCTCACAAATAAAGAAGCCAGGGGGAATATGGCACATGCATGCATCACTTATCCCTCATCCAAAGCCAGAATTCACTGTAATCTACATCAAGTGTTCTGTACACTGCATTGGTTGTCCCATATGTCTGAAAGATAATGCATGATATCTATACCTTTTAAACCCAAATTATTTCTTTTTTCATATCAGAAAAATTAGGAGTATCAGTTACATATATATACACATATAGGTATTTTTTTATTATTATTACAAAAAAAATAAAAAGTCCCTCAAAGCCCCCACAATAATCTCTGGCAGACCTTTCACAATAAACTAGCAGTGGGACAGTTTACAATATAGACACTTATGAACCGGACAAGTTCCTAGTCAGGATTTTCTATCTCCCAGTAATCACCTGCTGTGTGCATAATTTAAGCTTTCCATTTCCAGACTCCATATTTCTTGTATTCTTTAAGGTTTTTTTCACTCACAGTTTGCACTGTGCTACATACACACCAAGCGCTGATGTGTCTTACTAGATAAAGTAATTCTGGCCGACAAGCTTCAGGTGTTTTTTGTGGGTTTTTATTTTTTTTTTATAGAGTGGAAGCCTGCCAAAAAGCAGGAGCGACACAGCGGAAAGGGCTTCCCATAGCTCACTTGCCAGCCACCACATTGCTTCTCCCAAGAAAGGGCAGGTTCCTCACAGCCTGCCTTTGGAAACTGCTTCCACTGTGCAGGAAGAGCCAGAGATAGCCTAGAACTTGCAGCAATGCAGGCAAGGTGAATTATTTTCCAGCAGACATTCTTTCCTACTCCTCCAGTCCCCCATACAGCTGTACTTCACCTCTCTCCTCTCTAGTTCACACACTCCCTTGCACATCCTCCTCCAGCAGCCACTTACCAAGATTTCTCCTCTGTTGATTCCCCCTCTGCTCGAAGAAGGCAGACCAAGAGAGTTGGCTGATAAGGTCCATACCAGCTGTGAATTTCTTTTCACTCTCTCAATTCCAGTGTGATGAAAATAGTGCTGTCTACCTCAAGTTTATCCTGGCATCCTATCACGTCCCTCTCACAGGGTTCCTCCCTTTCCCAATTTCTGAATATACAGCTCTGTTTCAAATCAACCCCACAGTGTTCCTCATTTGTTGTTGTCTACTTAAGGTGTTGCTCCATGTTTATGGAATGTAGTTTTACTGGAAAAATTCCTTGGCCAAAACCTTCAAAAGGAACTACTCATCTTGGATCTTTCCACGACACTTGCAAAGCTCTGACTTTTGGGAATGTTGGTTTCCTCAGTCTGAACATAAGACCTCTTTGAAGTATCTGAAGTTGGGCAACTAAATATTGCAGAACTGAAATTGCACCTGACCTGTGAAGAAGGTTGGTTCTGTTTATGTTTACCAATATTATTTTCCTCTTGTTCAATCAGATTTTGACAGGCAAGTGCTGTTCTGAGCTCTAAGGACATGAAGTTAAACCAAAACTGTGTCCTGAAAGAAGTTTCCAGACCATGCTTCTGTGAAGGTCTTTTATGCCAAACCAGAATTCACTGAATATCCTGTAAGTGCTCAGGATTTGCACTTACGTAGCTGAGATCAGAACTGGCTTTAAAATATTTTGTATGTACTCTGTTCTTGGCTTGCAAAAGAATGAAATAGAGATTCATGTATTTCCTTCTTTATTTTTCCTCCTTTTATGTCCTGAGGAACTTATGACAAATAATATATTCACAGGTTCCTAATATGTTACCAAACATAATAGGTTGGATGATGAATTAAAACCAAATTGAGTTCTGAATGTTTTGCTTTCAAACCACTAGTAAGCCTGCATTGCTTTAAAAATAAACTTTGTTCCCCCTTTGCTCAGACTAGTGACAATTCATGTGACAGGGAGGCAACTCTGGCCGTGACACCTGTGAATGATGTGAACTTAACTTTTTAAAATAGCAATTGTGATGTGAGGCTTTACACGTCTCCAGAACATTTCAAACGGGAAACAGTCTCTGTGTCTCACCAGCTTAGGTGTAGCTCTGCTAGGAAGTGCACAGTCACATCGTAAACCTCCCTCTTACTTTGTTCCTAATTGGCAGCCTTGTTAACAACATCAGCAAAGAGCTATTTACTGAGACCTGGAAGTTAAGAGGTCATACCATAAACTTGTCATGTCATTATACTCTTTCCCAGGCATCCACTAGCAGCTGTTATGAAAAACAGGATACCTGGGGCTGGTGGACTTTTGTGCTGACTGAGGACACGGTACAATAAATATTCACACATCGGATAACTAACTAGTCGTTTGAAAAGTGAACCTCAAAACGCACTTTCAAATATGCACTATGAATTCCACATGGCTGCTTAGCTAAACCTGTCAGGGTTCACAAGTAAAATCACACAGCTTTTATTAGAATAAATTCAGCATGTTTTCTAAAGGCATGTAATTCACAATCTGCCTCCCAGAATAAACTGGAAATGAGGAAATATGTTTATGCAAGGTTCAGGTACACTGTCTGGTTACTGTTGGAACATGTAACTTTAAGTGCGTGTTCAAGTGCCATTGAAGTCACAGGTGCCTCGTCAGCTCCATCTCCTGCATTGCTTACTTGAGCAGGTACCTTAAAATGAAGCCAGAGATGCTATAAGCAGCAATCTCTAAAATTAAACTTCTGCAGTGCTAGTGGCTCACTGATTTCCATATCAAAGGCACTCAGGTGGCAGCTGAAGAGATGGCTTTCCCCCGTCTGTCACTTAGGTCTTTGGTGCTGTCACTTGGATAGGATTATGGAAAGAAATAAGCACCACTGGAAGGCAGTTCATCCCCCTTGTCTCACACACCTATTTTGGGATGACAGAACTTGCTTTCAGAAGTACCTATTTCTGTCTTGACTGTAAAGGACCTGGTGTGACTAGCTCAATCCTTTTAGAAGGCATGCCCACTAGACTCACTCCTTTCAAGTCAGGACAGAAGTTTTTCGCTCTGTACCTTATTTATAACATCAATCAATATTGTGTGGATAGAGCACAAGATAATGATTGCATTCTGAAGACTAAAAGAAACCTAAGTGGAAAAGGAATGAATATTTCTTTTCTCAAGTATTTCTGTCAGTTGGTACAGCTTAGCTGACTTGGCTGCTACATTCCCATTTTGGGATCTTACCTTCATCCGGAGTTTAAGTTGAAACTGTGCTTTAACAGGGTTGATAGGTATATCAGTGGCTGTGTTGCATACTTTGGGAAGCCAGAGAAATGCGAACATGGATTGTATTCACACCTTCATCGCCAAGCTAAGTCTAAAGATGCTGTCCTTTGCATGGCTGTCTTTGTCCCTATCATTTCACTAGGAGGGTCTGCACAGAGAAAGGCTGAAAACTGTTATGTGCAAAGAAATCCAGGGAAGAATTGAATGCTAACTTCCCACCAATTATTTCCTACTTATCATGTTATTGCTGAGTGCTTCATTCTGTGCATTGCGTGAATATATATGTTTTAATCAGACACCTACTGGCAAAATTGAGACAAGACTTCCGGTGCAAAACAATGCCCTCTATTAAAGAAATAAGTCATAAAATAAGGGCATCTATAAATAGAAAGGGCCGTAAAAACAAATAGGAGAGAGCATCTGGTTTGCAACATCTCTGCACAATTTGCAGTAGCTAAATCTGGACTCAATTAATGACCTGTTTATTTTCCAAAATTTCAGTAAAATGCCTTGGCAAAAACTTAATCTGTCTCTGGAGAACATCTTACTTCCTTCCATATGTTGCCTGATCTGTCACAGCAATAAACTCCTTCCCAGTTTCAAGATCCCTAACGATTGCACCCAACTGATGTTTTCTATAAAAGAAGAGATAATGGTTCCAGTCCTCTACAAGTGATGATTCTCCCTTAAGAGAAAGCAACACAGAGGAGTGCAAGAGCGAGTGAGTGCTCTGTGTTATAGGCTCTATTGTGACCTAGAATCCAGAGATTTAAAACAGTTTCTACCTACAATTCATCCCAGCTGCTTTATAATCCCTCCGAATTTGATAGTTTCTTTAAAATGCTGCCATGCCACAATTAATGTATATGCATTGGCTTTGTAGACACTTGTCCTGCTGTCCTTGTTGTTTAGTGTGCCTTCAAAAGAAACAGCTTAGGCCCTTTAGTAATTACGCATGTTTATGATTTGGTATAAAACAAACCAGATGTTTCAGAGTCAATTTTTATTTGGTGGTGTCTTGTCTAACCTAGATTCTGAAATGTATTTGACCTCTATTTGAATCAGATTAGGTATAGTATCTTCTGGTTTATTATATGTCAGAAATATCTATGTCCTGGCACCTTCCTGTTTCTGTTGAACTCACACACCCAACCATACTGGTTTAAGATAATCTTTTTTAAAAAATATACTGTTGGTTTAGATGCTAAATATAACAAAACAGACTAGTCCACATGAGTCAAAAACATAACCATTTAAATTTATACACCATGTAAGTGTTCTGTTGAATTACGAGCATAATAAAATTATCAGGGTTTTTTTTTTGAAACAAAAACATTTGGAGCTGTTAGAGATACACAGAGAGTGCAAATGTAATCACCAAAATACTCATCTGCCAAGCTGATATAAAACTATATGCTTCTGATTCTTTATGAACTAATATTTCTTTATGTTCAGGAATGATGGAGAGGGTCAAGTCAGGATGATAAAAGCCATCTTTACATTAGAATACAGAGTATTTCTACTGATTTTAGAACAGCTCTTTATTTTTCTTAAAGTAACTGTCAGAGGAAAAAGAAATGGTCCAAATGTATAGCTGATAACAAAACTGTAAGAGTTTCTTCCCAGGAAAGAAACTGGGCAAGTCCCAAACACCTCACATTGTGACAGAAATTCAGGTAGAGGTTCAATGTATGTATGTTTGGTTATGCATATTGATAGTGATTACTGACATTTTGAAAGTTGAGTCTGTCTTTTTGGTTATATAATTCCCCAGTTTTTTTCAAAGGAAGCCGGCATGCCCAGTGCCTGAAAAATCTCAACTAAGGAAAGTAAGAGAAGATATGGTAAAGGTAAATAAAGCAATGCAGAAAAGAGGAATCAATAGTAATTTTTACCTTCGTATGATACCAGAAATATAGTGATATTCAATAAAATTTGAAAGCTACAAATTAAAGCTTAAAAATTGAAGAGAAACAATGTGTGCTACACAATGGTTTTACTTGAAAGTACACAATCTGAGTCACTAGTTACACTATTACACAGCAGTCCTCCTATCAGTTTTCTTGTAACAACCAACTCCTCTAGCAACTGCCTGTATTGAATAATTATTTTTTGCTATTTTGTTTGGTGAGCTATTCTGAATATAAACATTCACCTTCTCTTGAGTAGTGACTTCCACAAATGGAAGTGGAAAAAGTGGTGCCAGCCTTTGCTGAAAATCCTGACTTCATCATATCCATACAGACACCCTACCCTCTATGACTGGGACAGGGACCTTGCTGGAGCCAGAAGCAATGCTGGGGAGATTTAGCACAGTGTGACTGGGACTAGGAGCCTCAGCAGGAGCATCCACATCTAGCATGACAGCGCTGATAGGGGGCCACACGTATAAAATAAGCCCTTAGGGAGCAGTTGTGACCAGGGTGTGGTGCAGCAGTTAGCAGAGAAGGGTGATGAAGCAGTGCCAGCTCGACCAGGGCTCAACGGTATCCACCTGGCAGAGAGCCATGGCCTGGCTAAGCTCCACATCCAGAACGACTGACACAGCTGCCCAGACAGCTCTGGCAGGAACACGCTGCCACCCAGGTGCCACCTGCAGGGTGGGCCCTGCTCTTGTGCCAGTACCAGGTGGCAGCTGTGAGCACAGCTGTGGGAGAGCACCCAGGCAGAGGAACCTCTCCGCATAGTGACAGCATGGGGGGACCAACAGCCCCACTGAGGTGTATCTACATCAATGCCCACAGCATGGGCAACAAACGGGAGGAGCTGGACACCACAGTGCAGCAGGAAAACTATGAGAGAGTTGCCATCACAGACACATGGACTTGCACAATTGGAATGCTGTAATGGATGGCTGTAAACTCCTCAGAAGGGATAGGCAAGGGAGGAGAGGCAGTGAGATAGCTGTGTATGTCAGGGAGTGTTTTGATTGTTTGAAACTTTATGATGACAACAATTTACAATATCATATGCATAATCAACTCTCAGTATTTTAAAACCACTCATGACTAGTTTTTTGCCTTGAGATAGATAGTTACATATTTGTTTCTGCAATAACATTTGCAAGTTGGGATTACTGCAAAATATTTGCTAAAGAAGAGTGTGAATAGTTCACAGACTTGTCAGAATCCATCTGCTTGTGTCTATTAATGGGTGCATTCCCAGCTGTGGTCTTTCCAATGTAATAAATAAAAAGTTTCTTTCTTACTATAAATCCAAGGGCTGAAATCTCCTTGTAAAATTGATTTATTTCAATAAAAATCTGTCCTTATGTTAAAGAAACATCTTAAAATGAGCAAGACCATGAGATGCTGTTCACATATTCTTTCAGCAGTCAACTGACACATAAATGACTCAGTCTCAAATAATTTACTACAGCATTTTTCTGGATGAGCTATGAAAGATCATGCCATTCAGATCAGGATGAGTGGGACTTGGGTGGGGAAAGAGTTGTATTTACCAGAGGAATGAGAGGCACATTGAAAATAACCTAAAGGTTCGGACTATGCTTCGGTCTTTACTCTTTCATGCAGTGAATGCGACATAAACTTAACACATGTACGGAACACACTTTAGGAAAGTATAAGCTATGATCCAATAAAAGAGGTTCCTAAATCTTTAGCAACCCTTTTTTCAAAAAAAAAAAAATGTCAAGTGTAATTTTTCAGTATTTTGACTGAGAGAAGTTACATTTCTCATATTGGTTTTGACTTAACTCTCTCAGCATGCCCTTAAGCAATCCTCTTCTTGGAGCTGGCAGCTATCCTGAATTTCTTCATAAATTACAGCAACAGAAGACCATAGGAAAAGATATTTCAAGCTACTCTTGCTCAAACTCAGGCAGATCTACATATGATATAAGGTACATTTAAACTATGCTACTGTCCTGAAGGATATTTTCCCTTAAATTCTTTCTAGAACAAAATCAATGCTCCAGTTTTGTGATTTCTTTTTTTAAAGTGCTTCTGTATTAAATGACCTGTGAAGGTTCAGAGCCTTCTGCATCACTATGGCCTGGAAAGCCAGTGCTCCCCAGAAAACAAGCTGCTTGGTTTATCAGAGCACCAGTGGCATCCATTTAGCTCAAGCAACAGAAGAAACTAATTATCCCCATATTATTTAACATCTGTGACAAGTAAAATTTGCAAAGTATAAATTTAAGCAAGCGATTTTGAAGTTAATGAACTTATCTTGCTGCTAAAGAAATACTCATAGTTTAAACAATTTTTTGTTAAGCATAAATTTCAAGCCATAGTGTTCTTGAAATAAATTAGGAATGTAATCTACATCTTAAAGAAACAAAATTCTTCTAAGTTCTAGTGTCTCGTCTTCCACTGTATTACAGCATTTTGCTGGATCTGTAAAAATGATTTCTGGGTAGAAAAACTTTTCTATAGACTTACTGTTCAACAGCAACAAATAAAAAAAATCAGTATCTCAATGAAATTATCTGTCGAAATATGATTCACTCTGGTGATTACATACAGCAAAGTATGTTTTAGTTTTGCTTGGCATGCTAGCTGAAGACATTTTTTAATTCTCATAAATGTTGTTCTACTTCTACACTGCTAAGTGTACTAATTGCTGGAAGTAATTTCAGGACTCTACACCAGAGAATGGAATTGTTTGTACACGCTGCTTAAGACTAATGCTCTGTGAGTAGAGAGGCCGTATCAGCTCTGCATAGTTTGGGACTTCATGTGGATACCTTAGGAGCCAAACAGGTACTTCTTGGCATACTTTCTTTCTTTAAGTGACCCAAATAATGTACGAGCTGTGTCAAGGTCCCTCAGTCTGCAGGGGTTATGTTATTAAACTGGGGACACGTGTTGCACACCTCTGCATGTAGTACTGGCACATGCGGAGGTAACTTATTTAATAAGCTGAGTACAACTTGCATAAATTGTACTGTAATAAGATGTGATTAAGTTCTGCTGCAAAAGCACTTAAAATAAGGTTTCTGGGTGACACTCTACCCTTGAGGATAGAGTATGCCTTGAATATTGCATTATCTTAATAGAACCAGTCATTGTGTCTAATATTCTGTGATACATGTTGTGTACATACACTAATTGATATCACTGTATGTAAATTACTGCCCTCTACTGGAACGACAGGCAGAGTATTTCACATGAAATTGATTAGTATGCAAAATAATTAAATTGATTTTTGAAGTTCGGTGTTTCATGGAACCAAGTGCCATGAATTGCAAATGCTCCTAATCTCTTCTTGTAGCATAGCTACTTGCTGTACACATATCTGCATGCATGCAGTCTTTGCTTATTTGCAGTATAAGGTGCACCAGGATGGTCTGATTGTCAAAATATTTTCATTTTTGAACTGTAAACAGGACGTGCAAAGGAGATACAAAAGTTCAGTCTTCTTGTGAATGGTCTAATGCTAGTCAAGGAACCTCCTACACTGTCATATTTTAAGCCTTCAATAACCAAAAGAAACCATTAGAGATTCTTAAAAAAATTGAAAATAATATTCCCAAGCCCAAATTTTCAAGAATCATAAGACAAGCATCACTTCTTTAATATCATGAGGCTGGCTTAAAACCGACATTTTACAAAATACATTTTTTCCCATCTTTTCAGACTCTGAAGTTCACATTTTCTTTTCAGATTTGCTATTCAAATATGCTTCAGTTGAAGTGAAAGCTGCATTTCTCAATGAATTGTCACTCAAGGAGATGATTTTTGAAGGAGCTATGATATATAGCAGCACAGGATTTGGCCACAGTATGACAGAAAAGCAAATGAAATAAGGAAGAGCAAGACAGAACATCTGCCTCTCAAGAAATACCAGACATGCAAACTACAAGAAGAGAAATGTGAGTCAAACCACCACTGTGAAATAAGGCCATTGCCTGCCAAGTATTGCACAAATCATATTGTTAAGTAATCTACACTCTCAGAATCCTTAAAAATATGACAATATGGGACATTTTGAAGGAGTTTTTTCATTCAAACAAAAAGCAATAACACAAAATTCAGAACTGAGACTTCATTGATTCCTGAAACTAAACACCACGTCCTGGTGTAGCTGGGAAAGCAGGAGTTCAGATTCCAGGGCCTTCCTGAGTCCAGAAATTTCACATCGTTAGGAATTTGCTGGTCAGCCACCATCAGACTGTATTGATGTTCACTAAGTAGCTCAAAGTTTATTGTGGATATAAATGTTCTATATAAATGTTCTGGCATAGTTATTATTGCATGGGGATGTGGAAGAGACCTATAGGTTTACAGTCACATGAATAAATACAAAAACACCTAATAGGAAACAACTAAGAATATGCCATGACTGATATTAAAAAGCAGTCTTGGGATGGAAAAACATCATCACTGTTAAATGTCAGACAAATACATTAAGTATTTGTATCAGTCTATATGAGGTCCTATATATATTTGAAAAATATGAGTACCAATAAACTATCTATCCAAACGTACAGGAACTTAAACAATATTGTTTTATAAATACTGCTTCTGGAAAAATAGTACTATGAATTGTTTCCAATACTATGGTCTGCAAACATCAGCAATAATTACAATGCCTGCAGAAATACTCCACAAAGGCACAGTGCAGCAAACTGACAAGGTATCAGCCTTCTTCTAGTCACATAGAAACATCTACAGGTGGAAGGAACTAAGGCCATGTGTATGTGCAGAGAAATAAGGAGAAATACCTGTTTACTGAGAACCGAAAAAACCTTGTGGATGCTGAAGGAACCACACAAAGTGAGAAAGTGAGTAGCAAAAAAGCCCAAAAAACAATCCCCCCCAAAACCCTGTACTATAAAAAGGACTGATATCAAAACTTTCTCCAAAAACAAGTCTATGTTCTACAGATTAATATGTCATTGAAATCAGTGAACAGCCAAGCTCCAGAAAGATGGAGACCTATCAAGAATCTTTTCTAAATAGCTACCAGATAGAAACTGACTGATTCAAATGGTATCCAATCCTATTCTCAGAACTGATTCCCCATTTTATCAGCAGAGATTTGTACTAATACTGTCAGGAAACTGAGTCTTCAAAATTGAATTTCTTTTAGGAAAATAATCCCTGATATAGCTCTCTCTAATGGAAGAAGTACTTGTTCAAACACAAAATATATGTATCAAATGTAAAACCAGAAGATGAACGTTGTTGTCACCCTAGAAACCTCTGCTAGTCCTCCATGGTAACTCCAAATCTTACATGGCAAATGGCAACAGAGCCATTGGAATGAGTATGAGAAAGTTACATCTTTCTCCGGACTTTGAGACAGTGGGGAGTCTTCTATCACCCCCCTTCATAGTCTCATGCTGATACAGAAATACTTGGCAGGTCAAGAATATTGGTATTTTTGTAATTGTATTTCTGGAATTAACTTCTTATTGCTGAGGGTCATGAGAATCTGGCAGCAGCAGAACTAACAATGGTGGTATTTTGCCACCATTGCTCCCTTTTCAGATTCAAACCACTGGCTTTCGAGTAGTGCCTAGGGAAGGAGATGGAATTTACAGGATACTGACATAACTTATTTGCAAAGAAAAGCCTCTATATACTTTAAATAAATTAATCTAAAAACTCTTCTGACATTAATATAAAATATTAATCAATGAGGTCAATGACTACTTTTTTGGCTACTAATTTTCTTTAGGACTGATACAAGGGCAGAAAATTTCCTGGCATGCCTGACCAAATGAATCACTTTTAAGTCACTTTCTTTTTTCCCTGAAGCACTCTGTCATGAATAAAGGACGTCTTTCATAACTTTTCTCTTTGACAAAGAACAGTCTTTTCTCATTGATAGTGCTGGGTTAGTGGGGAATTTACACATATACATCTTATCAACATACATGAGAATCAGCTCTTGTATTCTCCAGTGCAATGGTGGGGATGCAACATCTCTGCTTTGCTTTCTGAAAATACACGTGCATGATTTTAAAATAGAACATAAAAGTATGCCCACCAAACTGGCCACAACAATTACCACATTTTTCACATGTACATCTCCCACACTCCTTAATGAAAAGTGACCTGAGAAAATTATTTTATAAAAAAATTCACTCCTTTCATGGATGGCTTTAAGTAGATTAACCTCCCACATTTGTACTCTGCACAAGGGTCTTAATTAAGAATAAATGTCAGTAATATAGTAATACCAAGATGCAGCAGACTCAAGGTTGGCCCCTTACCAGGACACCTGTCTTTGCTCAGGGGTTCTCAGAAGACCTGGAAGCCTGGTACCTGTGCTTCTTTTGGGCTCTCCTAACAGTGATCTCACAACAAAACAGACTTCAGCTTTGCAGAGTACAAACTTCAAAAGCAAGTTCTTAAAAATGCTGCATTTTAAATGAAAACTAAAAACTATGAGGAAGCAATAGATTTGATGTGTCTTTAATCAGGCTGTAGAAACATAGCTGCTCTTGCCTCCATACAGGCATGACATAAAACTGCTAAAATTCATATAGTTCTGGTGGTGACCACTAGTTTATTAAGACTCTTTTTTCACTTCTGTATTCCTCAGGATCAACAGATCAGCTGGTGCCAGGGAGCACCATGCTGCCAGAGGTGCAATTACAAGCTTAGGCTTGTTCATTTGCACCCAATAAAACCACAAGAACCCACAAACCAACCACAAATTACTTTTGAGAGGAACAGGTGCATTTCATTGACATCTTGGCCAGATGCTGAACATGGCAGTTACTTCCTATTGGACAAATTATTCTCCATTTTCTACCCTACTTCTCTGTTTTCTATGCTAGCTCAAATAATGTTCGGTTTAGTCTCTTAGATAAATTCATTTCAATCATTTTAGAAGAGATACTTGTAGCTGCCAATCAGTGTAGAAGGTCCTCCTGAAAAGTTAAGGATACCCAAGAGTAGGACTTCTAAAACTTTCTATTTAAGAATTTAATTTTGGCTTCCTTAGACTAAAATTTTCTCTTACTTATGAGCCTGCCTTGTGCTTCTTTTTCAATTTTTGGAGCTTCAGGTAATCCATTTCTAAGAAAAAAAAACTTAGTCCTTTGCTGTCCCACTGTACATTTTCATGCTGCTTGATTTGAGACACTAGTGCTTCATCCTTTTGAACAAAAATCTGTAACCTCACAGCAAAGGTTCAAGAGTCACTCTAGCACCAGTGTCTGAAAAATCTGTCCAAAATTGGAGAAGTTAAAAAATTTTGAAATGTCAGTCTTAGCAAACCACTGGAGACTTGGTAGAAAACTTGATCCTAAATTGCATTTCCTCAGCTCATGGCCAAGCCAAAAAAAGTGTGAGCATCCGAAATAATTTCCCAAAACTTCCCCAGGCAGTTGCTTCTGAAGAGCTCTGCAGCTGAGTAGGAGTTGGAACAGTGCTCAAGGGTATTCTGTCTGGTATTGCTGCCATAGCAGGCAGTAGAGAGGACGTCCGTGAAGAGATAAGAGGAATTGTACCAGAAGAGCTAGAGGAAATCAAGTAGGAATTTCATCTCTTCAAGAACACAGAACATACAAAGTATTGCGGGACATGAAGCTTAGGCAAGGAGAGATTTGGCAAGAAGACTGAAGGTGTGTCTGTGCCATAGACACAGCAGAGGCAGCCTTACAGAGCAGAAATCCTGCCAACAATCTGTGCAGATGGCTAAACCACAGCTCAAAGCTAAACCTAGGAAATTAGAGACAAAGCTTTCTATTATTACAAGAATGTTAAGGTCATGAAATTAAGTTTTCAAACTTCAGCAAGTTGAAGTCACCAGCTTAATTCTAAGTTAACCCTCTTCCCACTAGATACTAGGAAAGAGTCTTAACTTAATCTGCACATACAGGTTCCAAGGATCCCATCTGATGATGGACAGTGGTCTGGTCATCTATCAGCACCACATACCAACTAAGCCAGCAGCTGCAGGACTCCTGCTGCAGCTCTTGCAAGGTGGGAGACAGCATACAGGAAAAAACCACCAGGTTTCTGAGACTATGCCAAGTAAACAATACCCCTGTGGTTCCATTCTTCTCTGTTTTTCACCAAGTCACTGGAAACAAAATCTGACCAGATCATCAGAAACTGCAAGTTATTCATTCCCTGGGTGCAGTACAGTTAGAACTCAAGTGCTGATTTGCACAAGTGTTGTGCGACAGGAACCACTGTGTGCTATAATTTGAAAATTAAAATAGAAAATTCAAATTCTAAAGAGTTGATATTCCTGAGTTCAGTCTCATTGTGCCTCTTGTTTCTATCTGTAAAACAGGAACTATGTAACCATACAGCCTCTAGGAATACAACTGAAACGTTAATATTACGACCTGCTCCAAAGCAGCATGCTCATTAACACTCGAGGGAATTTGTAATTCTGTACTCAGTCTGGGATTTGAGAAAGTTGCAGTAGGCTCTATGTTAACAGATCCAGCAATGGGGATCATTACTTTGTACAGTGAATGAGGCTGAAAAATCCTGAGCAGAAAAAGGCTGAAGTGATCATGTCAATCATAACCGTCCTCCCCTGTGTAGAGGCTGCTCAGTACCTCAACAGGCTTCCTTACCTGTGGTGTTTCTTGATTTCAACGTACTGAATTTTAAAATTAAATTATATTTAATATAACTGAAAGAATGCCAAATAGAGGGTGGCACTTTTCCCCTACAAATGTAACAACTACTACTTGTGCTTTACTGTAACAGGTGATCATGATCTGAGCAGGGATCTCAGAACCAGCTTAGGTCATGGCTTTTGGAGAGTCTGTCAAACACCTAAGTCAAATTCCTCAAACAGTGGTTTTCAGTAGTGGCATAGTGCTTCAGGATTACATTAAACCAACAGTATTTTATATAACCTTTCAGACAAATGGATCCCCACAGGGAGTTAAAATTCTGGTAGATTTCCTATTCAGCTTTCTGAGTGAAAAAATAAGCATAGTGAAAACACAGAAAGTGTAAAATACTTCTGCAAAAAATTATGAAAAAGTACAACACCCCCCTCCCCACCCCCCTCCCCAAGAATGCAATTTTTGGCACTGTAGAGGGTACAGTCATTGTTTAAAAAACAAATCCCAGTCAGTGAATCAGAAAGAGTGACTAGGACCTGCTGGGTACCATAGATCTGTCCTGAAAAAGAGAGAGTACAGAGCAGTCCTGTTGCCAGGAGCCAGGCTGCTCATCACCTCTGTTGTAAAGGGTGAAGGAGAGAGGGAAGAAGCATACTGTAGCAGTCTTTTTATGCACAGCCTACTTTCCACAGCAACCCAGCAATGTTGTCTGCCTCTTTGAGAACTGCTGAGCCAAAGCTCAGCTCTCTCCTTGCTCTAGCCAAGGTTCGGCTCCTTTCTCTAGCTCATACACCCGCTGTCCAACAGTGTACTGCTGTCCTCTGTTCCAGTGCATGGACATCAGGGCAGAAACTCTTCCCAAGGAGCACTGGGGAAACCCTTGAGCAACCTGCCCTGCTCCCAGTGCTCATCCTGCTCTGAGCTGGAGACTAGACTAGACATTTCCCAGAATCTCATCCGAACTGAACAATTATGTAATTTTTATGAATTAAGTTGTCTTGTGCTTACTTTCTTTATGGGTATATGTTGGGCAGCTGGTGTTTAGATCCTTAGCAAATAGATAAAAAAGTAAAGCAGACCAAAATAGTAACTATGCAAGTGCCTGCAAAGCTGTCATCACAGAGATGACTTAATTACAAATTTTTTTTGGCTTGATGGTTGGAATGTGATAGCACACTGATGGTTAAAACTGTATTTTGTTTTGGTTATTGCTTTTCAACACTAGTTACCAGTTACACTGCTGCTCTGACTGCCAGTCAGGGTTAAACTACAATGTCATCTTTGAGGAAAAAGAAGCAACTTGTACAACTATCTACCTGACTGGGATTGGATCGACTGTGATGGAGAAGCAGCTCATCTGGCAAACGGCAAATAATGACTCATTTAGATCAGCTTAAATTTCCTTCCTTCTCATTAACAAAAGCTGCAAGAAGAGGCCTAGGAATATACACTGCAGCTATGTGGGTCAGAGGGACAAATAAATGTAAAAATAAGGACAAAAATGCCAGAGACAGAAAAGCATCAGAACATCTCAGGAATCAACTGATGATACTTGTACACATTTTGTTATGTCATCAAATAATTAATTTAATTAAAGGGCATGTGTATCAGCATCTTACCAGCATATTATGAACAACACTTAAATTATGGCAGTGCATAAGCACAGGACATTAGTATGCTATCCACCTAAAATAAAAACTTTTGACTCCATCAATTTTAATATCCAAGAAGTTGGCTACAGTTGGCTACAGTTTCATGGCAGCCTGCCCAGTCCTTTGCTCAATCAAGAAATAATTGGTTTTGACCAAAAAAAGAAAAAATAGCCAACAATATCCTTGCTGAATGTCTGCTGGCATCTTCTATCAATATGGGAATTAGTGGATTAAATGTAAAGACAGTTTAGTATTTTGGGTAACCACAATATGACAAAATCAGCTGTTTAATAATTCATTATTGAAGCTACACAGTTTAGATGCATTTTTCAAAAAATTACCACAAATTTTTTATCTGTTACATTAATTGTACATACATAAGAACTAATGTGCTGTAGACAGTCTGAAGACCTATTATCATTTACCCCTGTATTACACAATACCATGTCACAGTGCCCTAGGCAAGGTCACCAAACTCGTAACAATGCTGTAGGATGTGGCAGAGGAATCCATCTTTACAAATTAGACTTCATTATACATGATTCTGCTCATAAATCTTGATGTAGTGTTTTCCAGTAAAATAATTGTACCTTGCATTCGCCATGTACCCTCTAGATCTTCTAACTCACTAAGTATTTTACAAATACAAATTAGCTACGTTTGTGTGCATAAAGCGAGTGTGCTGCTGCAGTAGCAGTGCTCCAAATGTGACCCCACTTACTGGAGCACCTGCCCTGCTCTGCGTCCTGGTCCCCACGTGGGGATGGTAAAACTCCAGCAGCCCGGTTTTCCAGAGCAGTTAGGTGCCCTAGAACTACAAAAGTATCTGAAATGAGAGAGATCGTTTTTCTTTGGGAGCTGTGGTACTCCTCACGTGCAAACCCTAGGACGAACCAATCCGGACTTTCAACTGACTTAGAAATTGACTTAGAGAGAAGCAGATGAGCGTGATTCCCGGAGGCAAAGACAGTCCCCTCGAATCCGAGATGCTCAAGAGATGCCTCCGACGTGGGGCGACCTCCAGGTTTCACCTTGAGCCAGACTGCTTGTGCCACTAGCGCCGCCCTGCCCGCCCGCACTCGGGCAGGTGCTGCCTACCTGCATGATGGGGCTGGAGGCCCAACCTGCCTTCACCCCGTTCCCTGCCTGCACCCCGTTCCCTGCCTGCACCCCGCTCCCTGCCTGCACCCCGGCCATCCCGCCGGCTGCCAGAGCCGCATCCGTGCCGGGGATCCCGTCCCTGCGGGGATGAAGACCCGGGGTCTCCGCGCTCGGGCGGCAGCAACGCCGCTGGTGCCCCGCAGGAGCCCCTCGGAGCGGGACCCCCGGCGCCGCTGGGGCCGAGATGTGTCCCCACTCCTCACCCCGAGGTGTCCCCTCGGGCTGCCGCGAGCAGGCAGCGGCATCCCGGGCGCGGCGGGACTCACCTGCGAGCCGCCGCTCCCGGACATTCCTCCACAGCAGGTCCCAGGCTTTGGCCGTGGAGTCCCGCAGCTGCTCGCTCAGCGACCTGCGGAGCAGCGCCTTGGCCGGGCGGCGCTGGCTGCTCATCCTCGGCGGCTCCGCATGCCGGCGCGGGCAGCCCCGCTCTGCTCGCCGGGCTCTGGCGGCGGCC